>BFEA01000125.1:2991464-3038034 GCA_003427395.1 Chara braunii
CTCTCTCTCTCTCTCTCTCTCTCTCTCTCTCTCTCTCTCTCTCTCTCTCTCTCTCTCTCTCTCTCTCTCTCTCTCTCTCTCTCTCCCCCCCCGTGACAAGAGCGTCGATCCAGCGTCCGACGCCTGAGGGAGGGTGACTTAATCGTGTGGCGGTTCCGAGCGACCTTCCCCCCCCTCCGCGCTCCCAATTACCATCCCTTCTCGGTTGCTCTTTCTTGACTCTGTTCGCGAGCTCCCTCCACGTCCCTCGGGATCTCCTAGCGAGCGCTCTTGTCGGCGCGACCCTCGAAGATCTTGTGAACGTTCCTACAAGCACTTCGCGCTGGCTTTCGTTCGCAGGCGGCTATTGGCCTCTCGGTCGAGCTCTCCCATACGCCCGTCTGTTCGTCAGCACGCCCTTCTTGTCTTCTCGACTTGAGTTCGCACCTTTTCCTCCTCGACCACACTTCCTTTCGTTCTCGCGAACTCCGCTCTCTCGCGCGCTGTCACCCTCGCGCATTGCCACGCCCGCGCACACTGGCATGCTGCGCCTGGTCGTGCGCTAAACCACCTTCCCGAGCTCCCCCCCTCTCCCAGACCCTCTTCCTCTCCCTTTCTCTTACCCCCTCTCTCTCGCGCGTTTCCCCGACCGTGGGCTTCCACGGCAGTGAGTCGAGCGACGGAACCAGTACGAGTGTTTGAACTCTGTGCCAGTACGAGTGTTTGAACTTTGGAATTAGCGTGCTCCTTTCCCCGATCGCTCGCCCTCCCTCGAGCACCAACGAGCACCGTCCCGAAGCGGATTCTCGTGCGCTTCTTGGCCGCCCCGTTAGCTTGTGTGCGCTCCCCTTCTTTCTCCCGCCCTCTCTCTTTTATACCCCTGTTTCCCCACCAGCTCCTCCTCCTGTTCATCCTCTCCCTTCCTCCTTTCTCCAATCATACCGCTCGCTCCTCACCCCTCCGCTGGTTTTAGGCTCCTCCTTTTAAATCGAAAGTTTGCCCTCTTCTCGCCTTCTTTTCCAAAAATTTTAGGAGCTTTCTTTTTCCCCACTCATTTCCTCTTTCCATCCCGTGCGATCCACCCTTTCTCCGCCCTCGGCCAATCATAGCTCACTTCTCCCTCAAGGAGGGATCGAGATAGCTTTGTGGGTCCCCCCAAACTCGTGGTCGTGCAATCTCCCGCTTTTAAGCGTAGCACTCGTCCGTTGAGCTTCCATCTTTTAACACTTCCATCCTCACCAGCCCGTTCAGTTCCCCCTTCTATGATCCAGAGCCCGTTCCTGTCGCGATCCCTGGTCGCGGCGTGCCCTGGTACTATTTCGCGTTCCCAATACAGTTCCCGGACCTTGTCGCCATTCGTGCGCTAGTCTTTTCGGCTCTGGGATGCCCATTCGTAGATAGTTATCAAGAACTGCCCCTGCGGTTCTCCCTCAACTTTCCCGCCTCGGTTCTTGTTGAAAAGCTAGCCGTTATCACCAACTTTGACGTTCTATCCCCCCAGGCATTCCCTCTTGGCCCAGGTCGTGCTCCTTGCTCACCTTGTCGAGATTCACCCTCGAGGATGCGTCGTGCTCCCGGCCGTTTCAACACATACTTTCGGTGAGGCCAAGGAGGCTCGAAGAGGCGCGATAATTAATATCATCTCGACAACCCCGTACCCTGCGGTTTCGCCGACCCTAGCCTTGTCTCCCTTTTGTTCAGTCGACCGAGTTGTTCACCGACCGTATGCCCAAGCCTGATTGGTCCCTCGGCTCCGTCCCTCGTTCGTACCTCGCTGCTGCCGCTCACGGTTCGAGTTCCCCGATCCTCTTAGGTGGCTACAGCCTCGAGCCCCAGCTCAGCCCCTAACCCACGTGGACCACACGGAATACACCTACGGCCCTTGGTACCGACCGCCGTTTTCTCGCGAACCCCCCCCTCTTCCGGTAGTGCAATCACCGCCCGAAGGTCCGGTTTTCACCATGCTCTTCTCCTTCCCTGTAGTGTGTGAGTACCTGCCTCCCTCAAGCCTGCTCCGCGATCGAGCGCACGCAGCGGATGTTCCCATGCATTGTGGCAGCACAGCGGCAGGTCACACCCGGAATACGAGTAACCTCAGACCGCACCTTTCTCGACGGCTCGGGTTTTCGTTGACCACTTTGTCCCGATATTTGGGGAAAGGCCCCGGATACTTCAACTTTCACTGTCCGTGTGGACCTGCTTTTGACTTGCGTCGACGGCCCGTACCGAGCTTTCAGCCACATTAGCACAGAGAGAAAAAAACCCAGTCTCCCTCAAGCATCCCTTAATCATCATGCACTCAATCAAAGAAAACACCCGAAATCAATCAGAAAAGAAAACGAACAATCATTTATGTTTTCAAAGGGGTATTTCGGCTGGTAGTCAGCCACCCGACAACCAGCCCACACCCCATTTCCCGCCGTCCCCGGCGAGCCTTCGTCACAACCCCCCCCCTTTTTTTTAACCTTTGCCCCTACTTAGTGGTTGTATTCTTCTTGTTCCCTTGGTTCATGTTACCCCCTACCTTCTTTAGAGAGGTCACGTTCATCCCCTTAACCATTTGCTTTCCAACCGTATTTCCTCTTTTACAACCCGGTCAGCTTTCGTCTCACATCTTAGGAACTATGGTACAACCCTACTTTTGGAATTATGATGCATGCCCCTCTAATTATGGTACAACACCCCTTTCGGAACTACGACACGTTTCTCTCTAATCCGGGTACAACTTTCCCCTGCCTCTCAAGAGATTCTATACCCGTCTCCGCCTCCTCATCCTCTTCTCTCGCGTTTGACTCTCAAGGCTTTTCTCGAAGCGTTCCTTCTTTCCCTCAACCTCCGTTTTCCAGACCGGTCGGTATGTTCGTAATCCTCCCTAGGCCGTTTCTTCCTCTAAGGAGTCTTTGGCAGGGGAGGTTTCCGAACCCTATACCCCCTCTTAGGCGGCTGCGAAGGGGCTCCCTGCTTCGAAGCCTCTCCTTTCTCGCGAGTGATGGTCAGTTCTGCGTCTACCGCCTCCTTTCCTTTCCTTTTCGGTTTTTCCCTAAAGACCCCCCTCCGTCAGAAGAGTTTGAGCCGAGCCCCCGTGATTGGGTCCCCCAGCCGAGTCCCATCTAATTCGGCGAGCATATAAGCTCCTCCATCCAATCTCTTTAGGACTCGATATGGTCCCATCCACCGGTTTGCTAATTTCCTGCTCCAAGTCCTTTCCAGCGATGAATCGTACATTAGGACGAGGTCGTTGGTTCCTATCGGCGATTGGCGGATCTGCAGATTCTTGTCCCATTGTTTTTACCCTTTCACTCGCTCTCTCTCGATATTCTTCCCTGCCTCGATAAGTCCTGCGTCCACATTCTCAGCTATTTGTTGTATCCTTGCCTCCAACAGCTCACACCTTGTCATATTGGTTTTCCACGAGACACTCGTTCAACTGTCGACGTGGAACTCGATGGGTAGGGGACAATGCCTCCCGAACCAAAGGGTGCAAGGGGGGTATCCTGAACTTGATTTGACCGTAATGTTATCGGCCCAAACCGCGTACCGCTGATACTTCGGCCATTGTTCTGCACGGCCCTTGCACCATTTCGCCAAGGCATCTACAAGTGTTTGGTGACCCCTCTCAATTGGGGCGTTGCTTTGTGGATGGTAGGCAGTCGTGTAGGCCGCCTTTATCCCCGCCTTTTCCAGTATCGTCTTGACCTTCTGACTTAGGAATTCGGACCCTCTCTCCATGACGAACTTTCCGACGTAACCGTACCTCGCGATGTATTCTAAGATAAACCCGCTTACCTCTTCGGCCGTCGGCCTTTTAATAGCCTTATCTTCCATAAATCCGATAAGGTCGTCGGGGGCGTTGATTATGTACCTAAGCCCGCCGACTCCTTTGGGCATGGTCACCGAGTCAATGTGGACTTTCTCGCCCGGAACAGTGGGGAGAGAAGGAACTAGGGGCTCCTTGTAGCAAACGGTCGCCCTCTTTTGGAAAGCCTCACGGGTCGAACAATACTTTTGACTTCTCCGTACTGGCTGTCCCACCAATCGTAGAGTCTACGAACTTTATCAAAAATGCCTTTCACCCCTCTATGCCCTCCGACGAATCTGTCGTGCAACTCCTCTACGACTGCTTTCCTCTCCTCCGGGTCGCAAAGGATTCTCATGGGAATCGCAAACTTTGTAGGCCTCTTAAAGAGGTGTCCTCCTCGTAGGCAGTACCCAAACGCCTCTCTCCTAATCCCCTTGGTGCCTTCCCTTCTCCCTGCTAGGTATAACCCTATATCGCCGTACTTTGAAAACGAAGAGGCCTCTCTTTTCCGTTTTGATTCTTCTGCGACAAAAATCCTCCGACGGAACAAGGCCCAGCTTCCGTAGAAACTATGAACGGACGATTCTCCTCATCCTCGAAGAACGGAACCTCTAAGACTTGATCACCTTCACGGAACTCTTCTTTAAGAACCTCAATGGCAGCGGTCTGCTCGTCCCCTCAAATCCATCCCTCCGATTTCCTAAGCCGTCGTCTAAGGGGTTCCGCTTTCTCACTGTAGGCCTTTATAAAGATCCGCCGGTAGCCCACCACCCCTAGAAATTGCCTAACCTCCATTATCGACTTGAGCGGTGATGACCATGTCATCAACTTCTCTAATTTTCCAGGGTTGGGCCTCCGCCCATCCTTGTCGCATATGAAGCTCAATATTGTAATTGAAGACACTCCCCAACGGCTCTTAGTTTCACTCATAGTAAGGTTGGCGTCGTCTAATTTCACAAGGACTTCTCCGGCATCCTTCATATGGTCCACTACGAACTTCCTCACCCCGGGAAAGACCTCCGTCTCATCCCGTTCGACCAGCCCTTTTATTGGAAAGTCATCAAGGCAGACTTCCACCTTTTCAGGTATGAATTCCTTGAAGACCGCAATCATGACCCTTTGGAACACCGCCACACCATTCGTCCACCCCATCGGTACCACCATCATTTGGACCAGCCCTAAAGGCGTATGCATGGCGGTAATGCGTATCCCGGTACTCCAAGGGGATCTCATCATACCCTGAGAAGAGTTCGCAAATCGAGTAGATCGAGCGACCTGCTGATCCTTCCGCGAGTAGATCCGCTTCAGGTATGGAACCTACATCCCTTATGGTGACTGCGTTGGTTCTTTGGAGATTCTGAATCCACCTCAACTTGTTACTACCACCCTTCCTCAGAAAGAACCATTTATTGGAGTAGACACTCTCACAGGGCTCTGCGGCGAACGTTTTGATTTTTTCCTTGATAAAGGTCACTATCTCCTCCTTTTTCTTTTGAGCGTACTTCCATTGGGGTATATCTTTCCAAGGCACGTGTGGAATCGTATGGATCCGGGCAGGCTTAGCGTACCTTGGGTCGATCCTCCCTCTTTCCGAGTCATCAAAGGCAATGGCCTTATCGCAGCCCCTAAGGGTCATTGCTACGAACTCCTTCTCTTTCTCCGTGAGGTTTCCGTCCCCTATATCCATCTTGGCCAACCTATCGGCCGTAATTCTTTGTCCCTCAGTCTCTTTCCTCCTTTGGATGATATCGGCGATCTCCTCCTCCGATATCGAAGTTTCCTCCTTCTATCCCGGCTCACCGCGGCGGGTTTCACTTTTTCCGCCACTGTTTTATGCTTCTTGATTCCGCTGGCTAGAGGGATTCCTCCAAAAAAGATAGTCTCACATATCCACCAAACTCCTCCTCCTCGTCCTCCTTCCCGTACCCTATCCCGTTGATCACAACCCTGTCTCCGACATCTTCGACCTCTAACCACTCACCTGGGGGTTCCCTACCCGAAAGGAGTGCCTCTTCCAGACGGACTTGGCATACCCTCGACTGGGCCCCCTTCCGCTCATCTTGCGCGTCCACGGTCTTTAGGACCACCTGGACTCCATCCGGACTTTGGATTGAGAGGGTCTGACTTCCATCTGGTAGGTCAATTGTAATAGCGTGAACCACGCTCAGCCAGGTCCTACCGAGGATCAACTCGGAGGAACACTCTTTTACCGAAAATATTGGGACCGAGGCCTCGACGCCTGCAACCTCGATCACGGGGTTGTGACACACCCCCTCTGCTGGTTATAGCTTGTTATCTGCTACGACCATTGATATTGACACCGCTCTATCTATTTCCAATCCTAACTCCCGGGCAATGGAGTCCTCCGGGGAAGACAACTTCAGCGACCATCTCAAAATTAGCGGGGTCCCTAGGGGCTTTTTCGAGGACCTCCCTCCTCTTCTCTCACGCAGGTGCAACATGAACATCACGCACCTGTCGACTTCCGAAAGCATCCCTCTATCCACCAAGGCCTGGGACAAGCGTTTGAACCTCCGGGTAAAAGCCATTACGCAAAGATCCTCTGTAGGCTGCTTTTGAAGGTCTTCCACCTTCCATCAGACGGGTATACGACCCTAATGGCCTGGTCCAGCTCCGGGTCCGAATGTTGTATGAAGTGGTCGATCCACTCTTTTTTCAAAAAAAAAATTCGGTAGGCGTAACTATCCCACTTTTCCACGAATCCAACACATCCCTTCCGTTAAAGTAGAGCGACTCTAGCCCCAAGTTTACATCGTAGTATTGAACTCGGCGATCGTCATATTGACGGAAGTAAGGTCGGTCTGCCGGCCCGTCTACTGCTGGATTGTAAGGTTTGTACCAGGACGGGTCCAAATCCTCCATCTGGGGTCGATATTTCAGAGGTCCCCACGGTTCCTCCTCCCTGCGACCCCCATAACCCGGTTCCTCTCGTTCCCAGTGCATGGCCTCCGAGGCCCTAGCCCCTCTCCACATATCTCCGGGTCCTCCCATACTTCTGCCTGCCGGTTCTTTTCGTACCCAAGCGGGACCGACCTCCCTGCTTGCCCATCTTCGTGGTCCTCCCCCAATTTCGGTTGGCCGTCCGTCCCCAAGTTCTCTCCTCCTCGGGCCACCTTCCTCGCTCCTCCTTGGTGCCTAACACCCAGTCCTGTCATGAGGGTACTCTTGCCTCTCGCCGATTCTCTCTTCGATGTGGTTCGCCCATCGGGTTTCGACAGGGAAGCCCCTTGTGACTTCGGCCACCCTTTCTCTCATAGGGACACGTGGTTTCACCTCCCGGTGCAAATGCTTATCCGAGCTTGCGCGTTGTTCCGTAGCTTTCTTCCCGATGGGTTCTTCCTGGCTTCTTAGGGCCCTGCCCATAGCCTCTACCCCTTCGACCGTCTTGCTCAACCTCGCCCCTAATTCGGCGTCTTCCTCGGCTCGCCCCATAGCGACGGTCTTTGGAGATTGGGCTACCCCTTGTTCCACCACACTTTCCATGCACCAGTTCTCAATCGCTCTTCTCACTAGAGTCACTCCCTTGGCTGGTCGTTCCACTATTCTCCTCCGAGCCTCTTCCTTCTTTACTCAATCCTGGGGTCTCACTATCGCCTTCGGACTGCTCGCTAGTCACCGCCCACCAAGAGTCCCGCAGTTTCTTCTCCTCGCTAGCGGCCAGCGCAAGATTGGCAATCTCCAGGTCCGAGATGCCCCTAATCCCTTCCTGCACGCACTGCCTAATCAGGTCTCTATCCACCTCGTCGGCCTGTCCGGAGAACAGGGGTCTGATGAAATCTCCTACCAAAGCCCACCACTCGAAATCCGTGAGCCCTAGGGACTCCCAACACAGAGTGAACAGCTCATGCCCCTTTATTTCCCCCAGGGGGAATTTTTCAATCAGCGGTCCTCTAATTTGGACTCTCCTCACCGCTGCGTCGTCGGGGTAGAGCAATCGGTAGATCCAAGCAGGGATCTCCCAGGTCCGGCCATGGGCTGCCCGCAAGATTTCTAACCACCCTTGGTATTCAATTCTTTCTATCTCTCGCCTTCCGGCCTTTCCCCTTCTCAACCTTCTAAGTCGGTCTCGGGGTTACTTAAAGGATCCTTCCCTTCCGCCAATTCCGTGGCAAAAAACTGCCTGCCGTTGGGAGACAAATAGATCTCTGCTCTTCACGTGCGGGTACCGTCCTGCGAAACTATCGAGAAACGGACCAGTGTTTCTTGCCCATATGTTTTGAAGAATTCCGTGGTGACCTCCCCTTCTTCCTCAATTTTAGGGAGGGTCACTCCATACCTAGATCTCGTCTTTCAGGCCCTTTCCAAGGTTCCAATAGGGTCCCCCCTATCTTACCTAATCATCGGCTGGCTCACCTCACCCGAGCCAACCTCTCCGCTGCCTCTAAGAGCGAGTCCTCACACATCCCTCGAGAGCGTTCGCCTTGCTCGAGAATCGTTTGATGCAACTTCCGCTCGTATTCACCCGACCTGTCCCAGAAGTGCACCTTTATTAGGTGCACCCTGGCCTCGAGAGGGTTTCCAAGCCACCTAGAGTCCTCCTCAAACCTTCCCTCGACCTCTGATAGGGGTTCTCGCCACGTTCTAGTAAACCGTACTCTTCCTTCCCCCCTAATAGTGATCGAAAACCTTGCTAGGGTAGTCCCGAACCTCCTTTTCCACAAGGCCAGTCGCCGGACCTCGACGAGGAAGCTCTTCTTGGCCCTAATCACTTGGTCTTCCCCAAGGCCTGGGCTAAGTTTCGCTACCCCCACTATCCCAACTTCGGGCCCGTCGTTCCTTGTCTCTAACTCCCAGTTTATCGCGCTCGAGGTATAAGAGGTTCTCATGCCTCCCCACCTCCGGAGAGTAGCTCCTCTTTTAAGTCATCTAGTACCTCAACCACTGCAGACTCTAACAATTTGATCCTCCGTAAGGCTCCTGGCCTCGCCCTCCTTTCCTCTTCCCAACAAAGGGCTAATACCCGGTATAATTCTGCCCTAACCCTCTCTAAACCCACTAGTTCACCGCAGTCGGGCTCACTCATGCCTCAAATTCCTCCGTCGACACGCTATAGCTATCGCTATGAGATTCGATGGGTCCAACCCTTCTAACCCTGCCTCACAGATTTTGCCTAGGTATCTCCAGGTGACGGTCGAGACCTGACGTGTTGGCCCTAACCCTCAAAGATGTAGTCCAGTCCTTCTAGTGAGGACCAATTATCCTCGTACGGACTCTGTAGGCACCAAGTTAATAGGGAATGCAGGTCCGATCTTGTGAACTGAAATTGGCGCAGGATCGCTATCCTGCGTCCTACCGCCTTTGGAACCGCTTTTGAGGGATAAACCCGCTCGAGAATAAATCGAGGGAACCCGATGGGGTCGCTGTCGAAAAACCTAGGTATCTCTTCCCAACCCGCGTAGGTTATACGGTAGACCCTAGGGCATTCTTCTCGAGGACTTGCTTCTTCCACAAGCCTTTCTAAACGCTCTTGGACCGCCGGCGCGTCCACAAGCGGGTCCTCCCTTAATTTTAAGTTGCGGACCACCTCGAGAAACCCTTCCTTAGAAAGGAATACTGTGGCTTCTCCAACTACCAACCCTTCTCCGCTGCTCACTCTCGTCCGGATGAATGTTGTCCCTCGGAGTATCTCCGCTTCCTCCTTCCAGATTGCCCTCGTCGGATCCCTTCGACTTTCCTTTGGCAAGGAGACCTGGACAACTTCTCCTTCCTCACTCACAGGTTCTATCGAAGCCCAAAGAGTCCCGGGGATCCCCCTTATCATCGGGCATCGTACCCCCGCCGGTTAGCCACCTGCTCTTCCCCGAACAGGCGGGTGTACGGGACGTCAGCGACGTGAGCTCTGATCCCCTCAAACTCTCTCAATCTTATGAATATAGTGGATAACTCCCCTCTTGGGGGAATCCCAGCGTCCATGCACCGCGTGTGGAGCAAGAACAATCCCCTAGTCCGCACTCCGGACTCCCGAGCTGCTGTAAGTACCGCCACTACTCTTTCCTCCGGGTCTCTTAAGAATGAGTTTGTCAAGAATTGGGGTGAGTTCGCGTGGAGGACCCCGGACGCACGAGGGACCTCGCCGGGTTCGGCGAAGGACACTTGTGACCACGACTCGAAAGTCCCTTCCTCATAATCACCTAGCACCAGGTTCGTCGCTAACAGCCTCGCGGACTCACGATACTCGGTATGGGTCTCTTGGCCTGTTACCAATCCTCTCCACACTTCTGTCCACGTCTCCTCGTTGAGGAAGATCGTAGCCCGAATCTCTAGGAAACGATCGAGGTCCGGCGGGCCTCCTCTTTGCAATCCTTCCTTCCAAGTGAGCCTGCGAGCTCGAACCCACATGTAGGCCCCTTCTCGGATGACTCCGTCTTTCTCAACGCTCATCCAGTAAGGAGTCACGCGAGGGTCTCCTGGAATCAAGACTTTACCCGCGTCTGTAGCCTCTATTGCCTCTACCACCCCGTTTTCACTGAGCAGAAGTCTCACCATCTACCAACGCCGTTTTGAAAACCCACCGGCGGTATTTTTCTGCTGAAAGAGTAAAGGGTTTTTCTAGGGCCCTCAATCTCCTAAAAATACCCCAAAGCTTCCCGCGTTGAGGGATACCCTGATCAATGCAATGCGTGCACAGCGTCCACAGGGCTCCAAAGGGTAATCCCAAACTCCTTTCCCTCTCTAGGAGTCTCACCACTCTTCCCTCATTCTCTCTCCAGAACACAAAGCTTGGGACCCAAACGGTCACAGGGTAACTTGCCATTGGGAGTTCACCTGCCCTGGTGAACCTCTCGGTTTCCAACGCCTCAAACTCAAATACCCTTCGGACCCTATCTATCCACCTCCTCCTGACTTCTCTAGCTTCCCTGATCAACAAGTCCAGCCCACCCCCTTGGCCTAAGACCAGGGATACAATAATCTTTGACCAAGCCTCCGACTTAACGAAGATCACCGAGGTGACTTTAAGCCGTACCTCAGCCGCTTTTTCCTCAGCCTCTTCCGATTCTATCCGCACGAAATTACCTCCAGCCGTAATCTTCCCTCCTTCTAACCTTTTCCAATCAGGGATTCTTCCGTTGCTCGGGACCAGGCTACACACCCCTTGTTCGTCTTGAGGAGACTCAACGAACCTACCGATGCCGCGGTCCAATAGAACCATTCATTCTACCTTTTGACGCACCCCAAACACCCTTTGGTATCGGTAGTCCCGTCCGCCCTTACGGTTTCCCTCCGACTCAAGAGAGATCCTCTCCCTGATCCGATCTGCCCTAACCCCGAACGGGACAGGGTTGTCCACGCAGTAGGAATCGAACCAGTGGAGCAAGTGAAAGGACATGCCCCTCCTTCTCTCTCGCCTGATAGACTTCACTACTTTTTCGTACTCAGCCCCTTCTCCACACACCCTCCTGAAGAAGTAAGCAGGGAAGATAGCCTGGACGCAACCCGCGACTCGCAGATATTCCTTGTCCCGGGCGCAAGTTACCCCCAAGCGGAACGGTAGGCTATGCTGAAGAGGCACCTCCTCGAAGATCCGCCTCAGGATAGGCCCCGCGCGTAACTCCCAGTGGTCTTCCCGATACCACCCTAAGGCCCAGTGGGTGACGTACTAGACCCACGCCTCCTGAGTAAGATAGACCGTGCCCTAGGCACGAACCACCTCTTGCCGGGCCTTCCCCCCGTTCCTAGGTCTATTCCTAGTCCACTGATCTCCTTCCCAAATGCCCACTGCGAACCGTGCCCAGAGGAAGACCCTCTTCTCAAGTTTCACCCCTCTCTCGCGCCCCGCTAGGTATCTCTCAGTACAATGATCCAATGGGACGCTAAAGCACTCGAGATCTTTGAGAAGGTCCGCCTTCTCGATTTTCACTCTGCTGTCTTCCCCCGCTTCTACAATCCTAACCATGCCCCTCCTGGCTTCGCACCACCTTCGTAACGATCTCTATCAATACCTTCCACCTGTCGGACCCGTCGAGGTAGGCCTCCGGCATGATCGGGGCCGGCTGCTCACCTCCTCGGTAGGTATGGTAACCTAGAGTATAGAAATACCGGGTCTCGTAGGCCCCCARAAGTTCCTTMTCCAATTRYGCAAGGYCCACARCCTCCTCCCAACTACTAAGAAAGCCTTGTCSTAGATCCGTTCCCTCTTCAACGTAGAGGGCGATGTCCCAATCCTCGGTCCACAGGAAGAACCTGTAGCACCACACGTCTACCCCCCCACAGTCACCCACGCTGATGCCCCCTGGCTCAAACTCTAAAACCCCTAAGCTCATATGTTCTCCACTAACTCCTCTATGATCGAGACTAGCACTCTCCACCCGTCTGACCCATCTAGATACGGTATAACCGTGGCGGGTTGCTCCCCTCGTAGGAAGGTGCAGCACCTCAGAGTATAGAAATACCGGATCCTGTACCTTCCTAAAAGCTTCCTCTCTAGCTGTGGTTGGCCAACCGCTTCTTCCCAACTATTTAGGAAGGCTTCCCCGCGGTCGGTCCCTTTTTCGACGTAAAGTGCTATATCGTAATCTCCTGTCCACAGGTAAAAGTTGTAACACCACACGTTTACACCACCACCGCTGCCCACGCTAATGCCCGCTGGCTTAGACTGTAGGACCCCCAAACTCATAGGCGCCCCAATATCTCCTTTATAATCGCTACTAATATTCTTCACCCGTCAGACCCGTCGAGATAGGCGTCCGGAATCACCGGCGCAGGTCGACCGCCCCTAGGATAAATTCGATACCCTAAGGAGTAGAAGTAACTGAATCCGTACCCTCGCAACTCACCTCTAGACCCTCGGGAGTCGTTGACCGCCGCCTCCCATCCGCGGAGGAAATTCTCTCCCTGGTCTCGCCCCTCTTCTACATAGACGGTCACATCAAAGTCTTCCGAGTGAAGGTTAACTGGTCTACTAATATTTAACATTTACATACTAAACGTTCAACGTTCATACACAGTCGGGCATAGACTCTTGACAGGGAGGGGGGGGGGGTTCAGAATCTTCAACGTTTTCACCACTTCAGAATTTTCAAAATCTTTAGCGTTTCTACACACGCGGACAAAAGGGGGTATAGTTCATAATTTCCAGCATCTTCATCACTTCAGAATCTTCAGAATCTTCAATATTTCTACACACTCATACAAGGGGACGAACACTGAAGATTCTGAAAATTTTGAAGTGGTAAAAATGCTGAAGATTATGAACCCCCTCCCCCCTCTTAGCGGGAGGCACGAGGGGGTTAAAAATCTTCAGCGTTTTCACCACTTCAGAATTTTCGGAATCTTCAGCGTTCTACACACTCAGATAGAGAGGGGTGTACTTTAGAATGTTCATCATCTTCACCACTTCAGAATCTTCATAATCTTCAGTGTTTCTCTACACTTAGATTTGGGGGTAGACGCCGAAGATTTCGAAAATTCTGAAGTGGTGAAAACGTCGAAGATTCTGAACTCCCTCCCCTTAGAGAAATAAAACAGGGGGAGGCGAGGGGGGGGGGGGGTTCAGAATCTTCAGCACTTGCACCACTTCAGAATTTTTAGAATCTTCATCGTTCCTATACACTCGGACAGGGGGGTGTACTTCAAAATTTTTAGCATTTTCACCACTTCAGAATCTACAGAATCTTCAGAATCTTCAACGTTTCTATACACTCAAACAAGGGGGCAAACGTTGAATATTTTGAAGATTTATTCAACATAAGGACATTCAACATTTTCAGCATTTCTCAAATCGTTGAAACTCGACCTTAAGGAACTTCAAAAATGTTAAAAGACCTCCACTTCAGAATTAGTTTCAGTGAAGATTCAGAGTGTCGTTGACCACGTGTGAGTTTCCCATCCATAGGCGGAATGTATAGCACCATACGTCGACCCCACCATAGCTTCTTACGCTAATCCATTTCGGGACCACTGCTAGGCTCATTCACCGTAATCAACGAGAGATGACTTTAGTCATCCTTCCCTATTTGGCCACTCGAGAGACCACCCCTACCCTGCAAGGAGAAGGTGTCTGTGAGCCCAGCAGAATCAAATGGACCAGGGAAGGAACGCCGTCTCACTTGACTACCTTCCTGTCCTCCCTCGCTGAGAGGTCTCCCCACTTCCAGCTATAAGGACTAGCCACGAACACAGGTTATCCCGGAAGAAGGATGGCAACCCCTCCTCCGGAGTCGGACCGTAGTCACACACCTGTGCCCTATGTCCCCCACCGAACCGACCCCTAGTCCTAGTTAGCCTATCCGGAACCACGCCTCTACTCGGCCCACCTCAAGCGTGAAATTATCCGGGTCCCAGGACTTGATCCGCCTATCAATCGGTGATCACTAACTTATGTATTTCCCCGCCCCATTAACCTCATCGTGAACTCTTCTTACTTCGTTCCCTCTTTTCTTCTTCGCCTCCGGCTGACTCTTTTCTCTCTTGGAATCACGGAATGCAATCGGGGTATCCGAAAAAGGGGTGGGAGAAGCAAAGATTTAGGAAGAGTCGCTCAGGTTGGGCAGATAATCATACGTACCTTGTGGTCCTTGGTTCCTTCAATACTCATTCTCGTAATCCCAATAATCCCCTAGGTCCGAGTCCGAGAAATCGGCAAGGCACCGGTCCACCCAAGACTCGTCCTCCGATCCCTCGTCCAAGGTGCCCATGTATCTCTAGCCCCTTCTCCCCGGGGCAGCCCCCTCTCCCCCTCACTCACAACGACGGTTGTATTTCCCTCGCTCCCTTGCCCCGGAACCAGAAGCACCACTCTCCTTACCCCCAAGTCCCGAATGGTCCCCGCTTGAGGAGCCCCGTCCCAAGCGGGAGGCGTCTCTCTCGTGGGCCCCGCACATAACCCACGTGGGTCGAGAATCGAAAACCCAAAACCCTCCCGCGGAACCCTTTCCGGTGCGGGAGCCGCCCCCTGAGCGGGCGCCCTCCAAAGTCCGTGCGGGTCAAGGATGTTAGGCGATCCCCTTGGATCCCAAATAAATAACGCCCTCGGGCCCTCTCGAACCCCCCTTTCTTCTCTCCCCCTTGAGTCCACCCTCTCTCCCCCGCGTGCGGACCCTACCACACTATTTTCCCTCACGACTCGTCTTACCATCCTTTGGTTGCTTTTCACCCTCATTCAAACCCCCGCAAGCAAACTGTGTTAGCCCTCTTAGTTCGTCGATTTTTGAAATAAACACACCAAAAACATCACATTCCCCAGCAAGGACTAACCTGAATCATCTTGGAGCAGCAGAGCCGAAGTCGCAAGCGGGGCCGGAGCGGACCTGCAAAAATCGAGAGTTCCCGACACCGTCAATCCCTAGCACCCAACATGCCCAGCAACCCCTCCCACGAGGAAATAAGACCACAACAGAACTCCCACCGATGCTGCCCAAATGGAAATGATGCTGCCGAAGAAAAAGAAAGTCGCCGTACGGAACGAAGAAAGGCGTGGTCGAAGAAAAAAGCCCGAAGAAGTCACGCTGAAAAGGAAAGTCGATGCCAAAAGTCCGGAGAACTTTGATGTTGAAACCCAGAAAACTTGAGGCCGAAAATATCCGATGCCAAAAATCTACACGTGGTCAACGACACTCCAAATCTTCGCTGAAACTAATTATGAAGTGGATATTTTTTATTATTTTTTAAGTTCTTTGAAGTCGAGTTTCAACGATTTGAGAAGTGCTCAGAATGTTGAATGCGCCTACGTTAAATAAATCTTCAAAATATTCGACGTTTGCCCCCCTGTTTGAGTGTGTAGAAACGTTGAAGATTCTGAAGTGCTGAAAATGCTGAAAATTATAAAGTACACCCCCCATGTCCGAGTGTATAGGAACGTTGAAGATTCTAAAAATTCTGAAGTGGTGAAAGTGCTGAAGATTCTGAACTCCCTCCCCCCGCCTCCCCTTGTTTTGTTTCTTTGAGGGGAGGGGGTGCAAAATCTTCGACGTTTTCTCCACTTCAGAATTTTCGAAATCTTCAGCGTCTACTGTGACCCCAAATCGAAGTGTAGAGAAACGCTAAAGATTATGAAGATTCTGAAGTAGTGAAGATGATGAAAATTTTGAAGTACACCCCCCTCTATCTGAGTGTGTAGAACGCTGAAGATTATGAACCCTCCTCGTGCCTCCCGCTAAGAGGGGGGGGAGGGGTTCATAATCTTTAGCGTTTTCATCACTTCAAAATTTTCAGAATCTTCAGTGTTCATCCCCTTGTATGAGTGTGTAGAAATCTTGAAGATTCTGAAGATTCTGAAGTGGCGAAGATGCTCAAATTGTGCACTATACCCCCTTTTGCCCGAGTATGTAGAAACGCTGAAGATTCTGAAAATTCTGAAGTGGTGAAAACGTTGAAGATTTTGAACCCCCCCCCTCTACATGTCAAGAGTCTATGCCCGACTGTGTATGAACATTGAACGTTCAGTATGTAAATGCTGCATATTAGTAGACCCGTTAACCTTCACTCTGGGGTAGATGACGATGATGGATGGGTGGGGTGGATGGAGGTTGAGGCGGATGGCTGAATGGGTGGGTGTAGTGAAAGGAGGGGTGAAAGTATAGCGTGGATTCGATAAGTGTATGAGGTGCATGGATAAAATAGAATAAAGATTGATGGATGCTATTGGATCGAATATACGAGTTCAGGGAATGGATGGTGACGATCTCGCTTTGTCTTCATTTTTTGATTGAAAGGATATCACATCTCAGATATCACATCCTAGATGTACCACCCAATCAATCTTCTGATAAAGACAACGCGGAATCGTCCATTCATTCGCTCAACTGGTATATTCGATCCAATTGCATCTATCCATCTACTGTACCGTGACCAGGAATAGGGTACGCCACAATATTGTCTGCGACCAAGATGGCTTGTGCAAATGTTTGTTCAATCTGCTGAGGTAGCTAGGCAGGCCAATTTGGAGTCGTTGCCCATGAGAGAGAGGGAGAGAGAGAGAGAGATCCAGGCGAGGAAAACCCATCACAAGCCCCAAATAGTCGTATTAGTGGCAAACGGCACACTCCGCGTCGTCTCTCTCTCTCTCTCTCTCTCTCTCTCTCTCTGTGTGTGTGTTCTTGTCCTTCCCCGATCTCCAACGGCAGGAGTATTTCCAGTGTGATCATAAATGGTCAGTTTATCTGGTATTCGCGACCGAGCGATTGAAAGTGGAGATGTCAAGATTTCTTACAAGAATTACACGCGGCTATCAGTCAGGGCGTACCCACTCTATATGACTTTTTCAGCCCATTTGGACGTAATTGCCGTCTGATGCAACCCCAAGTGAGCGTAATTAAGATTCAATACATCTTCCCTGGTGAGTATGGCCTTCGTTGGTCTGGCCCTTGCTGGGATTGGGCGTGAAATACTCTAGCATCCGTTGGGATTAAGCGGGAAATACTCGTTTCTGCGATGAATAATCATTTGGCTGCGAAATACTCGTTGCTGCAACTATCCCCCAATTGACCTTAATTTACTATGAATAATTTTTTGACCGTAATTTGCTGCTAGTATTTCGAAAATAGTTTTGCTCCCACTGGGATTGGGCGTGAAATACCCTTTCCATGGCAAGACGGTTACGCCACGTTGACGCTCTTAACGGTCTTTCCTATCAAAACTCTGTTATGACTCAGCGATTGATTCTGGAGTTGAGCGATCCTTCAATATTCAAGAGAAAGAGAGGAGCGACGTGAAGGAGAAAGAGAGAAGCTGAGTGAAGGAGAGATAAAGGAATGGGGAAGTCGTAATAAGTAGTAGCACGAGGGTCTGTAGTTGAAGTTTTACAGCTCGCCATCCACCACATTTTGAATGCATCTCGACTTCACTGTCATCCAGATGCATTCAAAATCTTTCCACCAGTAGTGACATGATGGGGAATGGGAGTAGCTGAGTGAAGAAGAGAGAAAGGAATGGGGTAGTGTCCTAATTGCCAGTCGAACGATGGGCTATGGGTCTCTAGCTGCACCACCGTCCATGCGCCGACATTATGAATGCATATGGACGCCGCTTTCGACCAGTTGCATTCGAAATGTTTGGTGGATGATGAGTGGTGCAACTAGGCTCTGGATGATGCAATGCGATGCAGTGCCAGGTGCACGTCGTGAAGCGAGTTTTTTGTTTTTCGCGTCATTCCACCACATCATATGTGCAACAAATGAGAATGAATCTTCCGTTAGAACATCAAGAGATACACTGTCATAACTTTTGACTTTTATGCATGTGATGAGTGCTGGACTGAGACTCTTAGGCACTGTAAAGACGGAGACATAGATGGAAAGACGAACGGGATCTAGACATGAATTGTAGGACAGAGAATCAACATCCCGATTCCACAACCCATCCCGATGAAAATGCTAGATGACCAGATTTAATTAGTGACGTACTCTCTCTCTCTCTCTCTCTCTCTCTCTCTCTCTTTTTTTTTTTTTTTTTTTTTTTTTTTTTTTTTTTTTTTTTTCTCTCTCTCTCTCTCAGCGTTAGCAAAATTTGCTAACCTTTCCGGGGGTCATCGGAAAGATACTCTTTCTGGCATGTACCCTGAAATCGTGATATTCCCGAGATCTGCATGATGCACATAGGCTATGTGAAGTGGACCCAAACTCGCGAAACCAATCGGATCTCGGAAGTTTTAGTATATTTTTCCCAGTACGAGGATGGACTCTGTAATGCTTTGGTGGGAAGAGACGCCGATTTTTTAGTATGTATATTATTTGGATAAAGTTACCCGTCCAAATTTTGAAATGTTGCGGCAGACTGTCCGGGAATTTGCGGATTTGCGTACCTACTTTTTTAAGATCCATCACGGAATGTCGATCGTCGACAATCTGACATGGACGTCCGTCCAGTGTGTACCGACGGGGGAGTGAGGAACTGCCTGATTATCCGATGGGTGAGGCATGACAATACGGAGATCACAGAACGGAGGGCATGATGCTTCAGGAAGTCGACAAGAGACACCCTCTGAGGAGGATTCGGTATATGGCCTTCGGTTTGATCACCTGCATGAGTGATACATTGTACAATAGCGTATTTTGGAGTTTCTTTTTTTTTTTTGCTTTCGGAATTTCTAAAACAGGAGTACGGTTTTTTGGAGCAAGGAATATGGATGGCAGGCAGGAGACCTTCGTATCATATAGAATAGAGGCGGAGAGATCACCACGTTAAAAAAAAAAAATTGTTTCTCCATTAGAATCGAAATCGCCACACGCAGTAGGAAGGACGACATAAAGAACTTTAGCCTTTCTCCCAGTGTTCTCTGCGCTTACAGACACTCGTGTTTTTCCGTTCCCCCTGATCGGTTTCCCTTCCTGTTCGTCTTCCCGTTCGTTTCTCCCTCTTCCCCGTTCGTTTCCTTGTCAGTTTTTCCCAGCTCGCTTCTCTTGCTCTTTCACATCTCTTGTCTACTTCCCTTCCTCGTTTCTCCGAACAATAGGTAGTGACGAAACTTGTGTGTGGAGGGGAGGTAGTACTTGGCCCGTCGTAGGTAGGAGTCCTTTGTCTTTAGGAGAATGATGCTTCTCGGGGATGATATGAAGTACGACGTACGTATGTCTGGGGAACAATTTGAGTATTTAAGGAGAGCGGAGTATGGTCTCTGTACACTTTCGTAGAATTGAGTTTGCGATCTTGTCGAAGCCCCCTGATGAGTTGCTGTTTACGCCAGCAACAAAATGCGTTGGGTCGACGTGTATGAAGAAGTGAGGATGATATTTTTCTGAAGTGTTTGTCGGGGTGATACTATTCTGGCGAGCAATTTTTTTTTTTGCCTCACATACTATTGGATCTCAATGAGTGTGGTAACCAGCGTGTTTGGACAGAGGATTGGTGGCTAAGCGGTTCGGCTGATTCGGCTGATTTGAATGATAGGCTGTACACCTACGACCTCGAGCGTGATCGTCTTCGAGTGTTCGAGCAAGTAGGGATGTTGAGAGCTAGGAATGTCGTGAGCTATGGCTGTATTCTTGCCATCATCTTGAGCAGTTGCGCTTTGATCCAAGGTAAACAAGATTGGGGTATGAGGGGAGGATGGGAGTTGTCGGCACGAATACCCTTACAAGGGTATCTGCTTTGGATTCTGCAAGTGACAGAAAGGCTCGGTTAGCCTGGATTTTGAGTGCCCATGCGGGAGAACGTGAAGGTCGTCCGTGCGCGGGTCAAGGTCTGCCCTGTCCCGGGAGGGAGTAGGTGGGCGCGCAATATTCAAGGCGCGCGTGTGATTTTTCTGATTGAATGGGCGGCCGGAGTAGCCGACCGACCTGGACCGTGTTACGACCTTGGTTAGGGAATGAAAGTTTGTTCTTGATAGGTGCGTGTGAGCGAGGGTAGGGCTGGCGCGCCGGTAGGCGCATGGGACAGCCACGACGCTGGGTGGTACACTGACGCGGACACTTAGGGGTCGGGGGCACAGATGTGGGTAGAAAGGGTGACCGGGCGGTTTCCTGGCGGGAACGCCGCGCGGCACCGCCTTATATGGGAAGCCGCGCCTGCTGATCACAGGCTTGGGCTTAGCCCTATCGGTTACGGTGGCGGGTTCGTGCGACGGAGGTTCGAGGTTCGAGGCCAGCGGACGACGGCGCGATGGCGACGGAGCAGCGAGGAACGAAGGGGTTAAGGGTCTCGTGGGACTATCCCCCCTTTGTCTTGTTGGGGGAGCCCGATTACGGGCCCTCGCTGTAGGGCCCAAGGGGGCGTCAGCGGGGTTCTGCGTGTGGCCTAATTATAAGGTTCCGACACCTGTCCTGAGTTCGGGTCGTCGAACCGGGGCCTTGGAGCGGGGGACCCAGCCATAAACTGTTGAAGTATAGACCGAGTCCGCGCCGGGGTGGGGGTAATTGCCACGAGTGAAGTTCGGCGTATCCGACAACCGTGGGAGGATGCAGAGAAGACTACATGGCCATTGTGCAAGGCTGGCGCGCACAAGTTCGGGATTGGGCCCGGCCTTAGACGAGGTAGGGGCTCAAAAGGGGGAGAAGAGGAGGGGGCAGCCCGACCACTGCTGACATTAGACTCTTAGCACGTGACGGGCGCCCCTGCCAAGGACCCAGCCTTGAAAGGACGACAGATCCTTGCCAAGATGATGCGCGGGGTGAAGCGGCTGTCCTTCGAGACGTCTGTTCAAATGGGGGCAATACAGAGGAGATTGGTATGGTCTCTGCGCAAGTGTGACACCCACAAGCGGGGGAAGGACCCGGCTGTGAGATGGGCCGGGTACGCGCAAAAAGGGGGACGGAAGGGCCTTTAGGCCAACATTAGGCGTTACCCCGGCCAAGATTTTCTTGGATTCGCGAAGTCAGAGAAGATGCGGAGGAGATTCGCGTGATGGGGGTGTAAGGGTTGTCTGTTAAAGACCGGGGGCAAATCTGGGCGGAGAACTGGGGTAGGGGCTGACGGAAAAACTGGAATATCTGTGAGAGGTGGGGCAACAGAGAAAATATATGCATGGCCCTAGCGTGGGGCCGGCCTGCATAAGGCCTGAAGCGCGGACTAGGTGCGTGCGTAGAGGCAAGGCGGCCTATGAAGCGTCGGGCGGGTGGAAGTCCTTCAGGGCATTTGCTAAAATTGGAACGGTACAGGGGGAACTCGCGTGGCCTGTAGATGGGCGGGCACGTATAAAGTCGGGGGGAGGTCTCGCTATTGCCCGTTTTCGCTACTCGCCCTGACATTTTCTAACTGAGCTGTAGAGACGAACACGAGGCATCGCCTTTTGACCGCGGGGTGTCGATTTGAGGTGACGTCAACACGAGGAGAGAAATAGAGTGAACGTGGATGCGGGGTCGTGTCGGATACGTACGGGAGGTGGAGGATGGTAGGCAGCGGGGGAGCAACGGGGCAACGAAGAAAGGAGGGGCCGACGGACAGATAGCTGAGGGGCGACTGTCGGGCGGATGTAGGCGAAGGCAGCGAAGGACGAAGGGCATGGCGAGGAGGAAGAACGGTTCCCACACCCCATTCTTGACAGAACCAAATGAGAAAAAGTCTTGTCTATAGAGTTTGGGTAGGGCGAATCCGACTATAAGGTTAGTTTTGGGAGTAGCCTAGTAGATTGGGAGGTAGATGGGGATAGGCCTGCGCGGAGCTATGGCGGGAGGTCGAATGACAGGTGGGGTGGACTGAGATGCCACTCAGTGCCTGATGGAACTGAGTGAGATGAAAGTCGCGGAAGGGGTTTGAGGATAGGGCGAGTCTAATGGTGCAGTTAGTTTCGGGGTAGGATTCGCAGGTTAGAAGGTAGCAGAAAGGACTAGTGCGTGGTGAGCTGCGGGGAGGGGAAAAAAACACGCACCTGGCCAGGCATCGCCCCACGTTTTAGGGGAAGATTCAGTCGAGTCTGTTCATCTCTGCTGGTGAGAATATCGTGCGAAACGAGCCAGGGAAGAGACTTACCTGCGAGTTGCAGTGGTGACGGCTCATTGAACAAAAAGGGAGGGGGGGGGCGATGTATGTGCTCCCATTCTGACGAAGGTCCGTCCGGAGCTTGCCCAACCTGTGGATTGGAGTGGAAAGGCTTGCTCCCCAGGCTGGGGATTCACCTACTAGCCGGCGCATTGCCAAGCAGAGCGACTACAGGCGAGAACAAGTTTGTAGGCTTGCCTGTTTACGGATACAATGCCATATTAACGGCCGGAGATGCGAGGCAGGGCGCAGAGTTGGAACTGCCTGTGGATGGGTGTGCCGGCTTACACAACCAGAGGATAAGCAGAAAAAAGGGAAAGAGTTGCAGGGTGCTCGTTGATCGGCCGCGTCGAAAGTCCATCGTGCTAGAATAGCAAAAAAAATAAACAAATAAGTCTTAGCAAGTATAATACTTATATGTATTATTGTCGTTCGGTGCCAAATAAGGCGGTCTGAGCCGACTGTGAGGCCTACCTGCCAACCTGTGCAGTGCCCTACCTTTGAACGAAGAACAGATAGGGGCAAGCCGCTAGACAAAAGGCTCATCCGACGGTTGGCCGCGTCGCTTGGCGCTGAACGGGGCAGCTGCCAAAGGTCGGGAGACGAGTTACAGTAGAACTGCACTGCGGCCGTACCAACTGACTGGGGGTGAGGGGTGCGGATTCTTTCAGGCTGTGGCCACCGCCGTGTGCCACTGTGGATTATGGGCCGCGGGGTGCCTCGGCAGCAGCTGCAGGTCTATACTGCTGAGAACTGTGGGTACGTAGCTACTCCAGGTGGTTGGTGAGTGCTACTACGTGCCGCAACAACTGTTGTTGACGGTGCGAACTGTTATTACGAGCAGTCGGTTACGGTTGCCAAGGACTGCGAGGCGGCTGTTTGCTGCTACGGTGGGCCGTATTTGGGTTGTTCTTGCCGACTGTAGGGCTGCTGCTGCTTATAGCTGCCTGTGGGCAGTGACCGGCGGGTGGAGGCCACTCGCTGGCACCTGCTGATCGATTGCCGCTGACTAGTGCAGCCTGGAGCGCTATGGCGGACAGCCTCGGAGGAGGGACGAGGCTCTGAAGGCAGGGTGGATCGGTTGCTGCAGACTTGGAGGACTTGTCAGGGGAACTGGACTTGGCAGTTTGACGGAAGGGTTGACCAAGCTGCTACTCTTTTTGGCCGCCATTGTGGGGCCCTCAGGCGTTGAAGGATTGAAGCCCCTCTCGCGTGAGTCGGAGTGTGTCCTTCCTGAGTCTGAGAGTCTTATTCCTTATTCTGCCCTTCGTACTCTAAAAGTCTGGTCCTTTGGGTCTGAGAGGAAGGCGGTACGCGGGCGTGTGGCCCGTGATCCCCGCCAAGGCCTTTGTGGGGGAGCTCTGCCGGGACTCAGGCGGAGTCCTGGAGGCAGGGAACTGAGTGATAATTCTTTGACTCCCTCTATAAATCCAACTATAACCCCTACTTGTAGATCTTTCTACGTTTGACTGAGCGTATTGTGGGGATCCTGTACTCTGATTTTGGTTTGACTGTCAGGACCTAAGTGAGACTGAAGTAAAGGAGTGCGTGTGCAATCTCMGCTYCAGTTTTGTTGATTGTMTGAAAGAAGATTGTGAATGAAATGGGTTGCATCTGGGGGAAGGTTRGGAGGAAGGCAGTATTGTGTGCAGGYTGACTRGGTCACTARGGCAGGGAGGTCCCCWTAAGTTTGGGGAAGCCCARCGCTTTGTTTATTTTTGGACYRCATGGAGCCTMAGGCCGCTYTATAAGTTTAGGTAGCCTGAAGCTCTGGAGGCTGGGATGTCCCCATAAGTTTCCGGAGACCTGGTGCTGTGAACTGCATGAAGGGTCAGGACGCTCTATAAGYTTAGGTGTCCTGACTGCTGTGACTTATGAGGGTTTGACTGTGGGTGACTTTCAGGGACCCAAGRCGSTCTATAAGTTTAGGTACCTTGGGTTGCCTCGTTTTGTTTGGGGTTCTYTCAGCTTCYTTRATTCTGAACGAGGAGRTCTGAACCGCTSTATAAGTTTAGGTGGTTCGGCCCTTCTCCTGTTTTGTTTTGAGGGAATAWCTCTGGYAGGGGGCAGACYGCTCTATAAGTTTAGGTAGCCTACCCTTCTGCCTCGCACAGATTGGATCAGAGAGAAACGAACCTGGCTGAGGATCAGACCGCTCTATAAGTTTAGGTGGTCTGACCCAATGCCTCGCACATGTTGGAACCSAATGGATATAACTTGGCTATATTATATTACTATGCTATTAAGAATAGGCTGGTAGGGCCGCTCTATAAGTTTAGGTAGCCTGACTATAGCTTATCACAATTGAAGAGAATATATTTAAGAGATATGACTGAAGGTAAACATGGGCAGACTGAGCAATGTTCTAAGTTGAACGGCTCAGCTTTATGTCCCTTTGAAGACTATATTGAGAGAGGTATATATAAGTTGGCTATCTAAAGAGTTCAGGGCGGCTAGAGTGGTCTAGTCATACGCCCAAAGAAGAGAGAAATAGTTGTACCCTTTGTTTGTGTATACTTGGCCAAGTCAGAACGCTCTATAAGCTTAGGTATTCTGACTTTGGGCCTGGCTAAGTTGGGTGTGCTCTGTAAGTTCAGGTGCCCTGACCTATGCCTTATGTAAGTTGGGTATGAGGGGATAACTCACTGAAGGAACGAACTATTGTTTGTTCAGATTGGCTTGGGGATGGTGAGAGTACTTACCTTTGTGGTTTGGCYTGCATATGGCTRGGTGAGGTTACTAMCTGGTCTGGGTTTCAGGTTGATAGGTAGTTGCTTTAGAGGCTCGCCACGTTCTAGAGCGATAAGAGTTAGGTCAATTCCTGCATTGTYTGAGCAAACCTTATTTTACTTAGATCGATTTTTGCATTTTCTGAGGGTCGCTATTATACTTGGACCTGTATAAATTCTGGTAAGCTACTTTCTCTACGGGAAGCGCTGCCGAAATTTCTACAGATTCAAAGAGTTTGACAAATTTTTGACTTGTTAAAGTTCAGTTGTCTTTTAGTCATATCTGACTTAGTAAAAATCTGGAAAGCCTCCTTTTCTAAAGAGAGTGCTGCCCAAAATTTTGCTAATTCAGGGAGTTAGACAAAACAGGGCTTTGGAATGCCAGAGTTAGTCTCAGGTTCTAGACTTGGCTTTGTATGAATTTTGGGAAAGCTCTTTTCTAGGGGAAGTGGTGCCGAAATTTCTGCAAAACTAAGAAGTTAGCTAGATTTTGTCTAAGTTGAACTCGAGGTGGGGCGGAGTTTAACTTCAACTTGGTACAAATCTGGAAAATCCCCAATTCCAAAGGTGATGTTGCCCAATTTTTTCTGCTAAGTCAGAGAGATAGACAAAATTTGGCTTTCAAGAGTTGTAGAATACCCCTGCTTTTGAGACTCGAGCTTGTATAAATTATGAAAAGGCACTTTTCCTACGGGAAGAGCTGCCAAAATTTTCTGGATTTAGTGGAGTTAAATTATATTTTGACAGGTGGCGATCTTGGCAATCCACCCTGCGTAGGGAAGATTCAGCCAGGGTCTGCCTTTGCTTTGGGCACTGCTTAAAGGTAGGTTTAGGTTTGGCTAGTTAGGAGGATTTGAGTAAGAATATGTTATGGAGTTGTACTCTCCATACACTTATGATCTTAGCTTGGGGATTGGCATATCGTGTGTTATAGGTCCTCTTGATTGTTCGGTTCAAGATCAAGACTAGATTCAGTTCGATCCCTTGAGGATCATCTCCGGTTATCACTGATAGCAGGTCGGTTGCCGATTGGTCGGTCTTCGACTCAATTTCAACTCATTCCCCATACTCAACATAAAAGGCTTTAGCCCTGGTGGTTTTACTGTTTGTTAAGGGTTTCACCCGGACTTTTATTGAATGGCCATTTAACAAAGGTACTGAGTATTTAATTAAGGTTGGTTGGGTCGGCGATTGGGGCTTGCATGGCTAAAGCGAAGGGGTATGAAGGAGCATAGAGAATGGTTGGGGTTGACTCCGTGTAGTGCGTGCTTTGTCGTTTGACTCTTGGTGTGATTGCAGGTATGTCCTGTGATTCGGATTTGGGATTTGGGGTGTCTGCGACTTCATGTATGTATACATGGTTGTGAGGAATCCCACTGTGCCTGTGAGAAGTGATTGTCACAATTCTATTTCCCTCTTGTGTGTATGCATGAGTATATGTATGATGAGTGCTCGGGAGGCCTAGGAGGCCATGTTAAGCACCACGTAAGGGTTGGGATCGAGGGACAGGGAGGACCCTCCCCTCTGCCTATTTGCGTCTTGGGGCTTTCTTGGTCGGACGTTGGTTCTGGGCCGGAATTCAAGGTCCTTGTCCAAGACATCCCAAGCCCCAGGCTCCAAAAGGGGGGAGGGGTCCCCCTTGCATAGAGCCTGTTTATTTTGGCTGGCGGGACACCCCACCTGAAGGGCGGAAATGTCGCGAGGGCCGAACGGCGCGTCCTTCAGCCGTTCAATATCGTGAGGGGTAACCACTCACGAGGCGTTCCTTCAGCCATTCAATATCGCGAGGCCGGAGCCGCGGGTACCACGTATGATTGGCATCAGTGGTTAGCATAGGATTAGCTTGCGGCCTCCCAGTTTTATATCAGAGCCCTGCGCGCGACGTCTCGCCGCCCCAACATCTAAAGGTTATGGGATCGCCGGGCTCGCGTGTAAGTGCAGCGCTTGGATTGTTGTAGGCCGCCGGCACCAACCGTAGGGGGGAAGGGTGCCCCAAGGTCACGACTCCTTTTAAGGCAAGGGGGGGCCTTTGTCCTAGCCCCTCTTCCTGTTTTTGTGTGTGCCCTGTCTACTTTTTAGAGATTTCTATGGTTGGACGTTGAAGTCCGTGGCAGCCGTCAAAGTCAAACCCCTTGACTTTCGCCCAGGCCCGGGGAGGACCTACGCCTAAGGCCGCGAGATACGACTACCACCACAGGCTTTGGACCTGTGTACCACCCGCTCTGCATAAGGGTGCAGAAGAGGGTGTGTGGTCTTCAACCGCGCATGGCGGTTGTCCAGCGWCGAGAGATTAACCCTCAAGGCGCGTGTCAGCCGACACTTGAGTGTCGAACGCGACCCTCGAGATTAACGAGGACCGCGCGAGTATGGGTACTACATGGTACGCCATCATTGCGACCGCTTGCGTACGCTTGCATTACGAGTCGATATGAGTTAGCCCTGCGTCGGCGCTGCTTTTATATAAAGATTCTGCGCGCGATGCCTACTCGATTTCCGTATTGGAAAGTTATGGGACGGCTACCGAGGGGCTAGGAGCGTTGTCGCGTTGTTTGCGTTGCGTCGTTCCGTGTGTGCGTTGTTGTCATGTGGTTGTTACAGTGGTGTGTGCGTGGTGTGTGGGATGCGTCCTAGTCGACCGACGACGAGTCGCGCTTGGGACTTCAGCCCCCCCAAGATGTCGGTTCGTGTGCGGGCCCAATAGGCGTATTACCGCACGTACCCCGTATGCTACAGCGAACGAGAAACGCCCTTGGCTGGTCCACCTCTGCGATTGCAGCGAAGTAGCTTTCATATTGTGAATTGGTAGCTCGGCGGGGATACGCCCACCGATGGGAGGTGACAGCTCTCGTAAGGTGGAGGTAAATTGTGCCTCGCGTAGGCCCTATCCTGTCGTAAGGGCTCGCAAGAGGTATGGCTGGCGCACTCGGCCGGAGCGGCCTAAGGAAGCTCTATTTGCGCGTTCGTGTCGAGGTTGGTCCAACTCCTGCGTGACGCGGCCAAGAGGGTCCTGCGCCGCCGCGTGCGGCGCCGGACCGATGCGCTCGACAGGTGGCGCCGTTGTCGGGGATGACGAAAACCTACCGTTGTCCCTGGTGGAACGACATCCGGGTATGGGGGTAAGAGAGAAACTAGGCATATGAGCGGGTAAAGAGGAGGATTATGAGACAGACTCTATGGTGATCTATATGACTACGGGTTGGATGATTGATTGATTGGTGGTTTGGTTGACAGTTGAGTGTTGTATGTGGATGAGGAAGTTCTATGGTAAGGATAAGCGTTATCTAGATGAGCCCAAGGGAAATGGGAGAAGGAATGCCTGCCAGGTCTAGAGTATGGGGTGTCTAACGTGGTCACCCGATAGGGTCATGGAAGGTTGAGTCGCTGAGTGGGGTCCTTTGTCCCATTGCCTTTTATAACAGGAAGATTGAAGTCGAAGGCGGGTGGCCAAAATGTCGAAGAGATGGCGGACGGTGGGAGGAAGCTTGTGACTCTCGATGACCTCATCGATGCCTTGGACAAGCGCGAGAGGGCGTCGAGCAATGTCCCAAAGGTTGAGACATTCCACTGCAAAGGGGATCGGGTATCTGATTGGTTGGATCTGATGGAGCAGGCGCTGGTGGGACTGTCAGATGAGGTCAAGCTCCAGCGGGTCCTGAGGTATGTCCTGCATAGTCACCATCGGGAAGTAACTAAGGTTGTGGATGCCGCCGGTGGCAGTTGGACAAAGTTTGGGGACCTAATGCGAAGGAAGTATAGGCTGGGGGACGGCCTGTTGACCATGGCCGACTTGGAGGCCATGAACAAGGAGGACTTCTCTACCATTGGGGCGTTCGTGCACGAGTTCAAGAAAAAGGCGAGGAAAGTGCACGGGATTTCTGAGGAGGCGCAGTGCGCCACATTTTTGGGGCTGCTCACAGGGTTGGAGGCCACAGAGCTGACGAAGTATGGGGAAGGAAGCGAGAGGCTAACCTGGGCAACCATTGACAAGGGAGTGGAGGAAGGGAGTCTAAACCAGGTGGAGCAGCACCAAATGAGGTTGCAAAAGCGCAAGAGGAAGGAGAGGGATGCTACTGCATCCGGGACCCCAGGGGTGAAGAGAATTGTCACGGACGTATTGGCGACACTGGGGTATGACAATGAAGGGGAGATACAAAAAAGAGGGGTGCTAGTGGCTCAAAGTCGGACGTCAGGGGCAGTAGACGAGGAGGCTGGGCAAGAAGACTACGGCGGAGGGGAGACAGGCTCCCAGGTCCTGACTAAGGCCCAGAGGAAGCAGCGCAATTTGCTGCAGGGAGGGCAGGCCCCCCAAGCCATTGCCGCACCGCCGTCTGTCGCCTCGGCCGCGCCAGTGTCAGTAGGACCATCGCACATGGGGCCGCCACCAACTTGCGAGCACTGGGTGCCGCATTGTCAGTCCGCGCCCTGGCCCAGTTGCAACCACTGTGTCTCGTGTGGAGGGAGTCAGGCCCACGTGGGGCACATGGTCCCCTATTCCGGCCCATCCGCAAGTATGGGCCCCCCGAGCTACCCATCAACTCAAAGCCAGCCCATGGCTCAACCGCCGCCCTCCCAGCAGGCCTCGCAAGCTAGTGTGGCCGGGGGAGGGGGCCAAGGGGGTAGAGAAGGGGGCGGTCGGGGGCGAGGAGGAAATGATGGAGGCCGTGGAGGAGGCTGGAATGGTCAAGGGGGTCAGAACCAGGGTGGCCAAGGTAGCCAGGGAGGAGGCCAAGGGTATGGGAGGCCCCGCTTCGACTGGCGGAATGCAACTCGTTGGCATTGCGGCGAGGTGGGTCACACCGTACGATTCTGCCAACAACGGTGGGACGACGAGCTGGCAGGACTAATCTCCACATGTATGGATGGGGACATATACGATCGATGGGGGAAGCATATCGATCCCAAGACCCCGAGAGGAATCAGGCAGGAAACCCTCAGGCGAGCGGCGGCAGGGCCTCCGGCAGCCCCAACAATGTTTAAGATATGGCAGGAAAGGCAAGACCCCGGTGTGAGAGTCGAGGAGATTGTGGATGAAAACGAGGAAGTGACTCAGCGGCTGAAGGCGGGGATTATAAAGGAGAAGCCTATAGTCGTCGAGTCAGACGATGAGGCGCAGGAGGTGGTAAGAGAGTCGGCCCTGACCATCCTGGAAAGGATGGAGGACCTGCTTGCGAAGGTGGGCAGGTACCAGGAACGATTAAGGGTGATGTGTGAGGATGCGCGGAAATGGGAAATGAACCTTCCTAAGGCGATGCTCTATGGGTCTGGCCCGGAATCATCATCAGGACCGCAAGGATGCCCAAGCGTGGCGGCGGCTGGGGCAGGTCCTAGGTCAGGGATGACCTTCAGACCCCCTACGTCGCATGGAAGGGTACCGCAGGCCGCGCAGACTAGGGGCCAAAGTAAGGCTACCACCAGTTAAGGGCCTAGCTAGGCACCCAGTCGGGCGCCCCCTCGAAAGGACCCTGAGCCCGAACGAAGAAAGGAAATGGTAGAGGTTCAAGAAGAGGAAGATGAGGGTGATGACGAAGAGGACGAGAGGCTCCGGCAGGAGGAGGACCGGAAGGCGGAACAGAGGGCCAAGAAGAGAGCGGCTCAGGGAGGGGTGGAGCAGAGTCTGCATGATGGCGTGCCAAAAAGGAAGAAGTACGCAGTTCGGCTGGAGGAAGGCTTTGACGTGGAGCGAATGGTGGATAAGCGCCTGGAGGGCCATAATGATCTGATGAACTTAAAGGACATTTTGGCCTCAGCACCAAGGCTCCGGGGCGAGCTGAAAGGGCGACTCTCGCGAAGGTTAGTGCCCAATGTCCACCTGAGCTCAATTCTGCCCAGGGAGATAGAGTGGACAGAGGCGGGCACCAGGATGGATTGGAAATGTGTGGCGTGTGGGTTGGTGGATTTGAAGGTGAGGGACCAGCCGAGCATCACAATGGTGGACACGGGCGCGGAGATGAATATCATCCAGGAGCGGGACGCGACGATGTTAGGGTTGGAAGTTGACCATTCAGACCATGGTGTGCTGCACGGTGCCAACTGCAAGGCCATTTTCTACGGCACTGCGTCTAATGTGATGGTGGACATTAGGAGAGTAAGAGCGCGAACGTGCTTCTTCGTCATGCCCGATATCGACCACCCTATCCTTCTGGGGAGGTCGTTCCTCTGCCGAACGGAGACCTTGGTCTTCAACAGGCATGAGGGATCGATGATCCTGGCTTTGTCTGATCCGGCCTGCGAAAACTATGAAATCATTAAGTGTCGGAACAAAGGACCCGAAAGTGGGAGGAACAGGCTCAACCTCGGTTCCTTTACCTTCGAGGAGTCTGAGTATGCGCGACGGAGACTCCGGGAGGAGCAGGAGGAGGAAGGAGCAGGCGAGGTGTTATCCCTGAGCCTTAATGATGTAAATAAGGCAATGGAGGTGGTGGCGGCGCACGATACGGCGGACCCGGAAGCCATAAGGGCATTGAGGGAGCAGGTCCTGGAAAGCCCTCAGGTAGGAGAAGTGGAGCTGATTTATCGGCTTCCTGGGAGGAAAGGGGACCCTGCGATGGCCTAGGCCCGAACGACAAGTCGGCCTTTTTTAGGGGAGGGCTTAAGCAGGGTTCCCAAAGGCGGTACAAGACTGTAGATAAGAAGTGTCACCCGGTCTCCGTGCTTGTCAGGGAGGACGAGGAAGCCTATTATGAGAGCGAGCGATGGCTGATAAGGCGTATGCGGGAGCTCGCGCGGGCAGGGCCGTGCCGCATCAATAATGAGAATGAGGAAGGGTTAATAATTGGCGAGCCTGGCTTCCTTTCGCCCTAGGAGAGGACCTTGATGGTGGAGACCATGAAGAGGAGGCATTGCGTGTATGCGTTTAATGACGACGAGCGTGGGAGGTTGGACGTGGATAAGATCCCGATGATACGAATCCATACCGTCCCACACGAGCTGTGGAACCTGAGGGGCGTGCGGTACCCGAATCCGGATGAAGAGAAGAAGATGGTGGATTACTTGGATGAGAAGATGAGGACCTATGTGGCGGATTACTCTAGTGGACCGTATGCGTCCCCTTGGTTTTGTTTTATCAAGCCAAACGGAACGCTACGGTGGGTGCAGGATCTGCAACGATTGAATGCAGTAACGGTGCGGGACGCGGGAGGATTGCCAAACTCAGACGCCCTGTCGGAGTCATGCGCAGGGAGGCCTATAATCTCACTTATAGACCTTTATTCTGGGTATGACCAGTTTCCTGTGTACCCACCGGATAGGCCGGTGACGGCGATGCATACGCCAAGGGGCTGATCCACATGAACGTGGCGCCTTAGGGGTGGACTAATGCGGTGGCGATGGTGCAAAGGCACATGATTAGGGCCATGCAGACGGTTAGTCCACATATCACTCAGCCCTACATTGACGATTTGGTGGTCAAGGGTCCAGAGGAGAAGGAGGAAGACGAAGTGATGCCAGGAGTGAGGCGATTCGTCTGGAAGCATATCCAGGATATCGATCAGGTCCTGGGTCTGGTTGAGAAACACAACCTGACGGCGAGCGGCCCCAAGTCGAAGCATTGTATGAGGGAGGCCACGATTTTGGGCTTTGTCTGCAATAAGAAAGGGCGGAGGCCAGATGTGAAAAAGACGGACAGGATCCTAGAGTGGCCAGTCCCCTTCCAGTCGATAACGGACGTGAAGAGCTTTCTTGGGACCTGCGGGTTTTGGAGGAGTTTTGTGAAGGACTTCGCCACCAAGACGGAGCATTTGAGGAAGCTGGTGCGTCAGGGTCAGGAGTGGGCCTGGGGCGATGACTAGGAAAAGGCTGTGGAAGGGATGAAGAGAGAATTTAAGGAAGGAGGTTTGGTGCTGGGGGCGCAGAATTAGGAGGCCACGAAGGAGAAGTCTTTCGTTGTCGAGACGGACGCTAGGCCAACTGCCTTAGGAGGAGTCCTGATTCAGGCGGATGCTGGCGGAAAGGAGAGGCCGTTGAGGTTTGAAAGTCGTACCCTCAATACGACTGAGAGAAATTAATAAAAAGAAGACGCTGGCGGTACTCCACTGCCTGAGGACCTTCCGGAACTACATCTTTGGCAGGAGGCTCATTTTGAGGGTGGACCCTACCGCGCTGGCATGTTCCCTGAAAAGTTATACTCCATCTGATCCAACCATCGCGAGGTGGTTGACTTACATTTGGATGTTTAACTTTGAGTTGGAGAGGATTCCCGGAGACAAGAAGAAGGCAGATGGGCTGAGCCGTATCAACTGGGATGGGGCGGGCCAAGAATCAATTGAGGATACCCCACCAGTTGACGGGTTCTTGGATCAGGAGGAGGATGTCTGCCTCCACATAAATGAGTGGTCGCTGAGGGTGCCTAGCTGCGTCACGCATCCTATATAGCTGGCACCAAGGGGGTACGAGCAGAAGGAGGAGTTGGTCCTCAAGTCCTTCCTGGAAGAAGATCCATGGGGGAGTAGGGATGTTAGCTGGATGATGAAGTTGGCATTGTCAGGGGCACATAGTCTGGCGGGGGAGGTGAGGACGATAGAGGAAGGCCCAACCCAGGTAGAGAAGCATGAGCAACTAATGGGAGGAAAGTACTTGCTCACCAACACGCTCCTGCAGGGGAACTTTAGCTAGAGGAACGCAGTGGATTCCGAGAAGGGCGAGCTTCTTATTCCTGAGAGTCAGGACGACGAGTTCGAAGAGGGAGAGATCAGGGAGGCCTTCCGCGCTGAGGAGTATGACAGGGTCTATCGGGAATTGGGGTTACTCCTGTCGTGCGAAATCAGGGATAGGGACGCTAGTGCTAAAGCCAAAAAGATGAGGCATCTCTACGTAGAGAGAGATGACCATCTGTTTATAAAGCAACAGCTTGGGAACCCCAAGAGGATCGTATGTGGGAGGAACCGGCAGATCGATGTCATAGCAGCCTTGCACGATGGTATAGCACGGGGGCACAAAAGGGTTAGTGCCACGTGCGCGAAGATAAGTGAGTTATACCATTGGGATGGAATGATGACTATGGTCATCAAGTACTGGCATCAAGTACTGCCAGTCCTGTGTACCTTGCCAACAGAGGTCATCGCAAAGGCCTGGGGAGCCTCTGCCCCCAGGCTGGAAAGGAAAGTGGGTGCAGTCGTACACCTGGACCTGTTGTTCATGCCACTCGGGGAGGATGGAAGTAACTATATCTTCGACGCACGGGACAACCTTACCGGATTCGTGGACGGTCGGGCTATTCGTACGAAAACAAGCCTAGTTTTAGCAAGGTGCATCGAAGAGTACTACCTGCGCTATCCGTTCGTCAGAGAGTTTGTGATGGACCGGGGGTCGGAATTCACCTGTAACGAGGTAGACCTTACTTGCATGGTATGGCGTGGTGGCGAACTATACTACTGCCGCGCACCCCCAGGCGAACGCTCCCGTGGAAAGAGGGCATAGAACCATCACAAAACTCTTGGCTAAGTGGACTGAGGGGAGGCCTAACCAGTGGCCGAAGTTCATGACAGCGGCATTCTTCGTGGAAAATGTTACAGTGAAATGGACCACCATGTATGTGCTAGCCACTCTATGGTACGGGAGGCATGCCACGTTCCCGATAGAAAGCTTCATGAAGACGTGGAGGCGCCAGGACCTAGAAGTAAACCTGTCCTTTGAAGAGCTGCTCGATATACGAGCACGACAAGTGGGAGCCGCGGAGGAAAGGTTACGAGAGGCCGCTGGCCAGGTGGAGAGGAGCCGTATGGAAGATAAAATGAGGTGGGACCAGATGGCCCGAATAAGGAAGGATCCACTGAAAGTTGGGGATGCGGTGCTGCTGTATGACTCATCGCTGGAAAAGCAATGATCTAGGAAACTCGACAAACGGTGGCTGGGACCCTATAGGATCGTGCGATGTGGCGAGTTTGGGGCCTACCAAATCGAAGAGCAGGATGGGGAAGGATGGCAAGACTGGGTATCAGGGACAAGGCTGAAGAAGTTTGTGGCTAGGGAATAGGTAAGGGGCCATGAGACCTCATTAGGAATATAGTCTTGCCTAGGTGTTACCCAGGTCAGGTGGTTAGATAGGTGGATGATTGGTGTGGATGGGTGTGGAAGGTATGTAGGGTATCCCTAGGCCTATGGCTCAGTTGCTGACCCTGCTGTGTGCCTGTTTGTTGTCTCTCGCCTATTGTGCAGGTCTGACTTTTCGAAGGCAGTCATGCAGAGGGGCGGGAGGGACACACTGCCACGCCAGGAGCTCAAGAGGATGGCGAGAGGGGGCGAGCAGCATGGGCCGCCTGGGAGGGAGCCTACGCCTGAGTTTGATGACGACAACATTGAGCTCTTGTTGGACGTATATCGGGACCATGCGGCACAGAGAGGGTGGTCAGTGGCGGAGAGGATTCACCACTTGCGGGGTGTAGGGCGGTTCCAGGAGCCTGTCGCTCAGATATGTGAGGAGGCCCTGACTTGGCCAGATGTGGAGGCCGGGATGCAGAGGTTGAGAGCTTCCCCTAGGGGGCGTGATGGCATGCCCATTCGATTGGAGGAGGGGAACGCAAATGAGTTCATCCTCGCATATGAGCACTACATGTTGAGTTAGGGGGTTGCGCGGGAGGAATGGGTGCAGGCCTTACTTATCTGGACGAGGCAGGCAGAGAGGCAGGTGGGCAAACAGATTCGGGAGAGGGCTCAAGACTGGGAGAATTGTCAGGCCCAGCTCAGGAGGGTGTTCGGACGGCCACAGCACGAGAGGCACGAGCCCAGAGTTGAGAGGCGACGGCGAAGCAAGAGGCCATGGGAACCGGCGCCGAGAGAGGCGGGGCTGGCCAGAGAGAGGAGGGGAGCCCCAGCCCAGCGGGAGGATGAGCCCGCAGGGCCCGCATTGGCAGAGGAGTCGTTCCCTGCGTGTGGCCTCCGGGCGGTTGAGTTTCGGCGGATTACGAGCGAGGAGTTGAGGCCGCCCTTGCCATTGCCATCAGCGCAGGAACTAGATATACCGACAGAGATGCCATTCCGAAGCGTAGTGACTCATCTGGATGCATCTCGATGGGAGGCCTCACGATTGGGGGAGGGCCCAGTAGAGACGGCATACTATGTGCCGTTGGAGGAACCCTTGGACCCTGAGATGGAGATAGACATGCGAGATCGAGAGGAGCCGCAGGATCCTGAGATGGCAGCCGAGCGACCGAATCCGGTACGACCTCAGGGTAGAGAGGTGATCACGGTTGGGGACGATACCCCTCCATGCTCCCCAGCTCCAGAGCCAACACAGCGTTCGTGGCCAGAGGGGATTCCTGAGCCAGGCAGTGAGGAGATTCCGGAGTTTCCCCCTAAGGCCACCACTATGCTTGAGCAGGAGACAGAGGCCGAGGACCAGGGAGCGTATGAGAGAGCGAGGGTGGAGGTGCCCCTTGACTTGCCATCGGCCACGTACGTGACCAAGACCCCAGTTATCGAGGAGCCTGTTCCAGCGAGGTCACAGCCAGTAGTGTCGTGCGCGAGCGGAGGGATGGAAGCGGAGGCGTCGACTCCAGGGGGCCAGGGGCCGCGAGTGGGAGAAACCCCAAGAGAGACCCGCGAAGAGAAGTCCGCTTGAGTGCGGGTCCGTCTGGACAAGATACACGCAAGACAGGCTGAGATGGAGGCGGCGGGGATAGAGCCGACACCGTCGGTCGAGCCGAAGACGAGTGAGCAGAGGATCGACGAGTTGTGGGCTAGGTATGAGAGCCAGAGGGATGCAGCCCGCCAGAGGTCACGAGAGGCAGAACGGGCGGACGAGGGGACGAGCGAGCTGAGAGAGATGGGGGACTTGGGGTTCTCCACGACCAGGCAGGCGATTGAGCGCATGGATCGGAGGGTATGCGAGACGGCAGTCACATCTTTCCAGTGGTATAATCTACTCAGCAATGAGCTCAGGGTTAAGGAGTTGGAGGTAGAGCACCTGACTACTCAGCTTGCCGAGGAGAGGGTGAGGAGCCAGGCCAGAGAGGTTGAGTGGGAGAGGAGATTTGGGGAGATGGCAGCCTCTATGGATAGGCTCTCGGCGGTCTGGGGGCCAGCCGGTGCCGATAGCCATGGCCGTGGGATGCAGGCTTCACCGAGTCGGGGAGTAGCAGTGGAGGTCCCTCGTCAGGCCGAGCCGATGGAGGAGGCGCCCTTGGACGCAGTCGAGGAGGAGGGTGGCGCACAGGAGTCGCTTATGGCTATGTCCACGAAGAGGAGAGGTTCGCTCTTGCATGAGCTGACGATAGCCATGGGGATAGGCACACCGCGGGAGGGGCCTCAGGGACTTGACGCTCCAGAGCAGGCCCCGAGGTTGGGTGAGTTGAGGGCGGAGCTGGGGTCGTGGGCCACGGAGACGGACTCAGGAGGGTCTGACTCGGGACGGCAATAGCAGCAAGAGGTCATGAGTGAGCCCGCCGCTATGGGGGGCTCTCAGCCGTCAGGAGAATGTAGGGATGAGGCGGTGATGAGAGAGAGGACTCATGAGGAGGGACCCCAAGAGTTGGACATGCCAGAGCGCGGGCCAGGGAGCACAGCCGCACGAGGGGGTGAGGGTGCTGAGGGTATGGAGCCCGGGCCTCAGGACCATATGGGATCGTCCTCGTATCACGAGGTGACTACTGGGACCATAGGAGCGCCTTCGGCCTCCAGTTCACAAGGGAGGAAGAAGAAGACTGCTAGGTGGCATGATACCTCTTGTTTTTGGTGCAAGGAGGGAGGACATAGAGCCGTGGACTGTCCAGAGCTCCTTGAGGATAAGGCCGAGGGGCGAGTTGCGGAGCTCGACGACAAATTCTATGACAGACAGGGCAGGATAGTGGAGCGAGCTCCAGATGGGGGCAGGGCTCACTTATATAGGCAGAACCAGGAAGAATTGTGTAAGTAGGGATCGGTCTGTCTATATATTGATAGGACTAGAGATCCTTGACACACACAGGGCGGGTTGGGGGTGTACATACCTTGAGTCAGTTGAGGGGGCCCTAGAAGTGTGTGTGCGTAGGAGTGGTGGGATGAGTTTCTATCCGATTGTACATATGCGTGTGATTTTTGTTCGCTTGTTTCCTCTTCAGTTTTTTCGGGGGCTACGACCCAGGGGGAGAACTCAGTTGTGTGATATATGAGGCCATTTAGTTACATTTGGTTTTGTGACCCAGAAACTATTGCTGCTTTGAATGGGATTTGGGAGTTTATAGCACTCGGGGTGTGAGTTTTCCCAGCAGGGGAGGACAGGGGCTAGGTATTCTGTGGATGATTAGGCAGATGCTATGTTCCCGAGTGTACTTGATGAGTGTACAGTGGAGTTATGAGTCCTACTCAGACAGGCGGGGTATCGAGTTGAGTGCTTGTATTCGAATTGTTGGGGGAGGCATTCTACTCCCTGAGTGTACTATGAGTTGAGATCCTATGGGACTTGTCTTGTGACGATCACTATCGCTCTCACATGTGTGGATTTATCTCGATGAATGTTTGGCTTTGTGTGAGAGATGTACATGATACATCTCATGGGCGTGATTGTGTAAATTGTAAAGTTGTCTACCCTCCGGTATACTCGTGCGGTCTGCTGCAAGCGGACGAGAGGGCAGAGTATAAGGAGGGGAAGTGCAGCCTGTTTGTGAAAACTGTGAGAATCCTACGGGATTGATGGATGTAGGAATTTGCATGTGTGGTCGTACTAAAACATCATTGCCCAAATCGTATAGGGACCCAGAAGGTGGTCACTCAGTTTGAGTTGTTTGATGATTGAGATCCCCTTCATGGTTCTGGAAGGTGAGAATTGTATTGTACGGAGGCCCCTTCATGGTTTTGGAAGAGGTCGTGTAAGGAGTCATCCCATACGAAAAAGGGATGGCCAGAGAATCTTCTGTGAAAGGCACCCTTCACCAAGTAAGAGTGGGTAAAAATTGAATGGTGTGGAAAAAATTGTCTGTATGGTAAAGTCTGACGAGAGGGAACCATGTTTGCTTGAAGTGTTTGAAAAGGGCGAGAGATGCCTCAGGGTGGGCGACTGCTGGCTCTGATCAAGTCAGAGGCCGCGGCCTCGTGGATCCAGCGGGGGGGGGGGGGGGGGGGGGGGGGTGTTTGTGATTGAGCGAAGGATGCCGTGCTTATTACGGAAGAGCCGGTAAAGGCCTTCAAGTCCTTGCGTAGTCCCGCAGGGGCCTGTGAATTGTTCGTGATGCCCCGTCGGGCCACCTGTGCTAATCCTGAGACATATTTAAAGGAATACCAAGCTAACGGTACAGTTTAGTGCCACCTGGATGCAACCCCTAGGGGATGGCTGCTAGCCGGCACAACCTGGATTCGGGCCCGCAAGATAAGAGTTTAAGGGGAGTTGCCCGCCCCGGGGAAATTACCTTGCGGGATAGGAGTCGAGTCTTTTGGAAGCCCTGATTGATTGATTATCAGGGATATACCTGCCATTGTATAACCAATGTGAGGATACTGCCGCTAAGGTAACAACGCGGTGGGCTGTAGACCTTGCCCGATCAGCCAGGCTACGGTGGACCCAGATGGGGACTTGGCATTTCTGTACTAGACTGGAAAAAAGCCCGAGAGGGGCTACAAGCTTATACATGTGTATTTTGTTTGACTGTGAGGAATTTGTGGAAGAAGGCAGAGAATGTCTTCATAGGCCCCATTCGAAGCCCGCGTCCCTAGTTATGGTCCTGCTTATGAGGAAGAGGCTAACTAGGACACCTAACGAGAGGGCGACGGTTGTCTAGGACAAAGGGGAAGAGGATGGTTTGGGGGCCCTTGGAACTTATGCTGTAGTATTGATGCGTAATACACCGGCGTCCTGGTGTCGGGGTAATGGAGACCCAGGTTGAAACCCTGACAGCGTAAGGTTGTGTTGGCATGGTCTGATGGAGGCCTCAACCCTGAAGTCTGTCGGCTAATCGGATTGGTTCTAATCTCATCACCATTTGGAATGTGATGGAAATCTATAGCTTTTTGATTTGGCGACGCGACGGGGACGTCGCTTAATATGGTCTGGTAAGCTATCGACGCGAATACCCTTACAAGGGTATCCGCCCTGGTTTCTGCAAGTGAAAGAAAGGTTCGGTTAGCCTAGATTTTGAGTGCTCGTGCAGAAGAACGTGAAGGTCGTCCGCGCGCGGGCCAAGGTCAGCCCTGTCCCGGTAGGGAGTAGGTGGGCACGCAATATTCAAGGCCCGCGTGTGATTTTTCTGATTGAATGGGCGGCCGGGGTAGCCGACCGACCTGGACCGTGTTACGACCTTGGTTAGGGAATGAAAGTTTGTTCTTGATAGGTGTGTGTGACCGAGGGTAGGGCTGGCGTGCCGGTAGGCGCATGGGACGGCCACGGCGCGGGGTGGTAGACTGACGCGGACACTTAGGTGTCGGGGGCACAGATGTGGGTAGAAAGGGTGACCGGGCGGTATCCTGGCCGGAACGCCGCGCGGCACCGCCTTATATGGGAAGCCGCGCCTGCTGATCACAGGCTTGGGCTTAGCCCTATAGGTTACGGTGGCGGGTTCGTGCGACGGAGGTTCAAGGTTCGAGGCCAGCGGACGGCGGCGCGATGGCGACGGAACAGCGAGGAGCGAAGGGGTTGAGGGTCTCGTGGGACTATCCCCCTTTTGTCTTGTTGGGGGAGCCCGATTACGGGCCCCCGCTGTAGGGCCGAAGGGGGCGTCAGCGGGGTTCTGCGCGCGGCCCAATAAGTTGGTGGTATTGCCTCCATTTTTGGGCTCTACCATAATTTATGTCGACGTTTTGTTCCCTGCCCTTATTTTATGGACCATGCCAAGGTTCCGACACCTGTCCTGAGTTCGGGTCGTCGAACCGGGGCCTTGGAGCGGGGCACCCAGCCATAAACTGTTGAAGTACAGACCGAGTCCGAGCGGGGGTGGGGGTAATTGCCACGAGTGAAGTTCGGGGTATCCAACAACCGTGGGAGGATGCAGAGAAGACTACATGGCCATTGTGCCAGGCTGGCGCGCGCGAGTCCGGGATTGGGCCCGACCGTAGACGAGGTAGGCGCACAAAAGGGGGAGAAGAGGGGGGGGGAAGCCCGACCACTGGTGATATTAGACTCATAGCACATGACGAGCGCCCCTGCCAAGATGGTGTGCGGGATGAAGCGGCTGTCCTTCGGGACGTCTGTTCCAATGGGGGCAATACAAGGGAGATTGGTATGGTCTCTGTGCAAGGGTGACACCCACAAGCGGGGGAAGGATCCGACCGTGAGATGGGCCGGGTACGCACAAAAAGGGGGACGGAAGGGCCTTTAGGCCGACATGGGGTGTTACCCCGACCAAGATTTTCTTCGATTCGCGAAGTCAGAGAAGATGCGGAGGAGATTCGCGTGATGGGGGTGTAAGGGTTGTCTGTTAAAGACCGGGGGCGAATCTGGGCGGACAACAGGGGTAGGGGCGGACGGAAAAACTGGAATATCTGTGAGAGGTGGGGCAAAGGAGAAAATATCTGCATGGCCCTAGCGTGGGGCCGGCCTGCATAAGGCCTGAAGCGCGGACTCGGTGCGTGCGCAGAGGCAAGGCGGCCTTTGAAGCGTCGGGCGGGTGGAAGTCCTTCAGGGCATTTGCTAAAATTGGAACGGTACAGGGGGAATTCGCGTGGCCTGTAGATGCGCGGGCACATATAAAGTCGGGGGGAGGTCTCGCTATTGCCCGTTTTCGCTACTCGCGCTGACGTTTTCTAACTGAGCTGTAGAGACGAACTTGAGGCATCGCCTTTTGACCGCGGGGTGTCGATTTGAGGTGACATCAACACGAGGAGCGAAATAGAGTGAACGTGGACGCGGGGTCTTGTCGGATATGTACGAGAGGTGGAGGATGGTAGGCAGCGGGGGAGCGACGGGGCAACGAAGAAAGGAGGGGCCGACGGACAGATAGCTGAGGGGCGACTGTCGGGCGGATGTAGGTGAAGGCAGCGAAGGACGAAGTGCAAGAAAAAAAAAAAAGGGGGGGGAAATGAACCTGGCGCGGATCCGCGCCGGGTGCGGATCCGCACCGGGTGCATTTGCAATTAGAGATGGGAGGAATGGGCATGGCGAGGAGGAAGAACGGTTCCCACACCCGATTCTTGACAGAACCAAATGAGAAAAAGTCTTGTCTATAGAGTTTGGGTAGGGCGAATCCGACTATGAGGTTAGTTTTGGGAGTAGCCTAGTAGATTGGGAGGTAGATGGGGATAGGCCTGCGCGGAGCTATGGCGGGAGGTCGAATGACAGGTGGGGTGGACTGAGATGCGACTCAGTGCCTGATGGAACTGAGTGAGATGAAAGCCGCGGAAGGGGTTTGAGGATAGGGCAAGTCTAATGGTGCAGTTAGTTTCGGGGTAGGATTCGCAGGTTAGAAGGTGGCAGAAAGGACTAGTGCGTGATGAGCTGCGGGGAGGGGAAAAGAGCACGCACGTGGCTAGGCATCGGTCCACGTTTTAGGGGAAGATTCAGTTGAGTCCGTTCATCTATGCTGGTGACAATATCGTGCGAAATGAGCCAGGGCAGAGACTTACCTGCGAGTTGCAGTGGTGACGGCTCATTGAACAAAAACGGGGGGGGGGGGGCGATGTATGTGCTCCCATTCTGACGGGAGGTCCGTCCGGAGCTTGCCCAACCTGTGGATTGGAGTGGCAAGGCTTGCTCCCCAGGCTGGGGATTCACCTACTGGCCGGCGCATTGCCAAGCAGAGCGACTACAGGCGAGCAATGAGTTTGTAGGCTTGCCTCTCTACGGATACAATGCCATATTAACGGTCGGAGATGCGAGGGAGGGCGCAGAGTTGGAACTGCTTGTGGATGGGTGTGTCGGCTTACACAGCCAGAGGATATGCACAAAAAAGGGAAAGAGTTGCAAGGTGCTCGTTGATCGGCTGCGTCGTTCGGTGCCAAATAAGGCGGTCTGAGCCGACTGTGAGGCCTACCTGCCAACCTGTGCAGTGCCCGACCTTTGAACGAAGAACAGATAGGGGCAAGCCGCTGGACAAAAGGTTCATTCGGCGGTTGGCCGCGTCGCTTGCCGCTGAACGGGGCAGCTGCCAAAGGTCGGGAGACGAGTTACAATAGAACTGCACTGCGGCCGTACCAGCGGACTGGGGGTGAGGGGTGCGGATTGTTACAGGCTGTGGCCACCGCCGTGTGCTACTGTGGATTATGGGCCTCGGGGTGCCACGGCAGCAACTGCAGGTCTATACTGCTGAGAATGGTGGGTACGTAGCTACTCCAAGTGGTTGGTGAGTGCTACTACGTGCCGCAACAGCTGTTGTTGACGGTGCGAACTGTTATTAAGAGCAGTCGGTTACGGTTGCCAAGGATTGCGTTGCGGCTGTTTGCAGCTACGGTGGGCCGTATTTGGGTTGTTCTTGCCGACTGTAGAACTACTGCTGCTTATAGCTGCCTGTGGGCAGTGACCGGCGGGTGGAGGCCACTCGCTGGCACCTGCTGATCGATTGCCGCTGACTAGTTCAGCCTGGAGCGCTATGGCGGACAGGCTCGGAGGAGGGACGAGGCTGTGAAGGCAGGGTGGATCTGTTGCTGCAGACTTGGAGGACTTGTCAGGGGAACTGGACTTGGCAGTTTGACGGAAGGGTTGACCTAGCTGCTACTCTTTTTGGCCGCCATTGTGGGGCCCTCAGGCGTTGAAGAATTGAAGGCCCTCTCGCGTGAGTCTGAGTGTGTCCTTCCTGAGTGTGAGAGTCTTACTCCTTCTTATTCTGCCCTTCGTACTCTAAAAGTCTGGTCCTTTGGGTCTGAGAGGAAGGCGGTAGGCGGGCGTGTGGCCCGTGATCTGCGCCAAGGCCTTTGTGGGAGGTTTGCCCCACCGATTGCGGGAGCTCTGCCGGGACTCAGGCGGAGTCCTGGAGGCAGGGAACTGAGTGGTAATCCTTTGACTCCCTCTATAAACCCAACTATAACCCCTACTTGTAGATCTTTCTACGTTTGACTGAGCGTATTGTGGGGATCCTGTACTCTGATTTTGGTTTGACTGTCAGGACCTAAGTGAGACTGAAGTAAAGGAGTGCGTGTGCAATCTCMGCTYCAGTTTTGTTGATTGTMTGAAAGAAGATTGTGAATGAAATGGGTTGCATCTGGGGGAAGGTTRGGAGGAAGGCAGTATTGTGTGCAGGYTGACTRGGTCACTARGGCAGGGAGGTCCCCWTAAGTTTGGGGAAGCCCARCGCTTTGTTTATTTTTGGACYRCATGGAGCCTMAGGCCGCTYTATAAGTTTAGGTAGCCTGAAGCTCTGGAGGCTGGGATGTCCCCATAAGTTTCCGGAGACCTGGTGCTGTGAACTGCATGAAGGGTCAGGACGCTCTATAAGYTTAGGTGTCCTGACTGCTGTGACTTATGAGGGTTTGACTGTGGGTGACTTTCAGGGACCCAAGRCGSTCTATAAGTTTAGGTACCTTGGGTTGCCTCGTTTTGTTTGGGGTTCTYTCAGCTTCYTTRATTCTGAACGAGGAGRTCTGAACCGCTSTATAAGTTTAGGTGGTTCGGCCCTTCTCCTGTTTTGTTTTGAGGGAATAWCTCTGGYAGGGGGCAGACYGCTCTATAAGTTTAGGTAGCCTACCCTTCTGCCTCGCACAGATTGGATCAGAGAGAAACGAACCTGGCTGAGGATCAGACCGCTCTATAAGTTTAGGTGGTCTGACCCAATGCCTCGCACATGTTGGAACCSAATGGATATAACTTGGCTATATTATATTACTATGCTATTAAGAATAGGCTGGTAGGGCCGCTCTATAAGTTTAGGTAGCCTGACTATAGCTTATCACAATTGAAGAGAATATATTTAAGAGATATGACTGAAGGTAAACATGGGCAGACTGAGCAATGTTCTAAGTTGAACGGCTCAGCTTTATGTCCCTTTGAAGACTATATTGAGAGAGGTATATATAAGTTGGCTATCTAAAGAGTTCAGGGCGGCTAGAGTGGTCTAGTCATACGCCCAAAGAAGAGAGAAATAGTTGTACCCTTTGTTTGTGTATACTTGGCCAAGTCAGAACGCTCTATAAGCTTAGGTATTCTGACTTTGGGCCTGGCTAAGTTGGGTGTGCTCTGTAAGTTCAGGTGCCCTGACCTATGCCTTATGTAAGTTGGGTATGAGGGGATAACTCACTGAAGGAACGAACTATTGTTTGTTCAGATTGGCTTGGGGATGGTGAGAGTACTTACCTTTGTGGTTTGGCYTGCATATGGCTRGGTGAGGTTACTAMCTGGTCTGGGTTTCAGGTTGATAGGTAGTTGCTTTAGAGGCTCGCCACGTTCTAGAGCGATAAGAGTTAGGTCAATTCCTGCATTGTYTGAGCAAACCTTATTTTACTTAGATCGATTTTTGCATTTTCTGAGGGTCGCTATTATACTTGGACCTGTATAAATTCTGGTAAGCTACTTTCTCTACGGGAAGCGCTGCCGAAATTTCTACAGATTCAAAGAGTTTGACAAATTTTTGACTTGTTAAAGTTCAGTTGTCTTTTAGTCATATCTGACTTAGTAAAAATCTGGAAAGCCTCCTTTTCTAAAGAGAGTGCTGCCCAAAATTTTGCTAATTCAGGGAGTTAGACAAAACAGGGCTTTGGAATGCCAGAGTTAGTCTCAGGTTCTAGACTTGGCTTTGTATGAATTTTGGGAAAGCTCTTTTCTAGGGGAAGTGGTGCCGAAATTTCTGCAAAACTAAGAAGTTAGCTAGATTTTGTCTAAGTTGAACTCGAGGTGGGGCGGAGTTTAACTTCAACTTGGTACAAATCTGGAAAATCCCCAATTCCAAAGGTGATGTTGCCCAATTTTTTCTGCTAAGTCAGAGAGATAGACAAAATTTGGCTTTCAAGAGTTATAGAATACTCCTGCTTTTGAGACTCGAGCTTGTATGAATTATGAAACGGCACTTTTCCTACGGGAAGAGCTGCCAAAATTTTCTGGATTTAGGGGAGTTAGATTATATTTTCACAGGTGGCGATCTTAGCAATCCACCCTGCGTAGGGGAGATTCAGCAAGGGTCTGCCTTTGCTTTGGGCACTGCTTAAAGGTAGGTTTAGGTTTGGCTAGTTAGGAGGATTTGAGTAAGAATATGTTATGGAGTTGTACTCTCCATACACTTATGATCTTAGCTTGGGGATCGGCCTGTCGTGTGTTACAGGTCCTCTTGATCGTTCGGTTCAAGATCAGGACTAGATTAAGTTCGATCCCTTGAGGATCATCTCCGGTTATCACTGATAGCAGGTCGGTTGCCGATTCGTCGGTCTTCGACTCAATTTCAACTCATTCCCCATACTCAACCTAAAAGGCTTTAGCCCTGGTGGTTTTACTCTTTGTTAAGGGTTTCACCCGGACTTTTATTGAATGGACATTTAACAAAGGTACTGAGTATTTAATTAAGGTTGGCTGGGTCGGCGATTGGGGCTTGCATGAGTAAAGCGAGGGGGTATGAGCATAGAGAATGGTTGGGGTTAACTCCGTGTAGTGCGTGCTTTGTTGTTTGACTCTTGGTGTGATTGCAGGTATGTCCTTTGATTCGGATTTGGGATTTGGGTTTCCTGCGACTCCATATATCTATACATGGTTGTGAGGAATCCCACTGTGCCTGTGAGAAGTGATTGTCACAACTCTATTTTCCTCTTGTGTGTATGCATGAGTATACGCATGATAAGTGCTCGGGAGGCCTAGGAGGCCATGTTAAGCACCACGTAAGCGTTGGGATCGAGGGACAGGGAGGACCCTCCCCTCTGCCTATTTGCGTCTTGGGGCTTTCTT
>BFEA01000126.1:54226-69289 GCA_003427395.1 Chara braunii
AACTGCCTCGCTTTCTTTCTGGTCCAGACAAGTACTGTGGCATCCTGTATCGGACCGCAATCACAGCATAAGGGATGCTTTTTTTTTTTTTTTTTTTTAAGTGCTGGTCGTGGATAGACTGAACTGCCTACGGCCGAGTTTCAACTGCAATTGAAACTCGGCCCCTGACTAAAGTGCCAAATCGGTGTCGGGCCAAGGACGCGTGTCGCGTGCTGCTAAGTTCCTGCGAAGGGCGGTTTTAATCATACGGTTGGCATTTTCGGCCAACCCGTTCGACTGGGACACGTGGGGTGCCGTATGTCGGAGCGTGACGCCCCTTCGCGCAAGCAGTTCTTCTACCTCACCTTTGAATTCAGACCCATTGTCGGTTAGAATTTCTTCCGTATCTAGATAAGTATAGAGGAACCGCTCGATGTACGTTGCTATTTCTGCGGCCTTTCGGGTCTTACAGGGATAGACTTCGATGTACTTGGAAAAATGGTCTATTAATACTAAAAGGATAAAATATTAGCAGCGGTTTGGGCCAGGTGGCACGTCAATATCTGTCGTGTCCATACTGACTCGCTGGAAAGGACGCTCCACTTCCGTCGGTACCATCGTGTTTGGTCCCCATATTGGGGCGCGATGAGCGGCACAGACCAGACAGTTGGCAACAATGTATCTGACATCATCTCGTATGTTGGACCAGAACCGTCGGTTCTGGTCGATAGTTGCCTCCGTGACACGTATCGCAAAATGAGCGGCCTGTTCCTCGTGAGCAGATCGGATCCAATCATATCTCTGGAATGGATGAGGAACTGTCAACCACGAACCCGATCCGTCAGTTTTACGCTTCTCCAGATGACCGTTGATCCACCGATAGTCCCGGGATCTCTCCGTTGCCCTACGTCTGTCGTGTTTGGTGAGATGACCCATTGATAATCACGCTAATTTTGCCAGTAAAGTTTTATCCGTCCAAACTTTCGCTCATCGGTATTTTTCGTCGTATTCGGGGCCGTTCGTATGGGCGGTCTCGAATCGAACCTCCGTGGGGAGTTTATTCGTTCTACACAGGGGGCACCTCCATTCCTTGCTACTCGTTCGATATCGAACAAAAGCCCGGTGCGCACGATTGATACACGTGGCACATTCTACCCAATCGATAAACCCGGTTTCGAAAGGATGACAGTCGACCCCATAAACCCGTGCAATACACGTGCAAAAATAGCAAAATTTATCGGGAAGGGTGTCAAAGAAAGCTGAGGAAGTGAGAGGGGCAGAATTAGTAGGAGAAGAAGGGGTCGCAGAGGCAGGTGGGGTAGTCATGGTGACAGAGGGGGAGAGATGAGACTGAATTGTGGAGAGAATAGAACAAACAAATTAGTCCTCGTGTCACTTACTGCTTCGACAAGATCTTCACTTGGCCGTACCGAGGTCCAAGCTCCTGTTCGGGTTCGTTCCACGGAATCACCTCCTCATTCTTCGGAACTTTCTCAGGCCGGTGCAGCCGTGTCAGTCTGTCTGCATTCTTCTGTCTCTCGTGCTTCCGATGACGAATGTCAAAATCCATGCTCTACAGCACCGTTGCCCATTGCCCGATCATGCCCGAGTAAATCTTTGATTTCTTCAGAGCCAGCAGGGGCTTATGATCGGTTACCAAGGTGAACTTTCGCCCGTACAGGTAGGCGCGAAAATGACTGATTCCCTAGAGAGCCGCGTAGCATTCTCCCGTCGGAGCGGCGTAGTTGCGCTTGTAGGTGGGCACCGATTTGGACGCATACTTCACCACAATCTCGAGTCCACTGGGTCCTACCTGGGCAAGGATCGCCGAAATCGCCTCTGGCTGCCAGTCAGTGATGAGAACAAAAGGTTCTTCGGGATCCGGCCTTATAAGGACCGGAGCCGAAATGAGAGCGGCCTTGAGTTTGGAAAATGCCTGAGCACACTCCGGCGTCCAGATCAACGGCTGATCTTTGCGTAGTAGATTTGTGAGGGGTCCCGCAATCGCCGCGAAGCCCTTGATAAATCTTCAGTAGTACGAGGCCACGCCCAGAAAGGCGCAAACTTGCGTGATAGTCGTAGGCACCGGTGCATCTCTGACAGTTGCCACCTTCTGCGGCTCTGGTTGGAGCCCTTGGTCTGTCACCACGTGCCCTAGGAAGGAAATTGTGGTGAGGAAAAACTGACACTTCTCAAGCGCCACCTTGAAGCCTGCATCTCGCAACGCATGCAGAGCCCATTCGATGTGTTGCACGTGTCCCTCATAGGAACTCGAGTACACCAGAATGTTGTCCATGTACACAATCACACAGTAGTTGATAATGCTTTGTGCTAATCGAGTTTTCCGCACGAAATTATAAAAAGCCATATTCATGGCTCGCTGGAAGGTCGCGGGGGCATTGCAGATACCCATCGGACATCGGATCCACTGCCGCGTACCCTCGAAAAGCACGAAAGCCGTTTTTGGTCAATCTTCTTCTCGGACAAGAAGATGACGAAACTCATGACGAACATCAAACTTGCTGAAAAACCGAGCACTCCCAATCGCATCAAACAACTCATCAATCCGAGGGAGGGGGTACACATCTTTGATCGTGATATCATTCAATTTTTGGTAACCAATGCAAATGCGAATCCCTCCGGCTTTTTTAGGCACGATTACTACAGGAAAATACCATGGACCTATAGCGGGTTCGATCCATTCAGTAGCTTCGAACTCCTTAATCCGCCGAAAAGCCGCCGCTCTTTGAGCTGGCGAGTGTCGATAAGGAGCCATCTAATGGGTGGATGGTCTCCCGTGAGAATGGCAAGCTCGATCACGTTAGTTAAGCCGATGTCATTATCGTGTATGCTCAATACTTCTGCGTAGCTATTTAAAACACAGACTAACGATTATTGAAGTTCCACTGGAACGTGACCTGGTAGGGTGATTGTTGATTCTCCGGAAATCTCAAGGGGCATGTCGACCCAATCAACCGGCCATTCCCGCCGATCATGGACACTAGAAAAAACGGAACTACTGGTGCGAACAGAAAAGACTGTTGCTATCATCTGGGATTCAGCGGGGCTGATCATCTCCGTTTCTTTAGTTTCAGCATCTGTTTCTGAGCCAACCGAGGTTGGTTCCACAGTTAGCCCCGTTAGATCCGTCATTTCTTGCATCAGATCGGGTACATCACCTACCGGTGCTTCCGCTTCCGTTTTAATTAAGGCGATGGTTGCTCCTGTCGTTAGTAACGATCTGGGTGGAAAAACAAAAACATCCAAATATTGTTCCGTTTGTTGATAGCGCGTTCGAAAGGAGAGAACTCCTTCGTATAAGGTGCGAGGGGGTACAAATCATCGGTCAGGTCAGATACTTGTAAGATGGGTTCCCCGAGAAGGCCTGAAGGACTGACTCGGGTTATCGAAGGCGCAAGCGAGCTGTCTCCGGAATCCACGTGAAAGCTTTGGGCAGTGTCGGGGCATACCTGAAATTCTTCGGGAATTTCGTGTTCGAAGAGTTCGACCAAGTGCTTCCATTCGTCTTTACTAGGAAACTCTTCCTCGTATTCTTATTCCCCGATTCCACTATCGATGTCTGAAGAAGAATACTCCTCGGGATTAATGCATTGAACCATCCCTAATTGGCCCGAATTAGGGGTGCGTTTTACCGTTCGGGTGGAAATTCGCAAGGGAACAGTTTGAGGCTTTCCCCCAGTTTGCATGAGCACCAGTTGTTTTGAATCGAAATACAGACGTGCACCCACCACCATCGCCCAAGGTAGTCCCAACAACACAGAATAGGAACGTACATCTATCACGAGCGCGTTGAGAAGGACGTGTACTCGTCCGACTTTTACAGCCACATTCTCGATAATGCCCACGATGTTCATTGCTTCCTCGTCGGCAGAGACAAAATTGTCTTTGCCAGATTGAGGAAGAATGGATCCGAGTCGTCCCGTCCTTTTGACAGTGTCTAATGATATGGCCACTGCATAAGACCTTGTGTCGATAAGGGTGTTAAATGGCTTGCCCCAAACTTCACAGTCACATTCCGCGCTTTTCCACAGTACCGACCGAGTTCGTACGAAGTGATCTTTTTCTGCTAAAGAGATCGCTGCTATACGCGCGGCTTCGGGTTCAGGTTCTCTTGTGTTGGGCTCGGGAGGGGTAACTTCCTCGTTTCCTTCTTTTTTTTTTAACATTCGCTGTATACGCAGGTACGTGAGGCGCTTTTGATTTTGTTGACAATGCTGCAAGAGTTCATCATTCGCAGCTTCGGATATAGTGAGCAAATGTCCTATTGGGATAGGAACGCGGATATCTAGTTGCTTGAGTGTTTTCAATACATCAATGTCTCCTGTCCGAAACTGCGGACCAGGATTGGATTCGCGATCGACCCATTCGAGATCATCCGAGGCCGATCGGATCGCTCCGATCATACCTGCGAGATGGAGATACTCGAGGGGATCGACCACGTCAGCAGCGTCAGAGGAAGAAGCTCCCGATGTCGACGCTGTTGCCATCGAAGGGGAAGGCTGCTCTGGGACATATGCCACGAGTTCTCCTCCCTGGGCCGTATCCATCAATGCGGCCACTCGTCCTTGATTCAGGGCCACAGAGGCCGCAGCTGGTGGGGGTTGATTGCGCTTTCGCTGCGGACAGTCTCGGGCGAAATGCCTGGGCTAGTTGCAGTTAAAGCACTCGATCTTTCCTGCCGGATTGGCGGGGTGAGGGAAACGATGTGGGGGCAGGCCGAGCAGAGACCGAGTTAGGCTTAATTAGTCTGTTCATTATCTGTTCCATTCGTTCCATATGAGCAGCCTGCATTTGGATCAAGTTGCTCATCCATTCGGACTACTTGGTAGTGGCCGTATGGATCATCTGGGCAAGATGTAAGTTGGTTATGGCCGGTGAAGGGGGTTCGGGTGAGATTCTGCTTTTAACTGCTGCGATCGGTTGATTCACCGGGGGAGAGGAAGAAAGAGCAGGCGGGATATCGGAAACGATCCTGCCGGGAAGGTCATGGTCGGGGCGAGGATAAAACCGTTCGACCGCCTGCAACCATGATCGCCTTTTAGCCGTTACATCCCGTATGGTATCTGTAATATCTTCGTCTCCCTGACTGATGTATTTTTTTGTATCAGCCAGGTCCAGTTCCAATGCTTTAGCGATGATAGCCGATAACTGGTGTGTTTTCGGCGGGACTTTTTTCTGCAGTTTCCCTTTCAACGTCAGACTTAGTAGGTGGTCGATGAACAAATCTCGAGCGGATTTCTCGTCTCGCCCAGATTTGTCCAACGTGGTTTGAAACTGATCCACGAAATCAGGCAACAATTCCCCTGGTCCTTGTGACCGATTTTTTAGCACGTACCTGGCGGCATCTTCACTGATCGTATCGAATCGAGCCAAAAAGGCTTGTTTGAAAGTATTCCAATCTACCCACGTATGTTTTCTAAATCACTCATGCGACGTATTGCGGAGTAGCAATGTCAGAACGTGGGGAAGATCGTCTGCGTTGTAGTTTTGAGCTTCGATAGCTTCCAGCCAAGCCTCAGGATGGGTATGGTTAGGGAAGAAGGGGAAGGGGGCAGGGATGCTAACGATCACCCTAGTGTCGTCCACCATTGGTACTGCGGGTGCAACCGCAGCACACTGAGACCTGGTTACTGGGCGATCCCGACGAGCTCGTTCAGGGTTTCTCCTACCTGTCGCCAGTTCGACTCACTATCATCAGAACCGACACGTGTCGGCTCCGATACCAACCTCACGCCTTATGTAGTCTTTCATTCGGAATGTTAGATGTGCGGAAAGAGGTCCGGAAAAAAAACAGCAAAATGGGGTGTGCCAAGGATTTTTGGAAATTGAGTGCGAGGACACAGACGAAACTGAAATCCCCCGTGTTGGTCCGATGAAGCAAGTCGATTGCCTTCGCGCGTCGCGAAATGCGCGCGCAAGCACGACGCGAAAAGAGAAAAATTCAAATTCAATCCAAAAAGTATTGTCGGGCTTCCCACCGGGCTACAGCCTGTCGTTTAGAACAGAAAGGCTCTGGCACGCTTCGCGTGTCTCGTTTTCGTATCAAATCCCGTCGTCGTTCGCTGGTCAGTTCTGAGTCGGACGTGGATGGTCTCAACCGCATGGCTTTTTCCTTATGCTCGTCTTCACTCCGTATTCGGTAGTGGAATCCCTTCACTTTGTAGCGATCGAAACGCTGGCACTCTGTACACAGGGTTCGAGGCCAATGGGGCGCCACTGCCGTCCACGGAATGACGATCAGCTCGTTAAAGGGGAGCAAAATTGAGTAGGGTGGAAAGTGTGTGTCAATAATGACAAACCCGGCATCCACAAACCCAGAGCAACGATTCTCGGGAGGGAAGTGATATTGTCCGCCGATTCGTGCGACAGCTTCTCGTACGTCCCACTCGCATACACGTGTCCTTTCCTCGTTATAGGGAAAAGGCCGTGTGGAGACGGGAGATGCGGGAGGCTGGCGCCCGATCGAAGGGTGCTTGTCAGTCCACATATCAATCAACCGCAAAAATCTTGAGACGTCATCAAGAAAAGAAAACACTCGCGCAACCCACAATCAGTCTTTTTCGACACGAGAGAGAGAGAGAAAAAGAAGACACTTCATCAGCTTGATCATGTATGCAACTAAGGGACCGACCCACGACTCAGGTTACGACGTTGATCCCAGGCGCCTTGTTTCTCGAGGCCGCCCCGTGGCTCAGCTGATGATGTCGTGCAGCATAAGGCAGATGGCATGCGCAGTGCATTCGAAACTAGAGATCTAAACACTCTCGCATTCTCGAACAAAATCCTGACGTCAAATCAAGGCATAAAGTCATACATCTTCCATGCATACATTCACTTTGGAAGGTGCGAAAATGAGATATGCACAGGAAAAGATGGATCGCTTGAACCATACACACGCATCCACCGTTCACAAGACAAGAAGACGGAATTCTTGCATAGGGGGACTACCCAGGAAACTAATGGAAGAGTTCCGGAAGAAGTTTTTTCGCACAAGAAAGCGCACTGATTCATTCTCATCCAAGAGGGGGACAAACACCGAGACACATCATCTTTCAAAGATAGAGGGGAGAGAGAGAGAGAGAGAGAGAGAGAGAGAGAGAGAGAGAGAGAGAGAGAGAGAGAGAGAGAGAGAGAGAGCGACGAGGAAGGGATGCCGAGATAAAAGGGGACGAGATCCGAAAAGAGGCAGTTCGGCGTTGCCGCCGTACACTCACACCAAAATAAAGATCCGCAACAACAAGGGCGCATTCGCCGTTAACTCCAACATGGCCCTGGGCCAATCACTCACTCAACTCCAATCATCGATCCTCATACCCGCACCGACGATCCCGGCCGTCGCGTGCTAACTTTCACCACTGCGATCGTCACCCCGTGTCGTAAATTCTACACGGTTCGCCCAGATCCCACAGTCCGTCGTGGCGATCCAGCGCGCAACCGGCCAGCCTATCGTCAGCCCGACAGGACTTTCCGACTCGCATCAAAACACTCTGCCTAGCCACTGCTTCCCGGAAGTTTGGCTTGGAGTCGAGAACATAAGAGAGATTTGCGGACGCGCTTGCAGATTTTATAGTTGCGACAAGGGAGACAGAATGGGGAGAAAGCGAAGGGAAAGCTGAGGTGTAAGAGGAGAAGCAGGAGGAGAAGACTTTGAGAAGAGTGCTTGGTGAACGCCATGTTGATCCCTCGAAACTCAAGGTTCAACCAATCAGATTCGTCGCGCAATAGGAAGATCCTATTGATCCACGCCCCTGATTGGTGAACGGGAGTTATGGAAGGATCGACCGGGCGTCGTGCGCTGGACTCAGAGGGCGAGGAAAAGGCGCGAGAAGTAGCACAAGATGGGTCCAAGATTCAGATGATCAAGAAAGGGAAATGGGCGCGCAAAAGCAGAGCGGGAGAGAGAGAGAAAAAAACAGTTACGAAGAGAGAGAAAGAGGAGGGAGAAGGGAAAGGGAGCGTGGGAGGGAGCGATGCGGGGGACAGAGAGGAGAAAGCTTTTGCATGCGCGGCGCCGTCAACAAAAAGAGAGAAAAAGGCACCGAAAGAGTTACGGCTTGTCTCTGTCCTAAACCAATTCAAAATTGAAATCACCATATCCACGCGCGAAAAAGCGACGCGGGAAAAGAAAACCCTACGCTTATTCGTATTCGCACATAATTCCGAGAGTTTTCCCCAACGCGACCAAGAACATTCACACACAAAAAGGACACGTCGAAGTTCCGCTTATCCCGGAATTCCCAACTGCCGGACCCAATTCCCTGTGCGCTCGCTAAGGCGCACTTAATTTCCTATGTATTTCGCGAATGGCAAAAAGGAAAAGCAGAACCCGGGAATCGAAAAAGCTTCCAAAAGATGGGGGCCAAAAATGCGGCACCTGAAATCAAAAAAACGAAATGGGGTTTTCATGGGGTTGGTATGATACAAGCAAAAGAAGGGGTACGAAAGATAGCACGGGTTCGGGATGTAGTTCGTCATTGGGAGTCGCGGTTGTTTGGTTTACTATGGTAAAAAAAGTGTCATAGCTAACTAAACGCCCTAATTCCTCATCGGTCGTCTGTTGGCGGGCAGAATAGGCCTTCGCATGAAGCACTGACTTCCGGTAACACGTGACAAGGCAGGGGGATTTACGCAACTCAACAGGGGCAGGTCCCACTTGCAAAGAGGATCCGATTAAGCTCCGGAATCTGGACGTGTTTTGAGAAGAGGTGCAGAAAACCAGTTCAATCTTGATTTTCTGCATCATCCAAAGGCCTAGTAAAGAGTCAACTCCATACCGTAGATTTTCGGTTGGAGACGTCTAGATTCAGGCGTTCCATCCAATTCTATTTGGTAGTGGGACCACGCCCCAGATGTAGCAATTCGACGACCTGTCATGCTGGCTGATGGCCCTCCTGCCGTGCCTATAGGACGGAGTCAAAAGCCTCCCAGTACTGACAGCAGAATTTTCCCGCCCGCCGTGCTGTGGCCCAGTCTCATTTTCTGCTACTAAACCTTGCATGTGGGCCGAGGCCCCCGCTGTGCAACAATGGCGGGGGTCATTTTTGCACCCTTGCTGGGCCCGTTACACCCGCTGTGTAAAAATGGCGGGAAAGTGTTTTCCCAGAAATGACTTTTAGGGGGCAAGGTCCCACTTGCACAAATTAGGAGATTTCGGCCGTTGATCTCTGCTATCTAAGGTCAGTTTCTCTTAATTCGTGCAAGTGGGACCTAGCCTCGGGTGCGAAAGAACACCCCCTGTGTAAAAATGGCCAGAAAGTGTTTTCCCAAAAAATGACTTTTCCGGGGCTAGGTCCCACTTGCACGAATTAAGAGATACTGACCGTAGATAGCAAAGATCAACGGCCGAAATCTCCTAATTTGCGCAAGTGGGACCTTGCCCCGGGTCATTTTTGCACCCTGGCTGGGCCGGTAAAGCCCACTCAGTCTGGCCGGTTTAACCGGGAAAATACATTTTGGGGCCTGCCCGACTTCTTGCCCCGTTTGGGGCCAATGAATACAAAGGTTGTCTCTCACCGGAAATATTTAACTTTCCCAGGTTGTCTCTAAGGGGAAATATTTAACTTTCCCCTTGTTTCTTTGTCTCTCAGGGGAAATATTTAACTTTCCCCTTGTTTCTTCCTCCTGCTCTTCAACCTCCTCCTCTCCTTCCCCCCTCCCCGGTCTCGCATTTGTATTGTGAGTGTGCGTGTGCATTTTCTCTGCCTCTCACTTCTTGTCTCCCTGCCCGTCATTACTTCCCCACTCTGCCCCGTACTGTCTGTTGGGACCTCTGCACCGGTTTCTCTTTCCCTGTGTCTCCGTTTTTCCAAATTCTCCCTTCTCCTTCCCCCTTTTCTCCCTTCACTCCCTGTTTTTAATCCCTCACCCCAGAGGGCCCAGACGCTCAGAGTGGCTGCCTTTGACAGCGAACGGCTGCCACATCAACAAACGCAATAGCGCACTCGCGGCTATTTCATTTGGGGGGGGAGGGAGGGGGGTTGGGGGGGAAGAAATACAAAATTTGGACGGCGATTTTAACTGCTATTTCAGAACCCAAAAAGACCAATTGGGGGGCCGGGGGGGGGAGGTGCTGGGGGAACCGGAACGGCTGTAATCTGTCTGGGGTGTGATCTATCAAATACATATGAATGGCATTGCTAAACGAGTGTTTGGAGAATATTAGCGGATTATTATCTATAGAGGGAATAATCGGGGAAAGAGGGAATAGCAGAACTCGAAGAGAGAAATCACGAATTGGTGATTTTGCGCTGGGCGAATCATGTTCTCGTTGAAATGTGAGCTGTGGAAGAGGGGGTACCCGGATAGTCTGTTTGATTGCGCCTTGGTCAGTTTCTCAAAGAAGTTTGGGGGGTTATGGAAGGATTCGATCCCGGTTTGAACTGGTTGGGACCGGGTTTTTCAGAGGAAGTCGGTTTACTGTGGGCCCCCGGTGTAGGGGGTCGTCCGGTTGGAAGGAACAGCGGTACCGCACTGGGTGGCGGTGCTGCTTATATGACTGTGTTTTTGTCCCGCTGGAGGTGTAACGGGTCGTTCTTTGTGGGGTGAGCCTATGAGGAGACTGTCCTTTTCTATTCTTTTCTTTTTTTCTCCTTTTCTTTTCCTTTTTCTTTCTTTTCTTCGGCATGGGTTGTCTTTTGAAGACTGTAGGTTTGCTACCGTATGGAACGGGCTTTGTGAGTGCATGAGGTGGCAGTGTCTGAATCGGCATGGGTTGTCTTTGGAAGTTTTTCTTTTTTCTTTTTTCTTTCCTTTTTCTTTCTTTTTCTTTCTTTTTACTTTCTTTTTTCCTTTTTCTTTTTTCTTTTTCCCTGTTCTTATACCGACACTTGCTGCTTCGGGAAGTCACAGTTACTACTGATAGACTGCGTATTCCGCTTTTTTGTTGGTGAAAGATATTGAGCGCAATACAGTTTGCAGGCGATGCATCCGGTCAGAATGTTGAACGAGGAGCGTTTGTCAATATGTGCGCTACGATGGTTTCCAGAGACTTCGGCTTTAGTCTGTAGTCGACCGTAGCAGGTATTTGTTAGATATATAAGTCTTTGGTTATCATGTCTTTTTACCGACTTAGACCCCTGATGAGACCTGGGGCCAAGTCCCACTTACCCGAATGATCGATTTCTGACCGCAGATTTGGAAGATCAACGACCAGAAATCAAGGATTTCCGCTTCTTGTTCTTCATGTTAATTTTTCGATTATATAGTCGCGTTCGGGACATGCTCTCGTTGACTTTTTCTTCCTCCTTTCTTCTTTCTTCTACCGCTTCTTTTTCTTCTCACCCCTGCTTGTTGACATGAATGTCCTGAATGAACGTTGACTGAGGTTGGTGTTTCATTTGCTATTGATTTTCATGCTATTGCGTGACATACAATCATGTACGCTGGACCCGATTTCCAGCAGGTGCAGTTCCTCACAAAAAAAAAAAAAAAAAAAAAAAAGAAGCGCTGGGCCAATCATACCCAAGTTGGGGGTGATGACCGTGTAGGGGTTGGGTCGGATATCGAGGACGAGCCGGCATATCCGTCCCGGCTACCTAGATACCCTCTGATGAATATTTTCTGCAAATCTACCTTCCCAACAAGACAGTCGGGGAAATGGGTATCCTTGCGATCCGGAAAGGTACTGTTGCAATCAAAAAGGTACAGCGTGTATTAAAAAAAAAAAAAAAAAAAAAAAAAAAAAAAAAAAAAAAAAAAAAAAAAAAGGTGCTGCTTCCTGTCATGCCCGGTGGGGAATTGTTGGGATCAAAAAGGCATTTCTTCAGCGAAAGCTTGTTGAGAAGGAATAGTTGTGGGGTTCAACATTAAAGAACAAAGGAATATCATGCTAGATTACGACGAATTAGTCAAAATTACAGACACACACACACACACACACACACAGAGAGAGAGAGAGAGAGAGAGAGAGAGAGAGAGAGAGAGAGAGAGAGAGAGAGAGAGAGAGAGTTAAAAAGGAAGAATCCGCGGGAGAGAGGGACATAGGCCCAGGCGAGAGAAGACGTGAAACTCGTGCAACTGGGAAAAAGGAGAGGGGGAGGTGGGGGAGGACGTGTGACCTATGCTGACCAGGTCCTGCGCTGTGCCGTGTGTGCAGGGGTAGAAGAACGGAGTGCAAGAAGCACAGAGAGGAGGAGGAGCAGGGAGAGGATGAGTAGGAACGTGATGACGCCCATTACGGCGCTCCTGCTGATGATCATATCCAGCAGGTTCTTTGAAGCGACACGTGGCACCCCTGCAGTCAATGGCGTGAGGTATGGGGACAGGTTCTACTGCTTTCGCGGCTTCAAGCAGTGTCATAGTGGGATCGAGCAGTGCATTCAGCCCAGCAGAGAGTGCGATGGCGTGGAGGACTGCATCGACGGTTCAGATGAAGGGACACGGTGCGCCTCCTTCGATTGCATCTCTGCCGACAGATACGACTGTCCAAGCAGAGCGAATTTCTGCATGAATGTCAGTGATGGCAACGGCAAATGGCGCTATGATTTTCAAGACCCGTACAAGTACTACCTGTGCGACGGGGTCAAGGACTGTGCGGACGGATCAGATGAGGACCCGGCGTTTTGCGCGACGTACGACTGTATGGCAGATGTGTCGCACCGGGCTGTGGACACGACGATAGGCACGTGGAGACCTTCACCCCCGAGGAGGATGCCCTGTCCGGATGGAGGCAGCACGAACAGCAGTCGCTGCGTCCTGGAGTCGAACCTGTGCGACGGTGTCGCACACTGCCCGGGGGCTAGCGACGAGAGCGACAACCTGTGCAAGCAGCGCGGCTGTGCGCGATCCAAGGACCGCAGCGCGCACTTCCAGTGCGACAGCGGTAAATGCCTGGACAAGAATCTTATGTGCGACGGCAATCCCGACTGTCCCGACCGGAGCGATGAGGGTACCTGGTGTGCCACAACCGAATGTCCCAAGCAGGTCAGTCCCTATGATCAGAGAGTGAAGTGCCCAGGCGGCGACAACCAGACCTGCATTGACAGGGGCAACTTCTGCGACGGCGTGCCCGATTGCCCCAATGGCACGGACGAGGTCGGGTGCGACACCTACTCGTGCTATCACGGCAGCTGCCCAAGCGGGATTTGCAAGTCGCAGTGGATGAGCTTGTGCGACGGCATCAAGGACTGTCGGGATGGCTCAGATGAGGACCCCGAGCTCTGCAGGACGGAATGCTCCGCCGACAGGCGCTTCTGCAAGGATGGGCGACAGTGCATAGCAGAGTCAAGATGGTGCGACGGTGAGCAGGATTGCGAGGATGGGTCCGACGAAGATCCGGCCTTCTGCGAGTCGCAGGAGGCATGCCCCGAGTCGTCGTTCCTCAGGCTGGTTAAATGCCCTGGGCAAGCGAGAACTTGCATCTCCGCCGGACGTATATGCGATGGCATGGAGGATTGTCTGGACGGCAGCGATGAGAACGCGACCTTCTGCGCATCCGCAGAGGCTGGCAGGATAATGGAGGCTTCTTCGCGAATTAGATGCAGCAGTAGCGATTGGACGGAGGTCATCTCAGGCTCCTACTGCGATGGCAACGAAGATTGTGCAGATGGAAGCGATGAGAACGCGAGCTTCTGTCAAAGCTACACGTGTCTGCCGCACAAGGTCAAATGCTATGGCACCTGGTGTGTAGATGGAGGTAGATGCGATGGGAAATCCGATTGTCCCGATGGCACTGACGAGGCTGGATGTGGAAATCTGCCCTCAGTGTCCTTAGCCCCTCCTCCTTCGAGCCCCTGAACAAGGCCAGCGGCGTAGAGCATAGCAGACTGGCCGGGATCATCCACGTGTCATCATGAGTGAGACTGCTCTCTTTCGCTTCCTCTGCCTGTGGGTTGTCATCCTCGTTGAATTACATCCAACGTCCGAGGAGAAAATGAGATGAAGGCTGAGCGCAATTCTCTATAAAGGGGTATAATTGCGGATCAGAAAATTAGACAACACTTGCGCATACACACGCACGGAGATAGGCAAGGGGACATGTCGCTGCGTGTGTGTCCACATGCACATGCACAAGTCTGTGCCGCATCGACGTAGGTGCATGGGAACTTGGGACCTGTCCAAATAGTCTGTTTGGACCTGCCTTTTTTGTTTGGACCTGCCTTTTTTGTTTGGACCTGCCTTTTTTTGGGGGGGTAAGTACGTTTATGTCACCTTTCCACGACATTTCCTAAAAAAGAAAACGACACAAAACTACGAACAACAACCGAGGTAAGCGCAGCCTCACAAAAAGGCTCACACATGAGCACACGCACCTACCTACATGCAGCAGAGAGACCTGGACGTGGGCAGAGATGCCATTCCTGTGCGCCTGTGTCGGTAAGCGCGCGTGTCTGCACGTGTCATTTACTCTGTGTGTTTTCTGTATGTGTGCGCTCCTAAATGCACAGGCACGCACACACGCGAACACGCACCTACGTGCAAGCCGCACAGGCATTTGCACTCGGCACGACGGCTGTTACATCTTCGACGCACACGGGTCCTACCGGACCCGACTTAGGGCCGAAGGACACATCAGGGCCTAAAGGTCCGACCTTGGGGTATTACAGGCCCTAAAGGTCTGATCTTGGACCAGTACCCGATGGGCAGGCCCAAACGGCATTATCGTTTGGACCTGGCGGCTCTTGAGGCTGCCACCCGCCGATGGAGGCTGAACCGTCCATCTGGACGGTTCAGGGCATGGCCAGGCCTCGCAGCATTGAGGCCGGCCTCTGCCCCACCGGTATAAGTACCGGTACAGCCTCACTTGGAGGCATCGAACCACCGGCACTCTACCGCTGCCTTATGGTCAGCGCCAGAGCGCTGTTTTGATGCGCTAAGTTTAGCGCAGGAGTGAGCAAGGAGCAGCAGCGGCAGCGCAGCATTAGCGCAGCGGCAAGCGGAGCAGCAGCAGGGCGACTGAGCGAGCAAGGAGCAGCAGCGGCAGCGCAGCATTAGCGCAGCGGCAAGCGGAGCAGCAGCAGGGCGACTGAGCCAGCACGGCGGCCATTGCCGCCTGAGGTACCTGGGAGCGGAGGACCTCTCCTCCCTCCCTCGTCAGCTCTCTCTCTCTCTCTCTCTCTCTCTCCT
>BFEA01000126.1:104539-117211 GCA_003427395.1 Chara braunii
AAAAAAAAAAAAAAAAAAAAAGGGGATGTAGAGCAAAAAAAAATCTACACCCCTATATATATATATATATATATATATATATTTTAATATTTCCTGACCAGCGAAAAAAAAATTTCGCGGGTGGAGTTGAACCCTAACGCGGTTTAGCGCGGAGTTGTAACGGGGGTTCAACGAGAGTTAAACCGTTAAACGGGAAACCTCCGTTGAATCCAATTTCGGACATCAATCAGGGAGTCAATCTGTGAATCAATCGGCCAGTCAATCAATAAATGAGTCAATCAGGGAACCAATAAGTCACTCAATATACCCATCAACCCATCAACATGATCACAAAAGAACGACAGTGATTCCGAGGAGGTCGTGTGACACAATCACACACACACACACACACACAATCTACGTTGCATAGAGTATACGTACGGGGGCTTCCTGTACGAAACGTACAGATTATTTATGTACGGGATCTGTACGGGAACGTGTACGAGAATTTGTACGCCTTGTACACCCCTGTACTAAAAAGCAAAAAAAAAAAAAAAAACAAAGTCATTAAAAATTTTCGAAAAACAGCTATGTGGTGCAACAACAAAAAACAAGCAACATTTGGCTGAGCATCATCTTCATATTCTTATTAGAATTTGAGAAAAAAAAATAAAAACGATACCGGATTAAAAAAAATAAAAAAATAAAAAACTCGTACGGAGCCCCTAGCGTACGAGTAGCGTACTAGTACAAGAATACAAATCCGTACTCGTACGAGGGTGCGTACAAGTGGCAACGTAGCACACAATCATATAAATCACATTCAACTTACGACATGCATACTAATAGATGATGTTCAAGTTTGCGACTACCTCCCCGTTTCTCAATCGATGAATTGATCAATCAATTAATCAATCATTCAATCAATCAATCAATCAATCAATTAATCAATCAATCTATCAATCAATCAATCAATCAATCAATCAATCAATCAATCAATCAATCAATCAATCAATCAATCACAGTCAATCCATTAATAAATCGATTGGTCAATGAACCAATCAATCTGTAAGTCAATTAACCAATCAATCAATCAATCAACCGATCAATCAATCATCCAATCCATGAATCGGATTATAGGACCAATCAATCAATCGGATTATCGGACGAATCAATAAATAAATCAACAAGTAAACCAATTGATCGATGAATATCGTATACGTTGTCTTGAATGGAAGCCCTTGCAATTTATATAAACAATTATGCAAACAACATAAATACAACGGCAAATATTTAAAAGGTCAAAGGTTCGTATTGAAACACATAAAATTTCGGCTCACGATGTGCAAAAGTGTCTTATCATGAAGTATGCTACAGAAAGCACCGCAAATAACAATATTAGGGGGAGGTTGGCGGCCCTTGATGATAGTTTGCGCAAAGTCGACGAATCAATGGAGGCAATTGTCGCAAGTCTGCATGACGAAGATCCGACACTTGCTTTACTGTGAAAACCAAATATGGTCACAGAGATTGATCTGCACTCTGTGGTTCCGAATAATCGCGAAAAAAAAAACAACTACATCCCTTGCTTCTGTTTTTCGGTTTCCAAAATCGTGCGAGAACGTGCAGGTTGAACTACAAAGGCATCATTATTTACGATCACAAGTTCGGTGATGGATTGCCAGGTAACGACAACAACGAATCGAAGGATAAAAAAACTTAGCCATAAAGTGATATAGTTAACTGTAAAGTACAGAACATCCCAAAACACGAAAAGGCTTCACAACCCAAAAGCATTTGGACATTGTCGAGCGCATCGATCCGGCACCGCACGAGGCAGCGCGGGACCTTTCAGGCCGCGTCACGCAGGAGTTGGTTTTAATCCTTCGTCGCGAATATACATGGAGTTTCCGCAAGCTGCTCAGGCCGAGTGCGCCAGTCATACCTCCCGCGAGCCCCTACGACAGGATAGGGCCTACGCGAGGCACGACTTACCTCTACCTTACGGGAGTTGTCACCTCCCCTCGGTGGGCATATCCCCGCCGAGCTACCAGTCCACAATACGAAAGCTAATCAGTTGCAATCGTAGAGGTGGACCAGCCGAGGGCGTTTCTCGTTCATTGTAGCATAGGGGGTACGCTCGGTAATACGCCTCTATCGAACTTGCACACGACCCGACATCTTGGGGGGCTGAAGTCCCAAGCGCGACTCATCGTCGGTCCACTAGGACGTATCACACTCACCACTCATACACCACTCCACAAACACAAAAATAAAACACATACACACACACACATCAAACAACGCGACAACACTCGTAGTCCCTTCAGTAGTCGTCTCATAACTTTCCGATGCGGAAATCGGATAGGCGTAATGCGCGAGGCTCAGTATAAGACCGCGTGGACGCAGGGCCTACTCATACCGATTCGCAATGCAAGCTGTCGCAATGATGACGTACTATGTAGTACCCATGCTAATGCGGTCTTCATTAATCTCGAGGGTCGCATTCGACACTCAAGTGTCGGCTGACACGCGCCTTGAGGGCTAATCTCTCGACACTGGACAACCGCCATGCGCGGTTGAAGACCAAACACCCTCTTCTGGATCCTGTGCAGAGTGGGTGGTACACAGGTCCATACCTGTGGTGACAGTCATTTCTTATTGCCTTGGAGATGAGCCCCACTCCAAGACTGGACAGAAGTCAAGGGGTTTGACTTTGACGGCTGCCACAACTTCAACGTCCAACCATAAAAATCTAAAAAACAAAGATTAACAGAGGGTCCTCCTTCTCTCTCAACCCATAATCTGGCTAACCCTTGCGCACGATCACAGTAAGCCACGTGCATACCCAAGGCACATATAAATATATACACAAGGCTAATTTATATAAGATGATCACCTGTCACATTCACTGTGAGACTCCTCTCAGCCATATATGTATGTAATCTCATGCAGTCTCATTCAAAGTCCGGACCACACACTTACCTGCAATCACATCAAAGGTCCAACAAAAGGCCACGCACTACACGAGCTCAACTTCAACCATTCTTTATACTCATACCCCTTGCTTTAGCCATACGAACCTCACTCTTGTGCAACTCCCCAAAATAAATACTCAGTCTTTTTGTTAAATGGCCATTCAATAAAGTTCGGGTAAAAACACAATAAAACAATTCAAACGACAGGGCTAAAGCCTTTAGGTTGAGTGACAAGAGTGGATTGGAGTGGAATCGCAAACAGACGAATCGGCAACCGATCTGTTATTTGTGATAACAGAAGATGATCCTCGTAGGATCAAGATGAATCTAACCCAAATCCCGAATCAAACGGTCAAGAAGACCTGTAACACAAGACAAGTCAATCGTCAAGCTTAAACCTATAAGTCCATGGAGAATAATCCCCATATCACGATCCCTCTTAAACATCCGGATTAACTAAGCCTAAATCTACCTTTAAGCAGTGTCCAAAGCAAAGGTAGACCCTGGCATAATCTTCATCTTTGTTCCACAATTTTTACTCTTAGATTTGGTTCTTTGACAGTAGAAACATTTACATGCATACCAAAACGATCTAGTAACTGAGGTCCACCATACAGGGTGGATCGTCAGAATCGCGACCTGTCAAAATACAATTTATCATTTACATGCATACCAAAACGATTTAGTAACAGAGGTCCACCATACAGGGTGGATCGCCAGAATCGCCACCTGTCAAAATACAATCTATCTCCTTTAAACTAAGAAAATTTCGGCAACGATTCTCATAGGAAAAATTCATTTCTAGAATTTATATCAGCTCGAATATGAAAACAGAAATAGTCTTGAATTAACAAAAATTTGGGCAACACTCTCTTTAGAAAATTAGACTTCTCAGATTTTTACTAAGCCATATATGAACTTTAGACAAGTCGAACTTTGAAAAGTCAAAAAGTTGACTAACTCCTTGGATTTGCAGAAATTTCGACAGCGCTTCCCGTAGAGAAAGTAGCTTACCAAAATTTATACTGAGCCAAGTATAACAAATAATCTCAGAAAATGCAGAAATTGACCTAAGTAAAATAAAGTTAACTCAGAAAATACAGAAATCGAACTAACTCCTATCGCTCTAGCACGTGGCGAGCAACTATCTATCAGACAACAGAAAAATTTCCATAAGAAACGAAAGTTGAAAAACCATTCCATAAAAAAAAATCCTTCATATTCATTCCAATGTTCGATCAATTCTAAAATTTTCAATTTAATTTGATAAGTTACCGTCTAAATATGAACTTTCCCTTCCAACTACATCTATTTGTTTAAGATGGAATGAAAGTCTGGACGAGTTTATGAAATGTTTTAACTAGACTTTCATTATACTACAACAAATATCGTCTAATTTAGATTGGATTAACCTATTTATGACTGGAAATCCTTACTTAGAATAGCAGTCCAATTAAAATATTTCATGAACTCATACAGACTTTCATTCCATCTTTAGCATGCAGTTCAAATAAGAAGGGATACCCCATTCTTGGAAGTAAAAGTTTTCAAGAAAGACAAAAAATTTAAAAATTGGAATGATATTTTTTAAGATGGAATGAAAATTTGGAATTTAGAATGTAAATTTACTCTAGAATGATTATTTAATTCTGAAAATTTTTTATGTTGGACTAAAACTCAGACTAAGTAGTGATCTCACTCAGCCACACGTAATGTCAAACCACAAAGGTAAGTACTCTCACCAGCCTCAAGTCAACTTGAACAAACAATAGTTGATGATCTTTCAATGTTTTAGCCCTTTATACCCAACTTACATAAGGCGTGAAGTCAGACCATCCAATCTTATGGAACATGTTTGACTCAGCCATTAAGTATACACGAACAGGTTACACAACTACTTGTCTCTTCCTTTGGGCTCATGACTAAGCCAATTATCTTAGAAACAATGCCTAATCGCCTTGAACTGTTTAATATCCAAGTTATATATATCTCTCTGGACTTAGTGTAGGACTGAGTCATTCATCTTAGAAACAAAGCTCAATCTGCCCAAAGCTACCTTCAATTATATTCTTAGTTATACTCTCTTCAACTTTATGATAAACTTTAGTCAGACCACCCAATCTTATGGGACCGTGTCTGACCAGCCTGTTCTTAAGTAGAATAATAATAAAATATAGCCAAATTATAACCTTTTGGGTTCTAGCATGTGCGAGGCATTGGACCAGACCATCCAATCTTATGGAACATGTCTGGTCCTTTGCCAAGTTCATTCCTCTCTGATCCATCTGTGTGCGGCGTGAGTCCAAAGCCATCCAATCTTATGGAACATGCTTTGTCCTCAGTAGATATTATTCCCTCAGAATAAAACAAACAAAAGAGTTGAGCCATTCATCTTAGAAACAAAGGATCAACCCTCTTTTCTCAGTACCCAAAGGTACTCTGAGTTAAACCCAGAGACTGTTCAGAAACCACCCAAAAATAAACAGCGACTAGACCATCCAATCTTATAGAACAATGTCTGGTCCTCAAGTTTGCACAACCAAGTCCCACAAAGAAAACAGCCAGGTCATTCATCTTAGAAGCAAAGCTTGGTCTTTTCAGAAAAACAGAACAAACACAGCAGTCAGGACATCCAAACTTATGGAACCATGCGTGACTCTATAAGACCCTTCCAATCTCAAGCAGGACCACCTTTCTCCCAACCTCCCCCCTGATGCAATCCCTTATTACAATCTGCTTTCAGACAATCAAGAAAACTGAAACTGTCATTGCACACACATTCCTTTACTCTGTCTGGTTTTTGTCCTACCAGCCAAACTAACACAACAGGTAGTACAGGTAGGGTCCATAATATGGGTTTATAGAGGGGAAACAATGATCACCTTTCGGTTCCCTGCCTCCAGAAATCCTCCCGAGTTTCGGCAGAGCTCCCGCAATCGGTGGGCTGACTCCCCACAGAGTCTTGATGCGGACCTACGGGTTGCAATCCTGCCTGCCGCCTTCCTCTCAGAACCAGTAGACCAGACTTAGAGTAAGAAGGACATAAACAGATAGGTTGAGGCTCTCAGATCCAAGAGAGGTGCTTTCAGACTCGCGGGAGAGGGTCTTGTAAACTTCATGCGTCTGAGGACCCCACAATGGTGGCCAAACACGTCGGGTAACTTGGTCAGCAGGAGTCCAACTGTCGGTTGTTGACTTTCCGACAACTCCCAATTCGCAGCAATAATCCCCCTTTGCAGGAGTCCAACTCCTTCTTTGGGTTACAACATCGTTTCCTCTGACCAAGCTGCTACTACTCAGCCTAAACGCCGTTACGCAGCCCAGCCTGACTGCTTTCAAATAAAACACGCCCCTCCGTGCTCTTATTTGGAATGCAAGCCGTAACAACCTAACGATGTTCCCATGCATAGTTACAAAAGTCAGGGCCCACATTGTTGGCAAATGGCAACACTCTAGCCCCGTCAAGGCGAGCGCCACGTCAGTAGCAATAACAAGCATGTTCGGGACACTCGATGGACGCACGGTGAGTATACAGCCAAAGCATTACGAGCGCGAATGTATTACTTAACTCAGCGATGCACAGCACACTGTCCCTGCTCCATCATTCCTTTGATTCTGCAGACCAGCAGCCTGGTCAGACTCACTTACAACCGGCCTTTTGTAGCCGGTCTTGACGCAGTCAAGATTGGCTAGTTGCAGTTCACTCACCGCCTTGCCCAGTTGCGGCTTTCCCGCGATCAGGCTAGATTCACAATTCTCCCTTAATAGCCGAGACCGCTGAACACTCAAACGGACGAGGCTTGTGGGGGCTTAAACCTTTCCCCCCAAGCTAGCCCCAAAAACAAGTTGTGAGCTTACCATACAACCCAAGACGGCCCGCTATAGCAGTCCAACCGATTGACTGCAGACAACCGTTTTTCCTGTCCGCCCCCCCCCGATTACAGGAGCACCGCGCTGTCGGCCTAACGACTCCTTCCCGCGGGTAAGCTCTCTCATCTATGGTAATCGAGGTAAGCTCCCCCACCCTGATGGCATACCGCTTCTACCGGACCCCATCATACCCCAGCCGGACAATATTATCCTCAAACTATGTTCAGACGCCATTATACAGTCGAAATCCCAAAGTAACACCTCGCTGCTATAACTACCTTACCCCCAATGATGCACCTAGGGAGGCAGAGAGAGGTTAGCTTCTCTTGATAGCGAGGGCATCACACCGGCCAAACAGGTAAGCGTCTACCCTCAACTGCCCTTACACAGCTTCCGTTGATAGGATAAGTTCAAAATCGAATGAATCTTCCGCTAAAACGCGGATAGAATCATCCCTACTATAAAGCTCTTCTCCCTCGTGCGACCGATATTTCCCATGCTAGCTAGGCCATTCCTTATCGTCGAATCTAATCCTGTCACCCAACTCACAGCTTTATATCACCTGATTTCATAAAGAAGCGGGTAGGAACTCTACTTCTGACTCCCGCCATACTCACCTCCCGGCTCCTTCATGCAGCACCTTTTCTACGAATCCCTCTTTCTACTAACTTTCGTACCAATCTAACTTCATGTTCTGACTCGCCATAGCCCAAGCCCATGGCTTAGGATTTTAGTTTGTTGAAAATGGTCGAGAAACGACCGACATAACAAAAATTACTCTCCATTCTTCTTCACTTCCCACCATCGTCACCTCCACGCAACTCCATTCTCATCCATCTTTCGACCTACTAACTTCCTATTAAAACTGACACAATTTTCAGGCTCGCCCATCCCCATAACCCCCGACTAACATTTTACCCCGCCCGAATCCATTAAGACTTAGGCGAGATATGCCATTTCCCCTCCTTCTCTTTTCTTCGTCTGCCATTCCTCCATCACCCCGTGCGGCTCATTTCCCTACTAACTCTAATTCTACTAAGCAACTACTAAAACTAACACCACCATTGTGGTCGCTCGGGACTAAAACCCCTATTTCGCAACTTGGCCCGCCCGATTCCATCGGGGAACGGGCGAGCTACCCTCCTTTTMCCCCGCCATAGCTCATAGCTGCACCCGCTCCACCTCGCACGCACCCGGACGCGATTCCCATCCAGGTTTTCTCAACTCCCACCTTTTGCTGCGTCCGCTGGTCCATCCCTCCGCCTTACCTCCCTGCGCCCGGTGCTCGTCACCCGTTACCTCCCCGACCAGCGCTGTTTTCCTACAGCGCCGGATTGTACAGCGCCCGATCTACTCTCCGCCACCTCAAACTCTGCTCTATCTTCACTGTCTAACATACCTGGCGCGACTTTGCGCCCGGGTTCACGCCCCCAATTTTCTCTCCTTACTAACACTCACTCCCCCGCTCCTACTAGCTACTTCAGGCCCCTTCAAAAGCATAGCTGTGTTCGCTTCTACTGTGAGGAGTGTCAACAAAGGATTGAAGAAGGGGAAGTGCTTTTCAAGTGCGGCCTTTCATATAAAAGAGATGTTCTGTAATTTACCGCACGATGCCATTATGAAAGCGGTCTTTTGGGTGGTGGACTTTTGGCCAATTCGGGGATGCAAGGGAACTTTGGTCAAACAGAGGGGAAAAGGAGCTAAGTTGAGATTTGGGGGTACACAACTTGGATGGGAGTCGATTTCGTTCGATGTCCTCGTAGATTTTGTGAGATTCGACTTGGACTGTACCTTCTTCAAAGCTTGCGGGCAAATTTTGCAGCAGAAAATCGGGATCCCGATGGGTAAGTCTTCCAGCCTGGCGTTGGCCTGCCTCTTGTGTGCTTATAATGAGTTTCGTTTCCTCTCGTCCCTTGGATGTGATAGAAAGCTGATCTGTGGTATCCGAATGGTAGACGATGTTTCTGTCTTCGTACGGTATAAGGATGGTGACCCAGAATCGTTGGTAGTGGCCAAGTCCATTTTGAGTAAGTTTCGTCGGTGTTATGATTTGAATCTCGTGCTGGAGCTTACAAGTGATAGCGATTGTTGGGATTTCTTGGGGTGTGTGGTGAAAGTCCTTGAGTGGCCGTGGGGTATTCAGTGTATAGCCCTGCATAAGAATCAAAGGTTTTTTTGTGAAGATAAATTGTGTTTCCAGAACTTGCAGGATTTTAACTCCTATTCCAGCAAGGAGCAGAAAATGGCAGTGATCGGATCCTGCCTGCATAGGGCAAAGGCATACACAACGATGGCGGGTATGGAAGTGGCTTTTCTCCTCACACTCAAAATCGAGCTCAGGAAAAGGGGATTTCCTGATGCCTACTTTAATAATGCTTTGCGGAACTTTTCAAAGAAATTCGGGGGCATTTGGGATGATTGGGTCACATACTTGACAGGGTGGGGGGGTCTTCTTCTGAAGGGGTCATGTTAGGCTCCTGATACCTGGATTGTTTCTTCGGGTACTAGGTAGTTGATAGGCTTGTCATAGGACACTCAGCTGTTACTTGGGTGTCTTTATTTTTTGTTTGTTTTGATGTTTTTGTAATTGTTTGAAAAAATTATTTCCTGGAACGCACTGGGGGTTTGTAATGACTGAACGAGGTAGTGGTCCGACAGATGGCTATCGGAGGTGGGGCTATCTTGGCCTGGTTCTTTTCGTTTCTTTTCTGTCTGAATATGGGTGTGCTCAGGGACTATGTGCACGTATCTCTTCTGCAATTGTAGTCAGGACCAGCGGAGGAGTTTTCGACATTACCCTGTCTTCTTTTCTTCGGCTTTTGAACCGGTATTTTCGTCTGAATCTTTATCTAGTTTTGGATTACTTCCACGTACCAATATTAGGATAGGAAGGGCCTGGAAACCTCGAGTCTTTTGGGCTGCGAGGTCCCATTCTGTACTTAGGCCTTTTGTTTGGTTCTATCAATGTTCTTCTGTTGGTTCTGGAGTCTGTCCGCTGTTTGTGGTGACTAATTCTTTTGGTGGCCTCTTGGTAGTACTTAAGTTGTTCCCGTCTATTCGTTCGGTCCCTATTCTTTGCGACTATTCAGACCCCTGACGAGTTCCGGTTGGCGGCCGGACGAAACGCAGCGTCGGGTCGCTGCGCCATGCTACGTAATGATTACTTTTCGATGACTGTGGCGGTGCTTAATTATCTATTCTTCGGCCAAATTGGTCGCGTTTCGGGACTTCGGACTATGTTTCTTCTTCTTTTCTTCCTCTTCCTTGTCCTTTTCTTTTCCTCCTTCTCTTCTTTTTCTTCTTTCTCTATGCTCTGTCTTGTCTTTTGACTTTGTCTTTTTGCTATGCCTACTTGACGCATTTTTTGTTGTTGTTGTGGACTTGTCCTAACCAACCCTTCGAACAGCACATCCTTGTTTTGCTTTTCGATCGCGCCGCGCCCTTCTCCGTCATGGTCATCTCCTTCCTTCGCGTGCACCTGGCGCGCTCTAATGGCCAGGTTCGTTCTTTTCGCTAGGCTTGCTCCCGCCCACTTGCTCCGCTGCCTTCTCAACATCGGCCCGCCGGCCCGTTTCGTCGCCTCGTCCCGTTCAGGCCCATTATCGCCTTTGTCATAACGCTTGGTCACATACTCAAGCCGCATGCCCTTTCACTAACTCCGGGTCGCTTCTGCGAAAGACTGCAGGGGATTAGTCTTTTGCCCCTACATCAGCCAATAACCACTGTGCAACAGTACCGCTGCGGGTTTCCATGAGGAGTCCCCTTTCTACAGCCTGGCAGACACACTCACGCATCCTCCTAGCACTGAACAAGGCTAGGGGCGCGGACCTATTGCGGGCCCTGTAACGTGGGACCTGGTGGTTGCCAGTATTCAACTGGAAAATTTTGGGGGCCGGGGTGGAGAAATGGTTCCCCGTGGTCCGCAGCTTCCCATGACGCCGTTGTGGTCTCCCGACAGCACCCTGGACCGCTGTCGAGCCAATACGCCTGGGCACGGTCCGCCATTTTTCGAGCCCCAACGAGCGTACTCACACCCAAGCCTCCCACGGCAAACGGCAGGTGACAGACCGTGCGCTCCTTGACGATCCTTTCCACCCTAAGACTGCGGCCCCACAGGTCTACTAAGGCTGTTTCTCCGTTTCCCTTCTACTTTAGACCACCGACATTCTCCAAGTGGGAAGTGAGGGAAACCACGACCACGGACCCCACCAATCTCCATGCATTGCCCTCTGATCCGCCCTTTAAGTCAAACGAAAGAGGGGGATTCCACCAGCACCTCCTTTCATACAGGAATCCACCGGTCAACCAAAAGAGGCACCCGCTTGTGGCGGCCTCGAACCTCAATGCCACGTTAGAATGCCGCCGACGGCAAACCTAAAGGGGATAACCCCGTCGGGCCCCTTGCGCCCCTCCAATGCTCCCGTGTCAACGCCGCTCAATCTCGTTCCCTGAACCCCTCAGATGAAAGTCTGATGTCGTAACCAATAATGCTAGGCCCAATTCTGGGTCTAGCCCCAGCGGACGCCTAAATAAACGGATATTGCGCGACACGCCAAGCTACCGAAACGCCTTCAGAAGTCACATTGTTGTCGATGCCGTCCTCCGTACGTACTCACAGGCCACAGGCAAGCACATTAATCAGCGAGACATAATCTTTTTAATCCCTGTTTAATCAGAAGAGAAATTTCGGTCGACGATCACGCCGACTCTTCAGTCATCAACAATTAAGAAGATCACGCACGCCTCAAAATCTGCGCGCCCACACACTCTCTATTCTAGTCAACCATCCAGCCGCCGTAAATCACAGACGCAGCCGCGCCTCGCGCGGAATACTTAAATTCTAAACCAAGCCTATTTTCCGTCGCATGCAAACCAGGGCGGATACCCTTGTACGCCGACAACATGCAGAAAGAAAAAAAACAGAGAGTTGCTAAAAGGTCATGAATGTTACGAGTGCAAACGTTTCCTCGACGCGTTGGGTATGCATGAAACATACCGACATGATATTGTTCAAGAATGTTCACGACACGTGGAGAACCAACGCAGACCGTCAACACCACCTAGTTTCGGGAATATAGGCTTCCCTGATTCAGAACAATCGGGTGAATAAGACAGTATGTATAGTTGAATATATATCAAGAGAGAGAGAGAGAGAGAGATGATTGTGTGATCCATATCATTGTGTCACGTGGTGTAATGTATTCGCGCAGCCACCGTACAATATCAACAAATTGTCGGGCATCCCGTAGTAGTGTACGGAAATGTCGAACGAGAAACACTTGAACGATGCAAGACGAGTTATACAAGATGTTGTCAAGAATCTCGAAATAGTTAGCAAACGGTTGCATGCAGCTACGAAACTCGTCCACAGCACAGCAAGCAATGCGTGAAGAGATTGGGCTACCTGAACAACATCTGTAGGATAGGAAAAATGCACTTCAGCATTACAAAGCCTAAGCGTCGAATGTGATTTGGCCTTATATCGACAGTCCATATATGAAAAAACCTTTTTCAGGCATGCGTTGTATTGACCTTCGTACGTCATACGGGGTTCTTTCGTACGGCCGTACGACCGGTACAAAGTGACGAAATCCCCACAAAAAAAAACGCAAATATATATGGGGACGTAGAGTTTTTCGTGCTATAGACCTCCATCGAAACGCGAAAAAAAAAAGCAAAATAAATAAATAAAAATTGATTGATTGATTGATTGATTGATTGATTGATTGATTGATTGATTGATTGATGATTGATTGATTGATTGATTGATTGATTGATTTATGATTGATTGATTGATTGATGATTGATTGATTGATTGATTGATTGATTGATTGATTGATTGATG
>BFEA01000126.1:118064-129006 GCA_003427395.1 Chara braunii
CCCCCATCAGAAATCGTGCATCCGTTTTTCGACAATTTTTTTTTCCTTTCTTTTTTACTTTTCGACACATATTTTCCATGCAAGACAAGGAGATGAGATATTTGAAATCGTGCATCCGCTTCTCAACGCAATACTCGAGAGGCCATCGTGGAACTCTGCTTAATGGTGCCATGTGGAGTGTACTGATGTGTCCACCGTACGTCGCCTGTGATGTTACAAGTTTTTGTGGTCGACTAGTTTCATTGCTTGCATGAAGAAGGTTAAGCATGATAAGTACATATATATATATATATATATATATATATATATATACAATGGTAAGTAACAATGAGTCAGTTGTAACTCATCTCTATTGGATTGTGTACGTTTTTGGTGTGCGTTGTTTGGGGTACTATTCTCAGGTAGATGTTGAATGTACTGTTTAATTGTATAGATTTACGTAAAAAAAAAAAAAACAGATAATAAATTTCTCTTCCCTCGAATCAACAAGTTTTTCATAAAAAAAAAATTATCAATCTACAAGGGTTTTCTCGCATCATACGATGATAACCTTACCCTTCTTCGTACGGGCGACGAAAGTGGTTGTTGGGAATTTTTGGGTTCTACGGTTATAACTTCCTGCGCCCCTCCATCTGCAAGATGCATCGCCACCATGAAGAATCAGATATGTTTGGACGGCACACCCCCCCCTCTGATTTTGACCACACAAGATTTCACTTCATATGGACCAATTCAACAAAAACGAGGGGTTATTTTGTGCCACTTGAAGAGGTTGCTGACCCACTCCTCAGACAACAGAGGCGTGGGTCTCTGTCTGCTTGCATTACGACGGGAGCTTAGACTCAAACACTTTCCTCGCAGCATGTTTCCTAGATGCCTCAATTGGTTTTCCTTAAATCACTGAAGAATTTGGGATGCATGGGTTGATATTTTCTCCACCTTTGATGAATTTTTTCCCCCGTCAATATGCCTATTTGAATTTTCAGAGGTTTGGGAACATGACACAAGCCATATAACCACCTTTGGACCTTGAGGCAAGGTGCGGGCGGTGTCTCCCCTATAACCCTTATTGGACCCACAACGCAAGGGTGGCTACCTCCCATCATCTATATTCCCGCTCTCTGGACCTTGACTCCTCAGTTCAACAGCTCCCCCCTTTACTCCCTGGCACCACTAAGCGTTCATTCCTGATGCTTCACCTCTGTACCCCGTCTGATCTAAAGCTTATGACGATTGCTGCATTCAAGTATTTAGTCCCCGAGGGAGTCTCTCAGGACCTCTTTTCATCACTACGCGTCATCCATACTCTGCGCCAAGGTTCCCGATGTGCGTTTTTCGGAATTAGTATATGCGCCCTATGCACCAGGGCACAAAGCACTCTTCTAGGTAATTTCCCGCCAAATTCCATCACCGCCTCTCTTCTCCACCCCTCTCCTCCCCGCTCTCCCCTCTCCTTACCGGTCTCTCTTTTCTCTCCCTCCTTCTCTCTTTCTCCGTTCCTTTCTCCTTCTCCTTCTCTCGCCCTCTCTCGCTCTCCTGTCGTCTGACCCTTTCTATCTTCGGGGTTTCGTTTTTCTCCACTCGACCAGTCCCTAACCGCCAATTTCGGTGTTCTGTTCGTTGTTCATTGTGGTTGTTGTACCTCTGAGCGAACTACGAGTATCAGCCGTACCCCTGAGTGCTTGCTTCAAGATTTCTTTTGTCCTACAGCTTTTGAAGCACCATCTAAGTTTGCTCTGTGACATTCCTCCGACGGCTCTGTGGGATTTTCTTGTGACCTCAGGCCGGATCAGTGTTCTTGCTCGAAGCATCAGTGGGTAGCAGCATTGGCGCCATCACTACCTCTTGCAACTTGTTCTCAGACAGTGATACATCTGCGACTACAGAACACCACCCACGACGTTTTCACTTAGCTTCCTTGGCGACGTTGATGGTTCTGTTTGATCCTGATTCTGACACATGCTCTAACTTTTCGAATTTGTTTTGATTCTGGAAATTGGCCCGAACATTCGGTCCGCGAAAGTTTCTTTTGGCCTACCCTTCTGTGTCTGTTAAGAGTTTCACACCGGTGGCTCCGACGCTTTATATCTCTCTGTCAAACGGTTAATAGGACTCTTGATAGGTTTGTCAGGTGGTTCCCTCCCACTCCTCCGACGGGTCGACTTGTAGGCTTTCTATGATTAGTCCTGCACTTTGCAGTTTCAAGGTCTCCTTCGAGTCCGCTCCTCTGTCCGTCTCTCCATGTATAACTCTCAAGATGACCGTCGAATCATACCGTGACCTCCGGTCTTGCCATTCTTTCCCAGACTTCTACTCCTCCTGGCCCTTTGAGCTAAGTGAACTTCCTCTGTGTGACGACTACGGATGATAGGGAAATTCTACATGATGGAGCACTATATATTGAGCACTCCGATCGACTTTGACACGCGCTCCTTTCGTCCCCTGACGATTCCGTTTCTGGCGAACGGATGAAACGATCGTAGGGACTTCGCCAACATGGCACTACTTGTTCTACGCTGATTTTATACAAGTGTCTGTTTTGCGCGTATCTTATGGCTACCCTTTTGTGTACCTTTTCCTTCTCCTGCTCCTTCTCCCTATCATCTATCTTCATCATCATGGTTGTTTTTTACATCGCTTTTAACTTCTAATCTATGCTATCAACTTTTGGTGTTTAACGCACTACTGCGTTTACCATATTATTAACCGGCGTTTGGAACAGGCCGAACGTCAGAATAGGCCAAACGCCGGAACGTACAGGACCCCTTGGAGATGCGTTCAGGTGTTCAGGCCGAACGAGGACCCTAAAAAAAAAAAAAAAAAAAAAAACTCTACAGAATCAGAAGCAAAGATATGTTATGTACACAAATAAAACAAACAACATTTGCCTGAGCATTATATCCAAATTCTTTATGAAATTTAAAAACAAAAATTAAAAATAAAAAGTAAAATTATCAATCATAAAAAATAAAAAATAAACGATAATTAAAATTAGTGAGTGAGCAAGAACGTTTTCGACATCGCCAACTATGGCGATTTTTTTTTTTTGTTTTTGACACAGCCACAAACACTGAAAATTGACAAACGTATACTTCACATAATGCAAAACTCACTACAAAAATTTCAAAATAAAATAAAATTATTGAGACCCCAAAGTGAAGTGAAAACAAAACGTAAACACTGAAAAAATTAAAATAGCCACATTTTTCAACCACCATCTTTAGCGATTTGTACTTCATTTTTGGCTTAGCAAAATGACTTCAAAATTTATAGGCATGTATCTCACATCATAGAGAATATACAAAAATACTTTCACAAAAAAAACTTCTTTCTAGGCCCCGAAATATTTTTTGGCAGCAACGGCTTCGCGTTCGGACCCCGAACGGGAACACGAACGCCCATACGTACTGGAGTCGGCCTCAGGACATACGTACGTACGGTTTGGTGACCCTATATATATATATATATATATATATATATAGTCGGTGAAACTCTGACGAAACAGTTTGCCACAACCCCTCGTTTGTTGTCCTCTTCTCTCTCTCTGCCTACGGTTTACCGGGCAGTTCTGTTTGTGACGATATATATATATATATATATATATATATATATATATATATATATATATACAGGGTCACCAGCCCATACGTACGGAGGTCCCCGAGCAGACCTCTGTACGTACGAGCGTTCAGGGTCCCGTACGGGGTCCGAACCCGACGGCATTCGGCCCCCGCCAAAAAACATTTTGGGGTCTAAAAACAATAGTTTTTTTATAAATTTGTTTTTCTGAGTTTTCTATGAGGTGAGATACATGCCTGTAAAGTTTCAAGTCATTTTGCTAAGCTATATAAGAATTAAAAATTGCCAAAGATGGTGGTGTCAAAACATGCTCGCCCACTTTTTACTTTTTGTTTTCACTTTAGTTCGGGGTCTAAACAATTTTATGATTTTTTAAACTTATTTAGTGGTTTTTGTATTATGTGAAATACACACCTGTAAATTTTCAAGGACTTTAGTTGTGCCAAATAATAATGAAAAATTGCCAAAGATGGCCGTGTCAAAAACATGCTCGTGCACTCACTAAATTTAATTCTCTTTTTATTTTTATTTATTTTAATTATTAGTATTTATTTTCCGTATTTTATTTTTATTTCAAATTTGGTAATGAATTCGGGTATAATGCTCGGGCAAATCTTGTTTAATTAATTTTTCTCCATAACATATCTTTTTTTCACATTTGTTTGATGAACTTTTTTTTTTTTTTTTTTTTTTTTTAGGACCGTGTTACGCCTGAACGGCCGAACGCATCCCCAAGGGGTCCCATACGTTCGGGCGTTCGGGTTCGGGCATTCGGCTTGTCCCGAACGCCGGTTACCCTGTATACATATGGGAATGGTTACCCTGTATGTATTCGACACCGTCCCAAATTTGAAATAAAAATCAAATATGGAAAATAAATACTAATAATAAAAATAAATCAAAATAAAATGAGAATTAAATTTTAGTGAGTGCGCAAGCATGTTTTCGACACCGCCATCTTTGGCGATTTTTTATTTTTTTCGGCATAGCTGAATGTCCTGAAAATTTACATATGTGTACTTCACATAATACAAAACCCTCTAAAAAAGTTTCAAAAAATAATAAAAGTTTCTAGACCCCGAACTGAAGTGAAAACAAAAAGTAAAACGTGAAAAAATAAGTGGGCGAGCCCGTTTTGACACCGCCATCTTTGACGATTTTAAGTTTTTATTTGGCCTAGCCAAATGTCTTGAGAATTTACAGGCAGCTACCTCACATCATAGAGAACTCACAAAACAAAACTGAGATAAAACTAATTATTTTTAGACCTCAAAATCATTTTTGGCGGGGCCCGAACGCCGCCGGGTTCAGACCCCGTACGGGACCTCGAACTCCTGTACGTACGAAGGTCTGCGCGGGGACCTCTGTACGGCTGGTGACCCTGTATATATATATATATATATATGTATATATATATATGTATATATATATATGTATATATATATGTATATATATGTCTATGTATATAAACAGGGTTGCCGGCGTTTAGGATGGGCCGAACGCCTGAACCGGAACGCCCGAACGTCTGGGACCCCCTCTCGACACGTTCGAACGTTCGGCCGAACGCGGAACAAAAAAAAAAAAAAAAAAAAAAAAAAAAAAAAAAAAAAAATAAAAAAAAAAAAAAAAAAAAAAAAAAAAAAAAAAAAAAAAAAAAAAAAAAAAATCCAAAAATTCTGAAAAAAACATATGTCATGCAGAAGAATAAACTAAACAACATTTGCTCCAACATTACATCGAAATTCCTATCCAAATTTGAAATACAAATCAAATGTGAAAAATAAATAATATAATGAAAATAAAAAAAATAAAACGAGGATGAAATTATTGCGTGGGTGAGCAAGCTTTTGACACCGCCATATTTGGCGATTTTTGTTTTTTTTTTGGCTTTGTAAAATGCCATGAAATTTTATACATATGTATCTTACATAATAGAGAACCTACAAATAAGAGTTTGAAAAAATAATAAGTTTTTTCGGGCCCCGAATAAAAGGGAAAACAAAAAGTGAAAAGAAAAAAAAAACAAATTAGTAAATGGGAAAGCAAGTTTTGACACCACCTTCTTTGCCGATTTTTCATTATTGTTTGGCTCCACAGAATGACTTCAAAATAAATGGACAGGTAGCTTACATAACAAACAACTCACAAAAAAACAATCAGAAAAAAAAAATAATTTTTAGGTACCAATATAGTTTTTTGCGGGGTCCGAACCCCTTCGAGTTCGGGCCCCGTACGGGGACCCGAACGCCCGAACGTTCGGGGGTCAGCTTAAGGGCTTCCGTACGTTCGGCCTGGCAGTTCTGTTTGTGACGATATATATATACATATATATATATATATATATATTTATATAAATATATATCGTCACAAATAGAACTGGCCGGTAAACCGTAGGCAGAGAGAGAGAAGAATACAACAAACGAGGGCCCCGAACGTTCGGTCAGGTAACCTTGTATATATATATGTATGTATATATATATATGTATATATATGTATATATATATGTATATATGCATATATATATGACGAAAAGAAACCAAAAACCTACAACCATAAGAAAAAAAACGCCACGAGGTCTCTGATCGCAACCATTGAAAGCGTAACCACGTCGTGCATCAACATTATGCAAAACAAAAAAAATAATATGATGAATAACAAGTGAGAGGCACTGAAAGTCAAATGTTATGCAGCTAAATGTCGTCACCCTCCGATTCTGAGCTTGATGCATATTCGGAATTGTGACCTCCAATACCAACATCCTCCAACTCAGCACCAACAATGAAAATGTCGTTATCCCCCACGCCATCGTGGTCAGAATTGGACTCAACATCATCTGCAACATCAACACACGCATCTCTATCTCTGACAAAACGATCCTGCGGCAATGGAAGTGGCGATGACCCGGGCCCGCCTCCAAAAGGACACTCCTTGTGGTGTAAAAGACGTCGAGGCCTGTTTGACACTCCAGACGAACCAAACATGAATGTTGCCGATAGGTCTACCCAAAAGTCGTCTGGAGGCTCACTACGTCGATAAAAAACAGGTCTGGAACGTATGGAAGTGCCAGTGGGTATGCGAGCACAATACTCGATCGGGTTGCGCCAGCAGTGACTATTCCACCGAATAACAACGATTGTCGCTCAGGCACTGTAGGATTTTTTGAAATGCACAGACTTCTTCGCGTAGATGATAATGGTGCCTTGAAAAGTTTCCACCGTCGATGTATGACGAAACTTGGTACAGTACGAGGTGATGTTCGTGCTGCATTGTTTCCCCAGAAGATGCAAAATGACTTCGTCCACATCGTCCACGCAGCAATACAACGACAATCGTCCCGGACAATTTGCCTTCTCGCACAGAAACTGTCTTTCGCTAACACACCTTGAATGATAGTCAAACCAATGATTGGCGATCATCATGATATCGTGGTGCAAACTGTCAGTGTCTCCACCCTCGTCCCTGCAAAGCTCACAAGCGCGGAGAAACCACATCCCAACCTCGTGCGAGTGGAACTCCATCACACCGTCAGGATCAATAGTCAACTGTTGGTCGTTCATCATCGAACCGTACGGGTACATCTTCTGCATCACAACCACGACAAATTCCGACTTCTTTAACGACTTTTTCTTCAACGTCAGAGTACCGGGTCCGAATCGGGCATTCACAGCCTCCATCAACTCTTTCTTCGTGAAGTGCATGAACTGTGACTCCGACACACACTGATGCGGGTTACTCACTTTCTTCACAACCTTTAGCTTCAACATATCCCTGAAGTGCTTGCGAATATTCTTTATTTTGTGGTGGCAATTTTTTTGCCACTCGATATTTATATCTCACAATTGCGGTCCAGATACCGCGCAGTCATCCGAGACGACGCACCTGATCTTCAACCGCCTTTCGAGCAGACCTCGCAAAAGTCGCACGACGACCGACACCTCGAGTGCATTTCACGCCTTGCCTCCATTTTGGGACGGAGCGTGTATACACCCATGACAAGGCGAGTCTCGTACTCGATGGCGGTGACAGTGCCATGCCGCGCAGATCTGGCTGAGTCGTATCGACCGTCAACCATAAGAGTGACTAGTTCCCCACGGCTCATAACTGTATCTATTGTCACCTCGCAATATCGCAGTCCTTGCCTGCAAACCTTTGAATTCCACCCCTCCGCCACATCAACCTCCGTGCACATGAACTTGTAGAATGTGGGCATGTGCATCGAGCACATCCCTAACACAACACAGAAGTTGTCAGGTCCTCCAAAAATGTATACTTCAATCCCGTGGTAACCGTCGCATGATACAGTTGCTGCTGCAATCGAGAGGAGTGCACATTTGTTGTCACAAGTGTTGAGTGCCACGTCCATTTGCATCGACGATCACAAACAAGATTCACCAGACACAACTGGGCAGGATATGATATGGATTCCACGTGAACACGGCACACGCCACCATGCCACGGACAATACAAATGAAACAATCCTAACAATTGAAGCAGCTTCACCGGTTCGAGGAGCACAACATCCGGTACTTTCGGTCCAACCCACAATCCCATTGCCTCCTCAACACAATCGCGGTCGGGGCCGGGACCAAACTGCGGCACACCATCCCAACAATATGACCACGCCTGCGGGTGTGCAGGCCTCGCAGTGGCACGACCTCCACTGAGGGGCCGACCACGCCCTCTCTCACTACGCTGCGAACAACGACCTGACCGCGAGAATGAACTTTGAGATTCATCCTGCAATTCCTCATACGCACTGCTCCCAGAAACATCATCACCCATGCAGAGTAGTCAGCACTTGAATCACACGACACATATCCCAATCGAAAATCCTGTCCACAAACTCGTGACGGCAATTCCTTGAGATTGCAGCAGCTATGGTTCCGCCCAACTCGGCCCGTATAGAAGGCAACGACCAATAGAGGAGACGATCCACAACGTCGCTGACAGGTCCACGATTGTCACTCACACCGGACATAGCATCGTGGACTGCATACAACCTCCTTCGACATCCGCCGTTCACACTCACTCGAAGAATCTTTGTCGAGGTTGAAGATGGCGTACCACAACAGAAAAATTCCCACGAGAAATGAAAGTTGAAAAAATATTTCATAAAAAACAAATCCTTCATACATATAAATTATCATTCCAATGTTCGTCCAATTCGAAAATTTCCAATTCTATTTTATAAGTTTCCGTCTAAATACGAGTTTTCCCTTGCAACTACATCTATTTATTCAAGATGAAATAAAAGTCTGAATGAGTTTATGAAATGTTTTAATTAAACTTTCATTCTACTACTGTAACAACAAATATCTGCTAATTTATATTGGATTACCTTATTTATGACTGAAAATCCTTACTTAGAACGACAGTCCAATTAAAATATTTCATGAACTCATCCAGACTTTCATTCCATCTCTAGCATGTAATTCAAATAAGAAGGGATACCCCATTCAAGGAAAGAAAGTTTTCAAATAAGACAAAAAAAATTAAAATTGGAATGCCATTTTTTAAGATGTAATGAAAATATAAAATTTAGAATGTAATTTTGGTATAAAATGATTATTTAATTCAGGAAAAATTTTATGTTGCACCGACAAGCGCTGCACAATCAACATTGTCCATGGAAGGGTTCGGACGATGTGCGGTAGAGGCACAGGGAGGCAACTTCCTTTCTGAAGTGACCGACGTACCGACGAGTCGTAGATGCGAAGTATGTCCACGGTCTGCATTGTCACTTCGTCCTAGAATGGCAGCGCCACCAGGTGCACATGACGGGCCCACCGCATGTGTCCAAATTGGAGCCACAGGGACGACCGTCCTTTAGTCCAGCCGTCTACAGAGGAGAGGGGACAACAGCAATAGATCACTAAGCACAGTGTCATGCACAAAAGGATTACGAATCGCCCGCACACCGAGCAAAGAAGACCCCACGTCACCTATGTTAGGCGAAATGTGAACACAGCGCAATTTTCCCAAACACACTTCCTCACGAGCACTATACGGTGATCCTCCCAATAACCGCTACGCACCACACAGAGATCGAGTGACATTGCAACCATCACAGGGTGACCTCTGCGGAGAAGCCTCGTCGGTCGTGTCTAGAGCACCGGAGGTGTCTCGGGCATTCTTTGACATTTTAAATGTCGCAGTCTGCACAAAGACGACCATCCGAAAGGCGCAAAATCAGGAATAGGACGATAAATATATATATATATATCCTACTCCTTAAGCAGCATTGGCCGCGGGGGAGGCCATTGTTCTGCTGCGTGCCGGAATCAGGTTGAAGTTTTCATGCGGGTCGGTGGATGAAGGTGGTTGAGCGAGGGGGGGCGTGCGGATGGGCGCGCGTACCAAAATGTTCACAGTGCGCCATTAAATGAACGAGCGCGCCCATGAGATCGGGTGGCGGCGGGCGTAGATGTGAGGGAATATCTTGAAGCCACTGCCATCGATAAGCGGGAGGTGTTTTTTCCTTTAGCATTTTCGTTTTTGGCCCGTTATATCCCACTTTTCATTTTAGATCCTGTAGATTAGATTCCGCTCTTTCTAAAAAGAATATTAGGAAGAAAAAAAAACGGAAAATAAATGCCGCGCTAATTCGTTGCGTTTTCGGTTTTTACCGCCGTATGACATGTGGGCCAACGGAGAAAGTACCCCAAATTCTGTGATTTTTAGCGCTAAAAAAAATGACTCAAATTCGTTGAAAGTTTAACGGTCTACGGGTTTGGTCTTCATCTTTCCACAAAAAATGCTTAAAAAAAAAAAAAAGTTTAAACCGAGAAAAAAAAAAAAAGTTCAAACCGCAGAAAAATGTCGAACCGGCCACTCCCAGCACCTACCGACCCAGCCACGCCAAGCACCTACCGACCCAGCGACTCCAAGCACCTATACCAACCAAACCACTCCAACCAACTACCGACCGGGCCACTCCAATCACCTAGTATACGGACCGAGTTAGTCCAAGCACCTACCGATCAAGCCAGTCTAAGCATCTATATCGATCGAGTCACGCCAAACACTTAACGACCGAGCAAGTCCAAGCACCTACCGATTGAGCCAGTCCAAGCACCTACCGACCGAGTCAGTCCAAGCACCTACCGACCAAGCCGGTTCAAGCACCTACTGACTTAGCTAGTCCAAGGACCCACCGACCAAGCCAGGCCAAGCACCTACCGATTGAGCAAGTCCAAGCACCTACCGACCGAACCAGTCCAAGCACTATCTACTGAGCCACTCCAAGCACCTACCTACCGAGCCACTCCAAGCACCTACCAACCAAGCCACTCCAAGCACCTACCGACCGATCTACTCCAAGCACCTACCTACCGAGCCACTCCAAGCACTTACCAACCGAGCC
>BFEA01000126.1:148447-163136 GCA_003427395.1 Chara braunii
GGGGTCGCGGTGGCGGGAGTGCGGTGCGGGGGCGATGCGGGGGCGGGGTTGCGGGGCCGGTGGCGGGCCTGCGGGGTTAGGCGGCGGGGTACCCGGGGCTGGGCGGCGGTGGGGGTCGTCCGGCGGTGGCGGGGTTGGATGACCCCCGCGGCGGGGGTCCGGGGTCCGCAGCCTAACACCGGCTTTGCCCTCGGGGATCCCCGCTCGACAACGCTGATGATGATCACTGGATCCTCGTTTCCGTCAACATGAGAGATGATGATCTCAAAAATTTTGATTGTTTTCCTCGCATTGTAGCTGATTCTAGTTTTTACCTTAGTGTTTTCGGGTTGATTGTGCACTATTTGGAACGTCAAACATCACATAGGCGGTCGGGTAGGAATTGGAAGTCCATGGTGGGAAATGTTGTGGTGGATGGAGTTCCGAGACAAGTGGATGGAGCAAGCTATGGTGTGTTCATGTTGATGTATGCGACGTTGTTGCAACATGGAGATCGACCGCCTTTCCGGTTCTCTTGTAAAAATATTCCGCTTCTTAGACGACAATTAGCATCATGTGTCTTAGAWAATCGTTGTCTTTGATGGATTTGATTGACTTCGAAACTTTTTTTTAAGGTGTTTCATTCGTTGATCGTTAAATTTCGTAAATCGAGACATTATTCAATTCTCCTTCTGCCAGAGGCATTGCTTTCTTTTATCGTTCCGAGTTCGCGTTATCTACGACAAGCTCATGCATGTCCTGCGTCATGTATGGGCTTTGTAATCTATATCACGTAATGTTCCATGTTCCGAATTCTGTTCAAGTTGAAGTATTGTGTTCCATGTTTCGAATTCTGTTCAACTCGAAGTGTAAACATGATTGTGAAACTGGTTGGTGGATGAATGAGGAATCTCATCTTATGTGAAATTGATCAGTGGATGCCCAAACCTTCTTTGCATGACCATTTAAAATGCGGATATTCATCGTGATGGAGCACAATTTAATCTAATTATATCTAATTACATTGCTGATTTTGTGTACAAAAGTTCAACAACTATGGATGTCAGCAAACTTTCGCATTTGGGGCGACAGGGCGGGCATGCCCATATACAAACACTGCAGTCAAAAATAAATTCGTAAAAAAGAGGACTGTGTCACAATATAGTTACTGTATCTTTCGTCACATTTATGAAATTGAAGTTTGACAAGTTAGGATCACGGCACACTTCCGCACAGGGTTCCCTTTGGCGTGCCAATCGTTGTTCGTTTATGAAGTTTGACTAGTATGGATCCCAACATACTTTCCCACAGGATCACCGGCATGTTTTTGAAGTTCAACAAGTAAGGATCCCAACACACTTCCACATTTGGGATTTCATTTATGAAGTTTCACAAGCATGGATCTCAGCAGGCTTCTGCATGTGGTTAACCCCTAGATGCGCATGCCTACGTTGCTTAGGCTGCAGCCAAAAATTAATTCGTTAGAAAGAGGACACAGTATAATATCCTTTTTTAACGAATAACGTGTTGTTTTAATTAAACTTTCATTCTACTACAACAAATATCTTCTAATTTAGATTGGATTAATATATTTATGACTGAAAATCCTTACTTAGAATGACAATCCAATTAGAATATTTCATGAACTCATCCAGACGTTCATTCCATCTCTAGCATGCAGTTCAAATAAGAAGGGATACCCCATTCTTGGAAGGAAAAGTCTCAAGTAAGAAGGAAAATTTTAAAATAAGAATGACAGTTTTTAAGATGGAATGAAAATTTTAAATTTAGAATGTAATCTTACTATAGAATGAATATTTAATTCTGGGAACGTATAGAAATATCTAATCCCGTATTGTCCTAAAAGCTCCCTTTCCAGCCTAGCATGACCAACCACCTCTTCCCAGCTATTTAGGAAGGCCTCCCCTCGGTCCGTCCCTTCCTCTACATAGAGCGCTATGTCGAAATCTCCGGTCCACAGGTAATAGTTGTAACACCACACCTCTGTACCCCCACTGCTACCCACACTAATGCCCGCTGGCTAAAACTCCAAAATCCCTAGGCTCATAGGTTTCTCACTGTCTCCTCTATGATTGCTATCAACGCTCTCCACTCGTCAGATCTGTCGAGATAGGCGTCTGAAATTACCGGCGCAGGTCGTCCGTCCCTACGGTAAGTTTGGTACCCCAGAAATATCTAAACCCGTACCCTCGCAGTTCCCCTCTTTCCATACGAGAATGGCTAACCGCCTCCTCCCATCCACGAAGGAAATTTTTCCCTTGATCTCGCCCTTCTTCTACATAGATGGCGACGTCGAAGTCTCTCGTCCAAAGATGAAAGGTATAGCACCAGACGTCTATCCCACCATGACCAATTCCTTCCGGAACATCTTCTAAGCTCGTTCACTCTAATCAAGGAAGATCAAATTTTCTTTTGTCACTTTTACTACTGGCCACTCGAGAGACCACCCCTACCCTGCAAGGAGAAGGTGTCTGTCCCAGCAGATTCAAATGGACCAGAAAAGGAACGCCGTCTCACTCGGGTACCTTTCTGTCCTCCCCCGCTGAGAGGTCCTCCCACTTCCAAGTGTAGAAACTAGCCACAAGCACCGGTTATCCCCGAAGAAGGGTGGCAAACCCTTCCCCAGAATCGGACTGAAGTCACACACCCGTGCCCTACGTCTCCCACTTAACCGACCCCTAGTCCTAAGTTAGCCTATCCGGAACGACACCCCTACTCGGCCCACCTCGAGCGTGGAATTACCCGGGTCCCAAGTTTTTATAATTCGCCTGTCGATCAGAGATCACTAGCCTACCTACTCCCTCCCGTTTTCCTTCTCGTATCGTGAACTCTTCTCACTTCGTTCCCTTCTTCCTTTTCGCCACCGGCTGACTCTTTTCTCTCTTGGAATCGAAAAATTCAATCGGGGTATTTAGAGAAAAAAAGGGGTGGGGAAGTAGAGTTTTAGAAGGAGTCTCTCAGGTTAGGCAGTCACATATACGTACCTTGTGGTCCTTGATTTCTTCTGAATTCGTTTTCGTAGTCCCAATAATCCCCGAGATCCGAGTCCGAGAAATCGGCAAGACACCGGTCCACCCAAGACTCGGCCTCCGACTCCTCGTCCAAGGCACCCCACGTATCTCGCGCCTTTTCTTCCCGAAGCAGCCCCCTACCCCTTTTGTTCACAATGGCGGTTGAGGTTTCCTCGTCCCCTTGCCCCGAAACTCGAAGCACTACTCTTCTTACCCCCAAGTCACGAACGGCCCCCGCTTGAGAACTCCGCTCCCTTGCGGGAGGCGCGTCTCGAGCGGGTCCCGTCCACAACCCGCGTGAGTCGAGAACAGTAAACCCAGACCCCTCTCGCGAAATCCTTTCCCACGCGGGAGTCACGTCCCGTGCGGGTGCCGTCCACAACCCGTGTGGGTCTAGGATACTCGGCGACCCCCTAGGATCCCAAATCGATGACGCTCCCGGACCTCCTCGAACCCCCCTTTCCTCTCTCTCCCTTGTGCCCACTCTTCCTTCCCCAAATGCGGACCCACTCACGCTATTTTCCCGTACGGCTCTTCTTCCCCCCCTTTGGTTATTTTTCACCCTCATTCAACCTCCACAAGCAAACTGTTTTAACTTCTTAATTTATGGATTCTTAAATAAACACTCACAAAAAAGTCACACCTCTTAACAATAATCTGACCTGGTTTATCTCGGAGTAGCAAGGGGCCGAAGTCGCAAGCGGACCCGGAGCGGACCTGCAAAATCAAGAGTTCCCGACACCCCAAGTCCCCTGCATCAAACGAGCCCAGCAAACCCTTCCCACACGAAAACAAGGCCCCAATAGAACCCTCACCCTGATGGTGCCCAAAGAAAGCAAAGGTCGTCAAAGGAAACGTCGTCAAAAAAACCGTCGCGTACCCCCGAAGAAGTCGTAGTCAAAGAAAACCCGAAAACGAGTCGAAGAAAACGATGCCGAAAAGGAAATGCCGATGCCAATAGACCCCGAAGAATTTGAAGCCGAGAAAACTTGATGTCGAAAAAACCCCTCCACTACCTGTCATGCCAGTTCTCCCTCACCCCGCAGTTCCTGAGCCGGCCGAGGCCGTGGGAGAAAGCCCATCCCCGGCAACGGCGCCAATTTGTCGGCAAAGGAGCTCCTCCTTTGACGCCTGGCTGGTCAGCTCGATCCGATCACTATCGAGATTGCTCCCCCGCTCCCGTACTAGAGTGACCCACGGGGCACGGAGCGGGCCCAATCTCAACGCCCCGTCCAACCCTTTCCTCCCGCGGTTTTGGGATCCTGAGCCCCTCTTGAGTCCGAAGCTCGTTTTTCCACCGTGGGAGTCCGCTGGGTTGCCGAGAGGCCACTCCCCCCTTTCCCAGGACCTTCTTCAGATGGGCGGACCCGAACCGTTCGGGCCTGCCTTTCGCAGAGCGGTTTCCGCTTCCCGGCCAGAACATTCAGAGCTTCCCACACCCGCTGGCCCTTGCTTACTTACCAATTCGAACGTACACAAAGCGGAGCGACGACCGGGCACACAAGCGACTGTTCGCTGAGAAGCATGCCGGGTCAATGGAACGCGTGTAATACGAAGATCAGGTCGAACCGCAGGGAAGGGGATTGGAGTGCACCGAGCACTAAGCGCCGACCGGGCTCACACTAGAAAGTGAGACTGAAAGACAGCTCGAATCGATCCATGCAAAAGAGAGAGACTTGATTGTGCATAACCCGAAGCCTCGATCCGGCTCACTCGGGAAAATGCTCCCGACGAACCACACACAGAAACAAGATTCGAACGCACGTAACCCGAAGCCTTGACCCGGCTCACTCAGGAAAATGTTCCCGACGAACCACACACAAAAACAAGATTCGAACGCACTCAACCTGAAGCCTCGACTCGGCTCACTCAGGAAAATGTTACCGCACACAAAAACAAGATTCAAACGCACGTAACCCAAAGCCTTGACCCGGCTCACTCAAGAAAATGTTCCACACACAAAAACAAGATTCGAACGCACGTAACCCAAAGCCCTGACCCGTTTCGTTCAGGAAAATGTTACCGGCGAACCCTCTCTCTCTCGTAATCTCAATCCGCTCTCTCCCTCTCTCTCTTACTCTCTCTTTCTTTTCCCCTCCCGCGTTTCTCCCTTCCTACTTCTTTATCAGTTCTCTCTTTCACTTCTACTCATTTTTATCCCACTCGCTCCCTTACTTACTCCCTCTCCACGCTCGGCCCGGGCCCGGCGGTTGTGCAAACCGCATAAGGCAAGTATGGCGTGACGCGGATATTGAACGGACTTTACCCGAGCAAAATTACGAGTAACAATAACAAGTAGCCGAAAGAGTGACTAGTAACCAAACCCGGACGGAGCAAGTGACTGATTGCGAGTCGAGCCAAAAGTGTCGAAGCAACCAATCTCGAAATGAGTAGTCGGCGACCGATTAAGAGTCGAGCTCGGGCACGCGACGAGCGAGTAACTAAAGCAGCTGGCTTGCGGCCGATCGGAGCTGAGCCGTGAGCATCGCCGCGAGTGGTCGAGTTCTCGACTTATCTTGAGCGTTCTCTCTCTCCCCCCCTCCGGTAGACCGTGCGCCTCTTTCGTTTTTACGCGCGCCTGGACCACCCGCGAGCTTTCCGACCTCAGAGGCAGAACGCCCCCACTCTCTCTCTCTCTCTCTCTCTCTCTCTCTCTCTCTCTCTCTCTCTCTCTCTCTCTCTCTCTCTCTCTCTCTCTCTCTGCCTCACTGTGCGCTCGAACGAAAAAGAGATGGTGCACAACGTAGCGCGGAATCGGCTCCCCACCCGAGCGCTCGAACGCGTGCACTTCTCTCCGTGCACAACCACCTTCCTCTTGTGCGCCCGGGCACAATGATCTTCCTCGTGCTCTTAGACCCTCGGGCTCGAAGACTCCCCCCCGCTCCTCCTTTCTCTCCCTCTCTCTCTCTCTCGACTATCTCTTCCCCTCGCTCGTGCGACCTGCTTCCGTACTGTTTCTGGACGAGTTCGCCCCAACCCGCTTGCTATCTTTCACGTTTTCTCCGCCCTTCGTGCATGGAGGTCTTTCCTATCTCTCTCCCTCTCTCTCTCTCTCTCTCTCTCTCTCTCTCTCTCTCTCTCTCTCTCTCGACTATCTCTTCCCCTCGCTCATGCGAGCTGCTTTCGTACCGTTTCTGGACGAGTTCGCCCCAACCCGCTTGCTATCTTTCCCGTTTTCTCCGCCCTTCGTGCATGGAGGTGTTTCCTATCTCTCTCCCTCTTCTTCTCTCTCTCTCTCTCTCTCTCTCTCTCTCTCTCTCTCTCTCTCTCTCTCTCTCTCTCTCTCTCTCTCCTTGCGAGCTTATCGAGCGCTTCTCGCGGTCCAAGCGACCGCTGTCGCTTTCTGCGAAGGCCACCAGTGCCCCTGTTGGCTGAACCCGCCACCGGACGCCGGATGCCCGTGCGCGCTGGAAGATTATCGTCTTCTCTCTCTCCCTCTCTCCCTCCCTCTCTCTCTCTGCCTAGCGAGCTCGTCGAGCACTTCACATACGCACGGAGCTCGCTACCTCGCGCCGAGCGACCGCTAGCTCTGGTCTCCCCTTCCTGTCTATCGCTCTTTTTTTTTCCCTTTCTCACTTTCGTACGTCGGGCTCTCCTCCTGGCGCTAGTACCTTCGACCGACGAGCTCGTGCGCTAAAACTCATGCCTAAGACTTGTGCGCTCCAACCCGTGCGCTCCAACTCCCAAAAAAAAGCTCCCTTCCTCTCCACTCCCCCCTCTTTATACTCTTCCTTTCAATCTCCTGGATTTCGGCCCCACGCCTTGACCTCGGAGAGCCAAAATTTTCGCCAAACTCTTCTTCTTCCCGCCCTTGCTTTCACATTCCCTCCTTCCCCTTCCGTTCTTCGCTCTCGATCCTCTTCGGATTCCCCGCTTTTTCTGGCTTCCGGATCCGGGTGATTGATGCGCACAGACCTTATCAACCCGCGCGTCCCGCTCTCTCTCCAAGGCTCGCCTCCGTTGTTCATCGTTGCCGACTTTCCTAACCGTCATCAAGAAGACCGGCGTGCGCTTCCTTCTTCTTGCCGATTTCGCGAGGTCATTCCCATTCGCCCCTCCTCTAGCTCACCTCCCTCTCAGCCTCCGGCCTGAACCTCTTAGATCGAACACAATCCCCCACTTACTGTCGTCGTTTCGCTGCCTCTTGCGCAACAGACTTCCCCGACAGCTGGAAGTCAACCCTGTCGGTTAGCCCCCTTCCATATTGCTTAGCTTGAATCTGGTATGTCCTTCGATCTTGGTACATCTGGCCGGTTCGCCTCCCTACCATCTTGCCAGCACACTCCCTGTCTTTGCCAAGTTCCCGCACCAGCCTCGCCTGTTCGCCTCCCTTCATCCTTCTTGGCCCACGAACCTGGTATGGTTCCGGGTCTCGGTGCATCTGGCCTGCTCGTCTTCCCTCCATTTTGGCAGTATGTACTTGGTCGCTCCCAGACGCGAACCGTCGACCTTCGATTTTTGCGGGTGGTTACCAAGAATCGAAGCCCGCGCCTCAACCCCTCCCTTCGGAGCAGAGTTCGCTGTTTCAGCGCACCCTCTTTTTTTTAAGAAGGTGCCATACCTGACTCCCTCCAGTTGAAACTGCTATCAGCGTAGCTCTGCCGCCCCGTTCTCCTTACCCGATTGTCGGGCCTGGCAGGTGTCACGAGGTCCCTCGTCTTCTTAGTTCAACCCTTGAGCATCGGCTGTATCTTGTATCCAGATCATCAGGTTAGCTAGGGCGGTCGTCCCCGTATCGCGGGAGGACCGAAGCTGACGCCATCCCGAGTTTTATATACTTAGTGACCATCCGAAGAGGATCCCACAGCGACAACTTCTGTCGAGCCGACCGTGCAGTTGTACCGTCGAGCTTGTCCGGCCCCACCATGCGGACTCTTCGGGTTTCTGACCTCGCGCCGGCACCCTGACTGCTGACTCCGATTGTTCCTCGAAAAATCCCGATTTTTTTCTTCCACATTCGGCCCCGCTTGCGACCGTGACTAGTCATCTTTCTCCCTAGTTTTTGGGTTAGTAAGGAGGCCAAGAACATCAAGATTCCCCGCAAGATTTTCCCAGTCACACACAACCATTTTCCAAATCATGCAAAAATAAACAAAACACCCAAAAAAAACTCTTTTTTTTTTTTTTTTTTTTTTTTTTTTTTGACARAAARAASCYCCMKTYTWTTYGKGGGGRGCTGCACGTGCTGGGAACCGAGCCCAGCGTCCCATATGAACATACATCAGTTTGTAACACCGGGGCCATTATCCGGCTTGGGCTGAGAAAAACCTGAGAATAGAAAATTCTAATTGCAACTCTAGAACAAGACAAACCTATCCCCCCACTGCCTTAGCTGATCTCTCCTCACTACCCAGCCTAACCCCACCCCATAGGTTGTCAAGGTAGCCCCTCCTGGTTCACCATTGGCTTGCTTTCCTCCCTCAGCAAACCCCAGCTCTCTCTACAAGGCCTCCCGCCCCTGCCAATTACAGGTTACAGGGCTATGCCCCAGCTCCGGCCAGCGTTGTTCTGGCGTCGGAGCACAGAACAAAACAACTTCGGCAGTTATCAGTCTAGGTTCGACGATCCCTGACTTCCTATATCCCAAACAAAGAAGAAGACCAGGTGCTGCCAAGATTGTAGAGCAGCAGGTGGCTGGTTTTGAAGTATTGAACTGTATTGAAATTATCAGATCTTTTTTTGATGCRTCGAGTTTRKTAGATMSTGAAAAGGATACGYTTCCATTGGTCACARCTCAAACMAATCCATACCCACTGTACCCTGTCTCATGCTGCCTCCACCGAGGAAAATCCCTCGGCCCCAACATAAAACAGATCCCCTCCCCTCCCTCCACCACATCCGCGAAGGCAACCAATCCCCTCCTAGAGGCTGCCTTTGCCCACCCCTTGTCCCTGTCTGCCCCCGCTGGGGATGAAGGCGACCAACTCTCCAACCCTTGCCCCAGACTCAGACAATCTCCAATCTGCCCTACTCCCAATAGGGCTACTGCCTCCCACCATGCAACACCCCTGTAGAATAAGGCTCCCCTGTAACAGACCCCAGGGAAACTCTCATTTCTTCAAAGGAAATACCCCGGCTGGTAGGCAGCCGCCCGACACCGGTACCGTGGCTCTCCTGAGCCTGTGCCCGGGCCTGTTTGGGACCCCAAAGGGTTTTTCAGGTAAGGGGGCCTTTTTGTCGGGTACCGGGCCTTTTGCAGCGCCCTGGTACCAGGCCCCTTCCGAACCTATGTTCGGCCCCGCCTTCCCGTGGCCTCCACATTAGAGGTACCGAGCCTTTTAGAATTTCGCAGGCCGAACCCCGGAATTAATAATTCTATGGCCCTTTTTCCCCGCCTTAAGCCCGCAGGTCCCCTTAGGCCTTTCTTAGGGCTGCGCGCCCAGGCCCCAAGCGTGCTTGAGCAGCAATCCCTTCTTTGTTCTACCTCCATGATGATCCTCGGTGTCGATTGCCAATTAGTTCCCCTGAGGGCCCGCCTTAAAGACCCAAAGGCCTTTTTGTCTGGCCCATCGCCCCGGCACTGAAGGTAAGTCTGGTCTCCTCGTTCCCGTCCGTTTTCCGTAGCCTCCGATCTCCCTCTGTAGTAGCCGCCCCTTCACATCTTGGGAATGATAGGCGTGCAAGAAGGGCGCTAACCTAGAACTCAGGGATCCGCTTCTTCTCGATGCCTCGGTCTCGACTCTTGTCACGTGAATCTGATACCGTATCCTTTGGTGTCGGTCGCGATCGCGCCAGGTAAACTGACCGACTCCAGTCCCCGGCCGTCAAGTGTTATCCTCAAGGAAGCAAAGGGCGGCATAAGGCTGGAGCCGCCCGACAGCAGTACTGCAGCTGCTGCATTGGTACTGGATGCCGCTGGAGCCGTTCGCCTGCTGTGTCATTGTTGCTGATACTTGCGTCGTGGCAGTGCCCCGGTGTCCCGTTCCACCGACATCAGCACGGGCTGACGTGGTACTTGGAGATCTCGGTGGTCACAGACACGGGGAGGGCAGGGAGGGTGGGAACAGGGGTAGAACAGATTACTCAATCAACATACAGACCCCTGTCCCAATGTGGACTGGACTCCTAATCAAAGAGAAAAAAAGTGAACTTTCCCGCCGAACAAGTTAATTACGAAAATAATCAATAATTAATAAGAATAATGAATAATAATTAATTAAGAATCATTAATCAATAACATTTAATAATTATCAATAACGAATTTTAAATTGTCGGTAGATTAGGTGTCCGTTGAGATCAACTGTATCCGGGAGTTCACCGTTGTTAGTGAACTTCCCGGAAGTTGCAGTTCTGGGGTAACGATTTCGGACAGTCTGCGAACTGAAAAGAAATTTTCGGACAATTAGGAAAAAGAAAAACACTTGAATTTTCGAAAAAACGTGAAATTTCAGGAATTTCGACCTTAAAATAGTCCGATTTTCAGCAAGCTGAAGTCCGCATTCGGAATTTCAACAATTCACGGGAAAAAAAAAAAAAATCGCGAAAATTTCGGACCTTAACCCTAATTTTCCGTGATTTCACGGAATTTCCGGTTTGTGGTTCCAAAAACGCGGATTTTCCCCCAATGTGAATAAACCGAAAACTCGGTTTGTGGTTCCAAAAACGCGGATTTTCCCCCAATGTGAATAAACCGAAAACTTTTATCGCAACCCTAATTCAATACCGAGTTAAAACGGAATACCGATTTCAAAAGAGTACCGAATTAAAAAAAAAAATAGAATTTTGCAACTTGACTTCAGTCTTCCGATAGTAATGCAGAACTAATTCGGGAAAGACAATGCTAATTACGCAATCAATTCCCTAATCATGATTACCCCGTGAGCAGATCCACCTAATTGGTCTGCTCCGATACCAAACTGTTGCATACTAGTGAATACTTCACCAAGTATGGGCAGAACCAAAGATCAACCAATATAGGATGAGCATGTATACAGCAGAAGTCTGAGAAATGGACTGACTCGCACAGACTGAACTCACCCAGACATCAATCAACACACAAGCAATCATGAGATGGTGGGGTCTGAAGCCAATCATAGATGATGCTTCAGGCCCCGTACAATCATACACAGATGAATGGTGGGAGGAGAGACGACGGAGGTGGGAGGTATAGGCAGCGCCAGATGTCACCGAGATAGAATCCAGAAGGTCAACGATATGGTAGTCCAAAATGTCACCCAAAAAAATCAGAATGTCGTGGACATGAGTCACCAATGTCAGAGGTACAGAATCCTAGCGTAACAGGTGTCCGATCTGTGATGCCGCCAGGTCTCAATCCCAACTATCTCCAATGTCTCGAATCTGGTAAGTATCACGTCTTCCAAACCACCGAAGTCCAATCACTGATCTCTGTCCAACTCGTATCCAAGTCTCCAGTCTGAAGAAGAAGAAGAAGAAAAGAAGAAGAAGAAGAAGAAGAAGAAGAAAAGAAGAAGAAGAAGAAGAAGAAGAAGAAGAAGAAGAAGAAGAAAGAGAAGAGAAGTCTGAACAGAAGGAGGAGGAGAGAGGGGCAGAGCAGGGGCGGAGGTGGCGAGCAGCTCCAGGCCCTACCTGACGGGACAAGATGGCGCCTTGGCTGCTGCAGGAGACGGCTGTGCTGCGGGGGCTATGGCGCTCGTGGCTGCTATCAGGTAAGTCTCCCTCCTCGCTCTTCCTTACTGCAGTGCGCTAAACTCAGCGCTGCAGTTCCCAGCACTGCGCTGAACCCAGAATAGCGCAGCGCAGTCTCTTCTCAATGCTGCTGCTCCAAGATGCTGGAATGGCCGCTGGACCGGCCTAAGTACCGGCCGGCGGCCGGTCGGCCTCAATGCTGCCCAGCGCGCCGTGTTCTGAGTCGTCAAGATTGACGATTCAGATCAGACCCGCGAGCGGCAGCTTCAAGAGTGCCGCCAGGCTCAACGGTAATGCCGTTTGGGCCTGGACCTGGTCTGCTGCAGGAAACCAACCCGTGGCCTCAATGCGGCCTACCGGGAGAAGGGTCCGGCCTTTGGCTGGGCCGGCCAAAGTACCCCTTCGCCTAGTGGTCGGGTCGGAAAGGGACCCGTGTGACATGCAGTATGTAACATCTGCTCACGCCAGCTGAAACTTCCCGTGAACATTCCACCACTCCGTATCTTTTTTTCTTTTTTCTTTTTTTTTTGATAGCGCTAATTCTCCCCTCGCACACTACCTTCCACCACCTCTCACCAACAATACCCGTTAAAGAAAGCGGACAGCAAGTCCCTACTCCAACCATCGCTCAAAAAGGAGGTTGCCACTCAATTGCTCGCCCGTTGCACACGGTCGCAGCTCTGATACCAACTGTTATGTACCCGATTGAAGTTCAATCCACAACCAATTCACACGTTCCCATACAGGCATGCAATTGCAGAACGCAATTGCAGACTAGACTCCAAGGAGGCACATCCAGTCAACACAAAAGCGGAGAGAAGATATGCACAGCGGAAGCTCGAAATACACAGAGAATTGTATGGGATGCAATTGCAGAACGCAATTGAAGAGTAGACTCGAAGGAGGCACATCCAGTCAACACAAAAGCGGAGAGAAGATATGCACAGCGGAAGCTCGAAATACACAGAGAATTGAAAAACGAATTTCAATTCTGTAATCCCCCGTCTTCCTCCAATCAATCCGAAGTACTTGTTCCAAGAATCACAACCGCGTTTACAACCACCCCGAACAACCAAAACAAGTGTTCAACGAAGTCTGCAGGAGTGACTGTCTTCTTCTTCCTCCTCGCCACCTCATACCCCTCCCTGGCTATGGCTGCCGTAGCAGAAGTAACCCCCAGGCTGCCAGTCTGAACCAGCAACCCCAATAATAGCAGTGCCAGCTCAGCGCCTGCACGGCAGTGCAGTGCTGGAAGTCCTGATGAAGAAGGAGACAACCAAACCAGTACTTCGAAGAAGACAAAAACAAAGTTCCTCCTGAGGAGGAACAGCAGATATGGCTGCCAAGTAAAAAAAAAGGCAGCGCCCAAACCCAACAACACAGTCCTGGTGAACCTCTCGTGCAGAGCTGCTGAATAGCAGCAGTGCGATCTCCAACTTCGTGTCCCAGCTTCAGCTATGGCTGGGCTTCGAGGAAGAAGATTCCCTCGCCCAAAAATAACGCAGCCAGGCTACGCCAAAGATAGGGCAGAGTTTCCCCAGCCGAGCAAACAAGAAAAGACCCGGACTAATTTTCCTGCCCGCTACTGCGACGGAATCCTCAAGCAACAACCCAAGACTCGCGTATATCTAGATGGAAACAGCGGAAAAGGGGACCTAGACCTATGACAAAGCAAAAGGGAAAGGCCTACTGGCCTAGGACTACCAAACAGAGACTAGTAGTAGCAGACTCAGTGATCAACACTCACAAACAAAACACACAGATTATAGGTTACGGGATCAACTCCCGCACGGGTCGAAACAGGCAAACAGCAAACAAACAGGCAACACAGAAGACAAAGGTTATGAGATCATCAAGTCCCGGGAACAACGACAGGGACAAAATTAGTGTACAGCCGGCTTGTAGCACTGCAGTTCATTGCAAATACATTTATACATATGAGTGCGTTTCACTCGTACCGATGTCGGATCATCTGCTGATAAGCGGCCTAAAGTTGTGCCATCCCTCCTGGCAGAGGAAGGAAACGTAGGTAGGGTCAGGGGAGACGCAGGGGAAAGAGAATAAGCTGAAGGGGGAGCGGGAAAAGATGAAAACTAATGCAGTACAGAAGTTGAGAGAAGAATATGGAAAAAAAAAAAAAAAAAAAAAAGAGAATGCAGTAAGGAGGAAGAAGGTGAGTCTGGCTCGTTGCTTCATAAAAACGAGCGGGGAAAGATGTTGGATAGGGGTTTTGGGGTAGGGCGAATAAAATGATCATGTTTATTTTCCCTTTAGAGCAGCGGGGTGGGATGTAAAAGTGGAAGAAAGAGCCGAGAGCGAGAGCAGGAAGAAAGGCTATGGAGTTGAAACTTGCCCGTCTTTCCACGGAATTGGGCAGCAGAAGATGGTAGGTGGGGGTTTTTGCCCCACTGCGAGTTAGGCAGTAATGCTAGAAAATGGTCGATGGTTCGCTTGATACGATAGTCGGGGGCTGTGCATTGTGCAGTGTCGGCCAAACTAAGGAATCGGTATTGCGGTGTATCTTCCCATGTTCTCGCGGAAGATTCAGTCTCGTGTTTGCATGTCGGTGAGAACTATAGCGTGATCATCGCTACTCCCCGCGGTGGACTTCTTGATATGCCATCCTGGGGACCTGGTCACGCTGCCCGCCGCTCTGATCGTGGCAGTCTTCTTCGTCTTCGATGGTGATGCCCGTGGCGGTCGGGTTTGCGGTGTTGTCCCGCCTCTCGATCCTCACGATTGCATCGTTGCTGGGCACACCAGAAACTGTGTGAACCTGACTGAGGGGCTAAACAGGTGCTTTAAATAGGGGCAAGCAAGCATAGGCGATGTATCTTCTCATGTTTTACAAGGGGGGGGGCGAAGGGAGGGAGGAGGAGAGAGAGAGAGAGAGAGAGAGAGAGAGAGAGAGAGAGAGAGAGAGAGACCCCGTGCTCCCTCCATCGTCTCGAGGTGCGGCGGTACATTTTCCCGAACGAAGATCTGTGTGTGTGTGTGTGTGTGTGTGTGTGTGTGTGTGAGAGAGAGAGAGAGAGAGAGAGAGAGAGAGAGAGAGAGAGAGAGAGAGAGAG
>BFEA01000126.1:173486-192824 GCA_003427395.1 Chara braunii
GAAACAGGTCGTTTTCCTTTTTTGTTTCTGGTTGTCAGGTCCTTGTAGCGCCCTGCCAGCCAGGCAGGGCGGATTCCACGCCAGGTAGCTAACTGCCTCTCTTCAGCAAGTACTGTAGCATCCTGTATCGGACCGCAATCACAGCATAAGGGATGTTTTTTTTTTTTTTTTTTTTAATCTGCTGTTCGTGGATAGACGAGGGCCCTGAGTGAACTGCTACCGAAAGGCAGCTCGAGTTTCAACTGCAATTGAAACTCGGCCCCTGACTAAACTGCTAAAACGCAGTTTCAAATGCAATTACAAACTGTTTTCGTGACTGCGCCGAAGTTACCCCTTTTTTTTTTTTTTTTTTTCAAACAACCCCCTCAGTTAATCTACTCATGGTATTGCATAAAGATTTTGAACTTGGGTCTGTTTTTTTTTTAATATAAAGTTGTACACGTTCAAGACTTGGTTATGGGGAGGCTTCTCAGTAGATAACGCAACCTTAGTGTGACCCGTTGACCTATAAACGGCGTAGGACGTGAAATGGTCGTTGCCCACGAAATGGACAACAATTGAGACCTGATGCAAATTGTTCTCTAGACTTCTTATCAATATGAGGTGATCGTAACACTGTATATAACGTTGTAGGGAAGTTGGCATTTCATTTCAAGAGTTCATGGATGTACCAACTGAGCTGGGCTCTTCTGTTTCAAGGCCCGGCCCTTGAACTCAGGCTGGCGGCTATAGGGTACAGTAACTCTTGTAATACTATGGGCCTCCCCACACTACTGTCGAAAGGGAAAAAGCATGAGTGCATCTTCCTCAAAAAATGGCAAGAGGCATCCATTACTATTCATAGCAGGCAATGCATCTTGCCGCTCTCCGAGGGAACATGCATTTGAACTCGTCTCATTTCGACAGCCCTGTGTGGCGAGGTCCAATAATGATAATGATAAATAAAGAAGGCCTGAAAGGCAGTCCTGTCCAGACTTGACAGGTACCTGAATTGGTTGGGCCCTTTTTGAAAAAAAACAGGGGACGCAGCAACTCCTGGGTCACACCTAGCGTTCGGAGTAGGCAACTTAAACCACCAGTACTTGGGCACTGCGAGCCGCGCCGGCCGCACCTTTTTTGAAGCGGCGCGGGCTGTCGATACGATAAATCGATGCCCCGCGGGTAGCAAAATTCTCGTAGCGTTAACGCTACGGCGTGCTCCCCACTAATAGATGGAGTCTCTCCCCAGGTGGTAGTGTTGTCTGCTCTTACCAGCAACACTAGCACTGGTGGGGGAGTGTTCTCTTTTAAAAAAAAAAAAAAAAAAAAAGGCGTCGCCCAAGTACTGGTGGTTTAAATTAGCATGTCTCGGAACAGGGCAGAAAAGGCCACCCCTGCTAAGTCTGCATTTCTGCCACTTAGAAAAAATGGTGGCAACAGTTTCAACCCCCCTCTAAGGGCCTCTCCACACCACTCTCGAAATGTGAAAAAGACAAAAATGTGGGGGGTGCATCTGGTCATGTTCTGGTCATGTTCTTTTTTTTTTTTTTTTTTTTTTTTTTTTTTTGAACAAAGGCCTTCGAAAACCAACTATCCTGGCGGTGGTGAGAGAACCGCCAGGATTGAGGGTTTCCCCGTTGGGCCGCTCCATCTATTGGTGGGGAGCAACACCTGCTGGGAACCTGTCTCTTATACACATCTAGATGTGTATAAGAGACAGGTATTGAAGGATTCCCCGTTGGGCCGCTCCATCTATTGGTGGGGAGCAACACCTGCTGGGAACCGGGCCCAGCGTCCCTTGAGAACAACATGCGGCACCGAATGAATCCTTTGTTTTACAGGGCTGTAAAATGTGTACTCTGTACCCGGGGCATCCCCATTTTACCCTAGGGCTGCAACAGTCTTCCCACCCATGTCGGAACACCCAAATCATGGTAATAATATCAGCCCTGATAAGCAGCCCCCTAAAGTAAGTATGTGTAGACATAATGCAGGATCTATTCTAAACTCCTTAAGCCTGATGACATTTATTTCTAATGTATTATTCGATTTATTATTGTTATTCAGCAGCGAGGCCGTCTCTGATATCACTCAATTGCCTCTTCCAGTCTGTTTTTTGTTTGAGGTTGCCTAAAACCCTTTTTGTACTCATACCCATTTGCAATCCCTATACCCCCCATGATCCTTTTTGAGTGATGTACTACGATCTGTTCCTGTGCCGGATTTTCAAACCCCCATTTTGCTGTTAGGGTATTATGATGTTTTTTAAAAATCTAAACCCTGAACCCTCCCTGGGCCCTCCGTAGCCCCTGTGACCCTTTAATGTAGTAGAAGGGAGATCATGCCATTAACCGTAAATCGTAAGGCGCCTTCATCCCGCAGAGCTTAGTGAGGAACTTTATCGTGGACTCATGGACCAGGCCCTGTGTATAGCTCATCACTGCATCCCCTCAGATTCCCTCCTTCACCTTCCGTCTGTCCACGGTCTTTGTGGCCATTCGCTCCGAGCGCCCTTGTTCAGCAAGCAAAGTCTTGGCTCCTTCCAAATGTGCCCCCTTCAAGAACCTCGTCGTCGTGATCGGTGCACTCCACCTTCCTTCTGTTGTCGACCTTCCCTGTGAGCGACGTTAGGGGACAGAGAGTGGGGGCGGCGGGGGAGGGGGGAGGGGGGAGGGGGGGGGCGGGAGCCGGCTTCCGATAGAGGTGCTCATCCCGGGATGAGGACAAAAGACGGGGGATTTGCAGAGTAGGGAATTGTGAAGTGGGAGTAAGGTTTGAGTGGCCAATCCTTCTCGTTCGTCCTCCAGTTTTTCCACTGTAGCCTGGATTCGAGGAGGTCAGCCATGGCTCTTTTGGGACCCAGCCAGTCTTCCGTGAAGCGGGCAGTGAGCTCATTCTCTTTTAGTCGTTTCTGCGCTGTTGAAAGGGACATATCTTCGAGGAGTGTTGGGTGGTTTTGTCCCATGCGGCTCTGATTCTCGCCACTAGGTAGTGTGACAGTTGTTCCTTCGCGTGGGATGCAGTGAAGGTGTGCTGGTTTCTTTCGAAGGAGCAGCGGGTCTGCCAAGCTAGCATCAGCAGTTCAATTCTGACTACTTGGAACAGGTTTTCTTCGTAGGGTGACCAGTCAGGTCGGGGGGCTGCCGGGACCCCGAGAAGCAACTGTTTTGGCACCCACGGAAAGTCAGAATCAGTGAGAGCAGTCCAGGCTGCATCCCACCATCTCCAAATCTGGGTGACCATAGGGCAACCCAGCAGGCAATGCTCCAGCGTGGCTCGAGAAGGTTGGGAGAACCAGTCACAGTACCTGCAGATAGGGCTAAGGAGGCCTTTTTGCTCCAGATCCGTCCTCGACACGATCCAGTCGGGGGTGGGCAGACAACGGTACAGAATCTGCCACTGTAGGGCCCTGTGCGATGTCGGCATAATATGTATGTAAGGGGCCCATGTAAAGTCGGCTAGGTCTGTGAGGGGTAATATAGAGTCCTTTTCCCATTTTTTCTGCACTGTCGATGTTGTGGTGCGGGCCTTGTGTATTATTTGGTATCCTTGTTTGACCGTGTATTCCCATGGTCTGAGGTGATTTGTGGGGCCATCACTGGCCCACTGCCACTCCTGTGGGTCGAACGGGAGTGCCGAGATTGGGGAGGACGGTTGGAATGCAAAGTAGGAGTGGTCTTTCCCTTCCAGTACCCGCAATCTAACCAAACACCCCCAGTTCAGATCTACATCACCGTCCCGGTGTCTTCGCAACTCAGAAAACTTGTCCCCCGGGGATGTCAAGACGTATGTGTGGATATGTGCAATTTGATTCGTAAGCTTCACCACTTTGCCCACCCAAGGCGGAAGTCCGGTCTGGGGCCAGCGGACCACCCAGTCCCCTTGAACAATCGAAGGCCCGTTTTTCAAGGGGGGGATCCATGCGAGCGGGATAGCTTCCTGGAGTTTTTCCAGGTTTGCTTCCCTGCCCCTAACGTACCGCAACTGACAGTGTAGTTGTTCTGCTGTTTTCCATGCCCCTTTCTGGAAGTCCCAGAGATCCCCCACTGTGAAGATCCCTTTTGCGACCCAGTGTGTCCAGTGAGAGCGTCTTGATAGCTGGAAGGGTACTCCATCGGCGTCACATATAAGACGATTGCCGAAGAGTGGTTGCCTAACTATCTCATGCCATCTCGGGGGGGAGGCAGGCGTTGGGGGCCCATCTCTCTCCACAATTTTAGCATATTGGGCCAAAGCGGGTCGTTGGATATGTCATTTGTTCTTTGCGCCCGTTCCGAAAGGGGGGGAGACGAAGAGGACGGTTCCGGAACCGGCCATGCAGGGTTGGTCAGCCATTGCAGGGGGTGGACCCTCTTGTCCCTAGCGGGAAGTTCATTCTCATTTTGCACATTTCGAGAGTGGTGTGGCGAGGCCCTAAACTTCGTACATTCTGAAACTCGAACGATGCCACTTCGGGCCTCGCTGCACTACTCTTGAAACGCGCATTTTCAAGAGCTCCACACCGCTGCACTTACTCTTAGAGTTGGGCGGTCGCCGGTCAGAAAACGCTTCAAGAACTGTCAGGATGTAACTCTCCAAAAGGTGACAACTCATGCCGCACTCTTGCAAATTTTCACGAGTCGTGAAGCGAGGCCCTTCGTCTTTTCTTGCCTGTTCCAACCTAGTAATAGACCAGTTTCCCCAAAAAAAGGAAAAGGAAAAGGACTGACCCTTGGAACTCAATTCCGGCCAGGGGCAAAACCGCCCGTGAAGTCAAGGGATTCCGAGAGGTGCCTTGCGTTTCAAGCACGGAGACTCGCCAGCTGCACATCCAATGGACAGGGGCTCGCCAGGCTCGCCACGTCACTCGTCACACACGCCAGGAGAAATTCTTCAATCTTCAAGCGCAGCTGTTTAGTAAGGTATGTTCTCCTCTCAATTATACCTTCCACTACCTACCTACCTACCTACCTACCTACCTACATAATTGTTTTGCATAATATGTCCTTTCCCCAGCCTCCACCCACTACAAAGCACTGCTGGGTAATGGGAGAAATCTTTCTTTTAACTCCACTCCAGGGCTGAGGTCCCACTAGCAAAAAGGATAGGACCGACCGCCTGAATCTGGATGTGTTTTATGCAGAGATGCAGAAAAGCAGTTCAATCTCGATTTCCTGCACATCTCCATAACCTCGTCCAGATTGAGGCATTCTATCCGATCCTCTTTGCTAGTGGGGCCACGCCCCAGGTTGTTCCTTTCTTTTTTTTTCTTTTTTTTTGTGCAAGAATAGCCCTTGTGTAAGCCCTTTATCCAAGCCGTGGTTCTGTGCTGTGTGAAGCCACGGTTGGGGATGGGTTTGGCCAAGAAAGTGCCTTGTCCAGCTCCGCATGGCCGTGGCATAAATGTTAGGGACGCTGGGCCCTTTTCCCAGTTTATTATAAAAAAAAAGAGAACCGTTGGGATAGAGGGTCTCTCTGGCGGGCTGCTCCATCTATTGGTGGCGAAGGATGGAAGGGACCAAACGCACATCAAACAAAAACAGCAGTCAGGGAAGGGAATATTAATCCATTTCTTGTTTTTTTTTGTTTTTTTTTACTTGGGCAACGGCTCCTGGGACAGCATTTCTCCCAGCCTTTCAAATTTGGGCCTCGCCACACGGCTTTGGAAATGTGAAAAAGACAAAATGCGGCGGGTGCATCTGGCCATGTTCTAGCGAGAAACGCATTCTCCTTTTGCACAGCTCTCAAAACAAGGCAAAAAAGATGCCGCTAAGGGGGTCGCCACTCCACTCTGGAAACGTGGAAAAGACAAAAATGTGGTGGGCCACACCGTGCGGGCATGTGGCCATGTTCTGGCGGGAGGTTCATTCTCATTTTGCACATTTCGAGAGTGGTGTGGCTATGCCCTAAGGGGTGGACCCCACTGCTCGGCAGCTGGGAAAAGTGGTTGGCCAGAGAAAGCGGGCGAAAAGACTTGGGCGGGTTTACATGGGACCCCACCGCCAAAATATTTCAAGAGCTCAGGAAACAGTAAAACATACCCGAAAAGGAAAAGTTGGAGGGTCCCCCCCCCGAAAAGGAAAGTTGGAATGGGATTGACAATTTGACACCAAATTCGTCCGTCGCTGGACCAGGACACACAACGGCCCACATCGGAACCGTGCGACAGGGCAGTGCATGTCCGAGGGGGCTTGCCCGCCCATGAAATGGTCCGCCATGACGTGAGCTGGACCACGCCCGCTCGGCATCTTCTTTCCACAGAAAACATGCCCCCCCTCCCTAGTCGGTTGGAAGGCCTTTCTGGAAAGGTCGTGGAAGGCCGTGCGGTTTGGTTTCCAGGCCGCCAACCGTGTAGAAATGTTTCTGACACCTTTCCCACAACGTCCTTCCACGGTCTGTGGGGTCTGAAAAACCTTCCAATTCTGGGTTTCCATCCTCTTTTCCAGATCAGCGGAGTCCCAAACACACCGGCCTGGAAAGAAATTTCCAGGAAGCCGAGTAGTGGGGTCCGACCCTAAATCTGCATTCACGCCACTTCAGAAAAACCGCCGCAGTTCCAATCCCCCCGCAAAACTTGCAGATTTGGAAACTCAAACAATGACATCTGGGCCAGTAAGGGTTGCTGCCGGGATGACGCTGGTCGGAGCTGGGGTGAGTCGTGTTGCCCTGTAACCCAGCTAGATGTGGGGGTGGGAAGCCTGGAAGAGCTCGGCAGGGAGTAAGACAGTTTTGGAAGACTTCGGAAGGGTTTGTGAGGAATTTCAACGTTTTTAGGAAAGTTTTACAGGACCCCTGCGGCCTATTTTTATGTTCTTTTTACTGTAATGTGTTCTTACATACCTTAATTTAAAGAGAATAAGGTGGGTGGGAGAAGGAAATGGTGGGATATCAAGCATCCTACTAGTGAGGGGGCTAGCTGGTAGGATGGGAGTATGGTACAGCAGCAGCAGAGATGGTGGCTCTGCTGCAGTTAGTCTTGCTGGAGTGAGGTGAAGAGGTTTGACGGGGGCTTCTCTGACTCGATTTCGAGTTTCGAGATGTTTCTGGTTACTTTCGGTAGTCTTGAGAATTCTTTAGGACCCTGGGTACTTCTTGCAAAACAGTCTAGGTTTCCCTGATGCTGTTTACTCATGGATCTGTTGGTTTTTCGATACCAGAATGACGCTGGCCGGTGTTGGGGGATCGCCCTGTAACCTGTTAATAGCAGGAGCGTGAGGCCTGGTAGAGAGATCTGGGGATGCTGGCATTCCAAGGGAAAACCAAGGGTTGCTGTCGGGACGACGCTGGCCGGAGCTGGGGTGAATCGTGTTGCCTGTAACCTAGCAGGGTGGGGGTATGAGGCCTGGGAGAGCTCGGCAGGGAAGACGACAGTATTAGAGAATTTTATAGTGTTTTTCGTGGGGAGCTTCCAGGGGTTCTGAGCATTTACTGTTACTCATGAACACAATAACTACATCACTATAACCTACTGCCATTCCTCTCCCTACATATGAAAATCTCGTCGTAGAGACTGGAACTGGTGCCACGTGTAGTCGTACGGTTTCTCATTGGGATATTACCTTTTTTTGGAAGGAGTCTATATTCCGGCCCCGCCGGCTGATTGGGCTTGGTCGGGCAGAGAGGCGAGGGTGGAAGAGCGTGGCTATGGTGGGAGCAGCAGTCCACGTGAATCCTGCCCGTGCAAAGTTCTTCTTCCTTGCTCTGCATTAGGAGGGCAAGTTTGTGATTGACCATTTGGCCACCGAGGGAGAATGCAGTAATGTAGACTTATAAAGGTGATGGGGGCGCGAGAAACTGGGTAGAAACGAGAGGCGACGACAAGGGGGTCCGGAGCGGAAAGAGATAAAGTTGGCGTGAGAAACGGGGTGGGGCGAGGAAGAAGCAGTGAAGAAGGGTAAAATGAGGTTGAGCAATTGAGAGGCGAAGGGAACAACGAACGATTTACTGAACGAAGGGAACACCAATTGGAGGGATCTCAGCGGTAAGAACGGCGACCGGGGGAGCATCATCACGAAGAAGTAGGGGCATCCCAGGGAGCAGGGATGTGCCAAGGAGCAGTAACATGCGACGAACAATCGAGCGATTCAGGTGAAATCTGATAAGACCGGATCGCCCAGTACCTAATCAAGATTGCTATCTGAATCTCATCCCCTGATCAAGCTTGGTATCTCATACCCTGAGTCCCCTGATATCTCCCGCATCTAATCCTGCAATCCCCGATTCCGCCCATCCAGCGGCGACCAAAAAACAGAGTTGCAGAATAATAATTGTAAAATAATAATGACAATAACCGACCTCACGTGGCTTCTCAAAACCCAAAAGAACACATTGGCATCGAACAGATTGGAAGCAAACACCTTCATCACTCGTTCTGTGTGTTGGACTGTACAGGTGATCCTTGAGTACTAACTACATTAATGAAGAAATCAGGGCGACAAACCAGAAGAAAAAAAAATATATATAGGGCGCCCAAGACCTCCATACCGGCCAGGTCAGCACAGAATGAGCCACCACATCATACAGACCAGAGCGGGTCACCCTGCACACAAGCAGAACCCAAGACTGAGTTGCCGGCCCCTAACACCACCAGTACAGACCATGGCGGGACAGCAGACAGAACCCCGCATCACGAAACACAGACACAATAGGTAAACCGGGTCGCTTCATCTAACACACAAGGGGAACGGGCGTCTACACCAAGTCCATCACACCCGTGTAAAGGGAGAAACATACCAGGATCAGGGTCTGGGCCAGGGGTGCATGAGAAAAGCCACCAACCGCCACAAAACCCTGTGTCGTTGACTGTGGCCGGCGAATGCCAAGGGCTCACGGCGCTGACTAATGACCAAGGAGCGGGGCGACAAGATGAAAATGCTGCCCAGTCATGGAGTGCCAGATTGAGGCAGCCCCCACCGCTGCCCCGAACAGAGAAGGCGACATCAATATTGCCGACACAGCAACAGTGCCCGACTCTCATGTCTGCATTAACGGTGGGCAGGAAGAGTCGGTGGGAGCCTTTGCGCTAACGCAGATCCGCCCGCTCAAGAGCCATTTCATACAGCACTTGCATGTCCCACCGCAGGTGCGGTATCAGGTGAGAGATGGGGAGGTGAGGCCCATCTCTTTTTTTCCCCCGCGAAGCAATCAGAAATCACATATACTCCAAGCATCGTGAGAGTCGGTGGGAGCCTTTGCGCTAACGCAGATCCGCCCGCTAAAGCAGAAGCAATCAGAAATCACATATACTCCAAGCATGCTGTTCAGTTGGTCTTCCCGAGCGAATATTTGTCAAAACCAATGAATGAAAAGCTCCACTGGGCCCATGCACGGTTGGAGTCGATCAAAGCCTCACCTCAACTCGTGGAAGATCACTTCCTCATCGAAACGGACGGGACTTTCATAATCACGATCATCACCATCTATGATCAGGATAGGAAAACCCTCATCAAATTGTCTAATAAGAAGTTCAAGGGACGAAGTGTTTTGATCCGCCCCTGGCAGCCGCGGGATCCGCTCTCTTCTGATGATAGGAGGGAACAACTAATGAAAACAAATTTCTGGGTGGAATATCGCTTTGCACCCGTATGCATGCAAGGTGCTATTATCGCTGACTTGGCCGCAATGGCACAAGTGATAGGATACATTAATGACCTTCCAAGTTTCCTGGCCAGAAGAGATGACAACCTCCTAGTGGCAATCAAATCGGATCCGAAAAAACAGTTTCCCATCAGAAAAGAGTAGAAATACTCCCAAGGGGGCAAGTTTGTCTCAATACCGGTCAACCACTCACAAGATCCGTGGTGCTACGCCTGTAAAGCCAGTGGACACCTGTCTTCGGAGGACACCTGCCCAATCACACAAAAAAAACAAACTAAGGGTATGGTGGTAAAACACCCGTCACAGGACAACGTTTGAGTTCCGGAAGATCCCAGCCTGAAAGGTTAGATCTTCAAGGAAAGCACAGACTCAGCCCCGACGATCTGGGAGTGGCAAATGGCCAACAGACCATCCACTTACCCGGAAGATGTGCTCATCTACAAGACTAAACTATCACTGGGACAAACCACCCCCGCCACCCCCGCCCAAAGCCCCCCCGCTCAAGTTCAACCGCAGGTAAGCCAAGCAACAGGAGCAACGGGAGCAGGAGGAGGGGGAGGAGGGCGAAAAGCAGTGGCCATGAAATACGTCGCCAAAGCACCTCCCCCCTCAAAAGGAGGAGAGCCGCCCACCCAACAACCTACCAAGACACAGTCATCCCGAGAGACAGACCGGGGTAATCCGGCTTCACCCCAAAGTGATAGCTCGGACTCAGAAGAGGATGCCCCTCTCGTTCCACTGGCCCACAGGCGCTGAAGGGGGACCATACAACATTCTCCCCCAGGGACGAAGAAGCCATCGCAGGTCCCCATACAAACAAAAGTTGAGTCCTTGGTTGTAGGACTACCAACTCTCACTCCACAACAGGAAGGTGGGCGACCCCCTCCCATAGTGCAACTGCAGGCCGGGCAACAGCCTCAGCAGAAGATGGGTGTGACTCCTGGTCAGGGCGGGCCTCAGCAGGAGATGGTTGTGGCTCATGGGCAGGGCGGGCCTTAGCTGCAAGCAGAAGACTGGTCACCACCCCTCCCACTGGTTACTTAAGAGTTGCTCATAGTTGGGGACAGTCGGAATGGTCCCTCCACGACGACTATACCCTGCGAGCAAACACAGCTCTCCCCCGTCTCAGGAACAACACAGTTGCACCACGTCACCCCCTTGAAAATTAGGGATCATACAGATAAGGGAAGAGGAGAGAAAAAAACATAGGAAGGCAGCTCCAGTACACAACTGGGAGTGGGACAACCGATTTACGTCAGTCCTCCGCAATCCTGTGTTCAGGTGCACAACGAAAATGGGGAATACCAACCCCCACAGGAGCCGTTGCAAAGCTCACTAATTGTGGGAATGCCAGCATGGGAGCAGTTATTACCAATGGACATCCAAAACAACAAGGACAGATCAGATTCCCAGGTACAGCAGCACCTCCAGTTAGTGGCCTCATCACAATCGGGGTCCGGACTCCATCCACAGATGACCCCGCAAGACGGCCATATATGGCTGCAACGGGACGGGGGGGACCAAGTCACCCAACAACAGCAAGTGGGGCTGCAACTGAACGGGGGGGATCAGGTCACCCAACAGCAGCAAATGGGCTCGCTGCTCATCTCTGACCATGTCACCCGCACTGTGAAAACAGTGATGGATCAAATGAAGGATCACATGCAGGACTATATCAAAAAAGGCGGTTGGGTCGATCGCATTGTAGCTCTGACGGGAGCTCTGCCACAAGAGGGCGCACAGGCAGCTGGACTAGACTCAGAATTGTGCCCTGTACCTGAGCAAGAAACAAGGCCGACAGAATATCTGCCCTTGACGCCTACGGACAACAGATCAACAGGGAGTGTGTGGACACAGATGGTGGTACAGGGTGTCCCACTAGTATGAACACAGCCACAAGTGACTACTCCAACTGAGGGAAAACAAACAACTTTAAAGGGAAGCCCGAACCACCGGCATACAGACTATCACAGGTCCATACAAAACACAACGGAACAGCGATGTGGGAGTCTGCCCTGCGGATTCTTCCCAACGACTTTAAACGGGACATGGAGGTGGACCCGGGACCGGAGGAGGACCTCAATGGAGACTTCCAGATGGGGATCTTAAATGACCAAGGGGCAACACAGGGCCGCCTGGTGGAGGGGTCCCTGAGGATCGATCAAGGTCTGGAAGATCACCCGTCACCCCCGGCTGCGGTACAGTATCCGCCACAAGGAATGTCATCTCAGACCTCCCATCACATCACCACTGCAAATGACGGCAATCTACCCACATTAAGTCAGATGCAGAAGCGTGTCACAACAAACAAGCTGGTGTGCCAGAGGCTCAAAATCCTCATCGACGAGGTGCTGATGAGAATGCTGTTCCAAAACTACTCTCCCGGCCAACTAAATATTTCTCCCCTTAGTTGGGAGAGGATAAGGAGAGCACTAATGTTCAGCCCTCGGGTGCTGACAGTGCTAGAAAGATACATGATCCCGGAGGCAGTTGATTGGGTGATAGTGGGCAGGGAACTTATCTATACAATTAGTGCCTTCAGAAATGAAGTCTACAATTACAAGGTACACACTCAGCACACAGAAAGGTCTGAGGCCTTACAAGATCACAATGAGCCACAAGGGATGAACCAAGACTTCTGTTTTGAAGGAGTGGCATGGCCGGCGGTACTCATCCACGAAATTCATCAGTTACCGTTGTTCACAGACTCTGGCAACGGCGAGCGAAAGGGTGCATCTCAGCCAACTGCCCAATCTATTACATCCTACGAAAGTAACCACGAATTGGTGCTGCCAAAGGAAGTTAACCTGGGGGAGCTCATTGCTGGCCTCCTTGAGATAACAAACGATTCCGACTCTGAGTCGGAGGCCGAAGCAAAACAGGGACGACCTTTCGATCACTGGCCAGATCCACTCAACCTCCCACAACAGGTGTCCTGACTGGAATGTAGCACAACAAATGAAAACCAGCAAAATCAGCTTGCCCCACAACCGCTGGCCCCGGAACCACACCAAAAACAATGGGAGGGGGACCAAAGGGAGATTTCACTGGGGCTAACCCTGCAACGGCAGGGGACCTGGGACAGTCGCAACTAGGACAGCGACCATCACCAGCAGCTGGTAGTCCCGCCCTCCCTGCCCGAGGTCCCTGAGGTGCAAATTATCGATCTCAGCGATGCTCCTAACAGTGATGATGACGAGCTCGCAGTTCAGCAGATGCAACAAAGCACACCCCCAAAACGTACTACAAGAGGTAAACTGGGTAGTCTGCTGCTAACGACAGGCAACATAGAGCTCTCGAAATCCCCACCGGCAGGGGTGGTCATAATTCCAATCAGAAGTTCATCCCCAAACGGTAAATGGCGGTTCGGCCTCAGGACCCAAATGGGTAAATTTGAGGACCTCCAGACGGAATCCTCTAAGGAATTCTCAATGCTGCAAGGGCTTACACTGGAGGGCTGGCGAGGCAAACAATCGCAACTTGTCACGCTAAGCAAGGTAAGATCTCTGGTCAAAGAGAAGCAAAATCAGGGAACCTTGGGCCTAGTCTTTCCTAGAGATATTCCTCTTCCGGCCAAGGTTGCTCCCATTCTGCTCCTCTTTGACCAGGATCAATCACATAACCAATCGAATATCCAATGGCTGGCTTCGGAGCAATTGATTGAAATYGCCATTGCGCGAATCAAAACGAATGCCACATGGACAGCCTCTCAAGTCCTCAAATTCATCCAGATCCTATTGGAGGAGGACGTGCTGGGGGCTCATAATCAATGGGATGATGTCCCAGTTGTGACCCCCCTGGATGCATCCCTCAGACAGTAGAGATCCACCACCAATAATCAATATTGTGGTCTCTCAACAAAACAACGCAGGCTGCTTCACCCAAGTGCACAGTCGACTCAGCCTCTCTTAGAATCAGTCGAACGCCGCAAGGGGTCTATTGCTAGTCCCGGTCCCTACCCATTCGGCCCCCTCACCCCCACCCCCTCCCTCCCCTCCTCACTCTCCCCCCCACCCGCATGTCCCTCTCCCCGCTCGGAAATTGCCCCTATGGGAAAAACGACTCAGTCAGGCGGACATCGACATCAGATCTATAAACGTCAATGGACTAGGAACAGCGACACAAGCTAAGAAAGACGATGTCTGGAACATGATCAGAAACCCTGTTACTGGACGATGGTCGGATGCTGTGTGCATCCAAGAAACGCACTTGACAGATTTGCAGAACCACAAAGGCAAAGCACAATGGATCTGGCCATACAAATCAGTTCAGGCCCCGGCAAGATCAGCGGCCTCAACTGGGGTAGCTATCTGGATAACCCCGACGTCGAGACTGCAGCCAATGGAGGAGGACTAGGATCGACAACAGGGAAGGCGGGTCTCACTAAAAGTGAGAGCGGGAGATGAGGTCTTCTATCTATTGTTAGTTTATGCACCCTGCGAAATGCCACACCGGTTAACCTTTTTCTTAGCACTTTAGGATAGCCTCCCGAATGACGCTCCGGTGGTACTTATGGGCGATATGAACACAACGCTGCATCCGGCCGTGGACATAGCCTCCTCATCTCAAAACCAAGAGGTAAGGAACCCGGGGCCGGACGCGGTGCTCCTGACAAGAATCATGGTCGAAGGACAATTGGAAGACACCTTCAGACTGCTGCACCCAGCCCAAAGAGCATACACCTGCCTCAGACACAGGGGAGAGGCGGGCCTATCAAACTCCAGAATTGATCTTGCCATCATATTCATTGACATGAAAGGATTTCTGACAGTTGTTGAAACTCTTCCCATTAGTGCGTGTAAATGTTTGATCACAAGATGATAGCGATCGAACTGTCCTTTCACCATCACATCATGAGAGGCTCGAGTTTTTTCAAACTCAACACATCCCTTCTGCCGTTGTCAAAATTACAGTCTTTGGTCAAGGAATTTTGAGCCCATTAGCAGTTGACCAGACCAATTCAACAAGGGATAGTGGAGTGGTTGAATGAGGGAGTAGCCAACCTCAGAGAAAGGGTAAAGAAATTCTCGATTAAGCATGCCGAAGAAAAGAAGGTTGTCTTTGAAAGACAGATGCTTGACCTTGAAGTATGGGACAAACAACTCTCTCATAACCCCCTAGATACCCAAATATACAAGAGACTGCAGGCTGCTAGGGGAGTGTTGCAGGAACATATGGGCCTTCAAGCCCAAGCCTGGCGAATCCAGGCGAAGATCAGAAAGGATCGGACGGAGGGTACAATGGCCAAAAAAAAATTCGCAAAGGCCAGAGCTAGGGTAAGACAAAATACGGTTCTGGCGTTGAGACACCCCTTCTTGCAAGATATGCCAAACGCAAAAAAAACAAATACAATCGTGGAGTATGCTGCTGACTACTACCAAGAACTATTCACCTCAAAAGTCCACCAGTGGCCAGAACATACGCTGGGAGCAGCCAGAATAACCCTGGCCCAGTCCATTACCTCGCGTCTCACTCAAGTGCAAAAAAGCACTGGAAACACCCTTGAGGGAGGAGGAAGTATGGGAGGCTCTAAATGAAATGGAAGACGAAAAAAATCCTGGTTTGGACTCCTTCCCCAAGGAGTTCTGGATCTACTTCTGGCCGGACTTTAAAGACGACCTTATGCTGTATATTCAAGAGGTTCTGCATCAGAACACTTTCGGAGGACTAATGGGTCAGGGGGTCACAACGTTGCTATACAAAAAAGGGGACAAAACAGACATCAGAAACTACCGGCCCATCACGTTGATGCCCCTACCCTATAAAATGGTGGCCAAAACACTTACAAATAGGCTGCTGCCGTTCATGCACACCATCATCCACTCGGACCAATCTGGTTTTATACCCAATAGGAACATTCAAAACAACATCTTATAAGTCGACGAAACTATCAGGTACGCGCGGCAGCGAAAGGTGGATGCAGCAGTGCTGTTCATTGACTTCGAAAAGGCCTATAACCACGTGGATTGGGATTTCCTGGACCTGTGCCTAAGGCAAATGAACTTTGGGGATGTCTTTTGTCAGTGGGTGAGCATACTACATAGAACAGCGGCCACAAACATTATGCTCAACGGCCACCTATCTCCTCCTTTCCCTCTCCAACGGTCGGTGAGACAAGGGGACCCAATTGCCCCTTTACTCTTCGTCATAGTCATGGAGGCTCTCGCCGCACTGATTAGGAGCAACCCGAACATTCAAAAAATTTAAATCCCGAAAATCCCCTCCCACCTCATTCCGGTCACATCCGTGTTTGCGGACGACCTCACAGTGCTCATACGGGCAAATGACCAAAGTATGAGAGCGATGGAAGAAACGATTCACCTATTCTCCATAGCAGCAGACATGAAAGTCAACTGGGGGGCAAAGACGGAAGGCTGGTGGTTACACTCACAAAACCAGGATCCCCCCAAACGTCCCTTGGTCACATGGAGAAACAAACAGGAGGCCATAAGGATTTTGGGAGTTAAAATGACAGCAGTAGGACCCCCAAAAGACCGAGGGGACTCCCTACTGGAATTGGTTATGAAACAAATGTCCAAATGGAAAGGCCTGCACACCTCTTTGGTTGGCAGAGCCTTGGCCATAAATAACTCCATAATGGCTGCAATTTGGTATAAGACTGCCTTCTGGCATCTATCACGCAAACATTTAACCGCCCTGCGAAAGGCAGCAGCCAACTATCTATGGAAGAACAATGGGGCAGACGAAACTTGCATACACAGGGTGGCCTGGCAATATATGGCCCAACCAAGAGCCAAAGGAGGTCTGGGCATCATCGACCCAGGAGACGAGATTGACGCCCTGCTCCTAAAAGTTATTATTAGGCTGCTAATGGGGAACGAAATCCCTTGGTCCCCCCTGACTCTTATTCAGATGTGGGACCCAGAGGTGGCTGCTTGGAAGACACAACAACAACTGTGCCTGAAACTAAAAAATGTGAGGAATCTCGAGGTAAGAAGGGCTCAACTGATTGAATCTATTCCGCTAGGATGGATTGTCGCTCTTCGCAAAGGCCCAACGTTGATCCAAGGGGATTGGGTTACTCGAATACAAGATCTTCCAGTACGTATGCTGCTGTTCCGGGTGGCACACACTTCCACAGACAAGGCTGGACTAGAAGCCTTCGAACCCAAACTCGTGGGGGCCCGGTGGTCCTCCCTTCACAGGCAGATGGCCTTTGATAGAGAAGACTACCCCGCCCAACTGAGAAGAATCAGGGTTGTGAAGGACGATAAAGAACAGCATTGGGTCTTCGAGCTGGCCACCCCTCTACACAACCTCACCTTTGACCCGGACGAGTGGGAACGGAAGGGAAGTAAGCCAGTATAAGTGTGGCAATACACGGTTAAAGCGGGATACAAAGCAGTTTGGAAGTCCCCCCCGACAATGGATGTGGTGAAAAAACGCTGGGCAAGAGATTCCCCTGTGGATCAGCTAGCACTTCACCAACTGGAATGGACTAGTTACACCAAAATCATGCCAACCTCACATCGCGCCCTACAGTGGCAGATCTTACACAGGTGCCTTCCCACTCCAGACTGGCTAGTTTCCAGAACTGACCTTGAGCAGAAAGGGGTCCTGTCTCCAATCTGCACATACTGTAGTAGGAACTCCCCACCAGCAAGAGCCACCATGGAACACTGCCTCCTGGCATGTCCGATGATCGCCCAGCTGTGGAGATGGTGGGACTCTGTGTGGCACTACTTGGTAGGCGAACATCTACCGTGGGAACTGTCGCTGTTGCTCCTAGGCCAACCCACACCCACAACACGCAAATGGGATGCATTTGCTACCAACCTATTTTCTTACATGCGCCTCACACTGCTCATGCTAGCATGGAGAATGCGGTGTTCTCATGAACGTAACAACTGCCTGTTCAGCCTCCCCCAAGCTAAGGAGGCAGTAGTGGCAACCATGACCACCCATACACAGGAGGCATGGAAAGCAATGAAAAAAGATCTGAAAACTGCCAAGGATCAAACAGAGAAACAGACATGCCTGGATGCATTTCAAATTAGTTGGATGGACAAACAAGGGAACCTCTGTTCCTTGGATGACCAACACAACTTGGTTTGCAAAAACTGGACAGCCACCGAACCCTCGTGGCAGCGATTACACTTATCACACTTCAGAGTCCCTTACCAAGAACAAAATTTTGTCTTGGCGAATACTGACACCTGACAAACCCACCCGGGTCGGCTTGGCCCCTCCCTACTCCTCCTGATTGGTATGCAGTCAACCCCTTCATCACCCAATCTCTTCCCCTGATGATATATAAGATCTCCTGTCTTCCCCAGGTCGAACCCAGCCCGGTCTGACCTCGTTTGGCTGCAGGAGGAAGAAGGTCGAATGTCAGGAGCCTGAAGTACTACAAGGAGGAGTCATATGCAGCAGCCATCGACAAGCCAGCTATACAGGATGAATGAGGCAGCAGGGAACGAAAACAAAACAGAGGTCATCTGTTGAAGGGTGAGGGTCCCTGAAGCAACACAAACAAGTGCCACACACAAAACCGGTACAAAGTGCATGACAATATCGGGAGTTCCAGAGGGTGGAGGTAAGGAAATAGGAGGTGTGCATGCCTACATGAGCTGAGGATTGGCAGAAGGATAGATTAAACATAAGCTCTGCCGTGTGGGCATTTTAGATAGTAGAGTAAATTTGCTGACATAAGAAGCTTCATCTATGTCGAGGTTCGGAGGGTGGAGGGAGGAGATTGGGAAGTGACATAAGGTTTGTCATGTAGGCATTCCAAGGACCAGACTTCGCTTACCTCCATACACTGTAGGCATTCAAGGGACCAGACTTCGCTTACCTGCATATACTGAGAACAACATAACCTAAACCTTAAACATATGCAAAGTAGTATAGTCAAACAACCACAACTGATAGAGCAGAGATTCTTTCAAAAATACAGGTGGGTGGGCAATCAAGCTAGCAGGATGCGCCTTTTCGCAAGATCCCAGAGGAGGTAGAAAATGGAGGCTACTACAAACTCCCAGCAGAATAACTGAATGCCCAATTCTACAATGCTACCATCTCTGTCAAAGCAACAACTCAGGTTTCCCGAAATGTTATGGGATGCTGGACCCGGTTTCCAGCAAAGTGCTGCTCCCCACCAATAGATGGAGCCTCCCCGAGAATGCTAGCGGTGCCTGCTCCTACCAGCACCCCTAGCACATCGCGGGTTGTTCAAAAAAAAAAAAAAAAAAAAAAAAAAAAAAAAGAAACACAGACACGTTACAAGGAAGGGAGTGGCCCGGCTAATGCTAATGACCACAAGGTATAATGTTCACAGATTACACGGATGCATATGAGGGGGGCTGTGGAATTGGTCTGGGTCAATAGGTGAGTCGGTGCTCCAGGTTGGGATGGGTAGCATGAGCAGCTCCAAGGGAAAGTGGAGCCCTGGGGATAGGAGACAAAGACCACAGATCTTAGGAAAGGACAAACAAATAAAGAACGGACAATGACACATATTGTTTTGCATAGGGACACTGGACCCGGTTTCCAGCAGGTGCCTATCAGGGCGGGGAAGGGAGGAACTGGTGTGCATATGCAAGAAACTGGCCCCTGTTTCTGGGTGAAGAGGTTCTCCCCCTGCGCAGTTAATCCCCTGGGTTTCCAGGGCAATCAATGCTGGCAGGAGTGTCATGTAATTAAATCTCATCTCTGTTAAAAGGGACGCTTTCCAGCAGGTGAAGCTCCCCACCAATTGATGGAGCCTCTTCCCAGGTGCTAGTGGTGTCTGCTCTTATCAGCACCACTAACACCGGTGAGGAT
>BFEA01000126.1:195250-210250 GCA_003427395.1 Chara braunii
GAAAAAAAAAAAAAAAAAGTGATGTTTTTTTTGCGGATTTGAACTTGGACTACGAGGATGTTGCCTTCACTCACTCTGACTTGACAAACCTGCCTACGGAGTGATGTTTGTGCCCATTCGGAACTGCACCTGTGACTTCAACGTACTTGCCCCAAAAAAAAAAAAAACTAAAAAGGTGACTCAGCAGCAGTTTCCCCTTTTTGAATAAATAAATCCCGTTACACAAACTGCTACACATAGTACTTACCCGTTTCCATCCCCCTATCCCTGAACAGGCCCCGGGGTAAAAGGACGTCCACACAGACATATGCAAAAAGGACGTTCAGTCAAATACTCACCAAAGGTCCTCACAGACCAGCAACAACAAAGCTAAAGAGGACGTACAAACAGATGGGCACAGCCACAAAACTGTTGAAGAAGAGACGGACCAGTGGGGAACACCAGACGGCCAAGACGAGGAACAGCAACACAGAGTTAAAAAGGAGAAACAGAGAGTGAAACTAGCGAAGGAGGAACAACAGTATAGACAGTCAGACGAAACGGAAAGCATGGTTAAGGAAAGGGGGACCAATCAGGACCAGGACCCGGCCCCTCAAACTAGGGATGCAGAACCGCCAGAAGGACTATGTCTGGCACTGGCAGCCTGGGATCCCGCTGCACCAAGGCCACTGCCCGACTCCCACGTACCCCCTCCCCCCCCGAAACCTCCAGAGGCTGCCCTCACCAGCAGAAGACAAACAATCCGCCATCTGCTAGAGAAAGCCCCCCTCGTGGTGCCCTCAGATAAGGGGATAGCCTTCCTCCCAGTAAGGCAAAAAGACGGGGCATGGGAGGTGGGATTGTCGGTACCTCCAGAAGCTGCGCACGGAGAAGTCTCCCTCCAAGGACGCTCATCTTTCTTCATCTCACTAACATCCTGGGCCGACAGCCCGGTCCTTCGAAAGCAGGAGATTTCCCAATTAATTCAGGGCCATCTCCCGGGAGGAGCCTCTTCCGCCTTGGTGATTTCTCATGGACATAACAGATTTGGAACCAGGGACATCTACTTGCGCTATGACCACGTGAGAACGGAAGAGCTGCGCTAGTTGGATAGGGAGGCCCTCTTGGATCTGCAGATCTTAAAAATCAAGTCCGGCGACCTCTGGTCAGCAACGGAGATTGAAGCCTTCTTGGTGAAACTACTCAGTAAGGACATACTGCAAAAAGACAGTATCTTGGACACTGAGAAGTGGCTCCCACTAAACAAAAAAAAAAAAAAAAAGAACCAACACACACATCACAGCCTGCGAAATGACATTACATACAAAGACAACAGGAATAACAAAAGGATGAATGTGGTAGACGCGCTATACGGCAAGGATAAATCTTGGAAACTTTGTAAACGGCAAGCGGACCTCGACCTGCGTTCACTCAATGTAAACAGACTTGCCTCAACTAAGTTCCCCAAAAGACAAACAATTTTTGATCAGTTAAAAGGAGTGGAAGGGAGGGACTGGCCGGACGCCGTATGCCTGCAAAAAACCCACCTCATGAACAGTCCAGAACACAATCACACACACAAAGAGATCTGGCCACATCTGGCCTTCCACGCCCACGCCCCACGATCTGGAAGCAGTGGAGTTGTCATATGGTTCCTCCTTGGTTCAAAAGTGGAGATGCACAACTGGGCGACGAACCAAGAAGAAGGCAGATGGGTCTATTTACTGGCAATGTTGGAATTGGAAGTGGTAAGCATCCTGATATTTATGCCCCCAACGACCCGCCGGCAAGACAAGCCTTCTTTGAGTCTCTAAAGGACAAATTACCGGTTGGTATTCCCACGATTTTGGTGGGGGATTTCAATGCGGCTCCGGATCGCTGGTTGGATAGATGGAAAACCCCATTGCCTTGTCCAAGTTACATGAAAAATGATGAGAGAATACTCGCAGAACTCTCACAATCTCTCAACCTCTTCGATAACTTTCGAAGGAGCTACCCTACTGCGTGCCGTTTTACATGTTACCTTAAGAACACCACGGAGAGAGCATCGAAGTCACACATATATTTGATTCTAATTTCAGAAGAATTACAAGAGGCTCTTCAAATATCAGAGATATTCCCCAGCAGCCCCCACCCGGGCCTAGACCACGCGATGTGTCTCGCCACTTTCTCATTTAGGCGAAAACCTGACCAAGGGATGGACTTTTATAAACTCAATACATCCCTCTTATCCAACGATCGTTTTATTGTCTACCTAAAGGATGTGTGGTCCTTCTGGAAAGAACAGAGAGACCAGATTATCGATGACATATTGTGGTTCAACAACGGTCCTGCTTTTTTAGGCCGCAAGTGCAATGAATCCTCAAAGCTACTCACGCACCGTCACGCCGAGGAGGTAAAGCTACAACATCAACTACGACAACTGCAATCACAGGAAGATGAAACCAACGACCTTTAACAGCAAGAGGAGCTAGCTAAGACCTTCCATACTTTAGAAAACCGACTCATGAATCATATGGAACACAGGTGGCAAGGAGTCAGGATCCGGGGTAAACTTTCCAAACATAATATGGAAGGAGCAATGGATGCGAGGTTCTTTGCAATGGCCAAGGCCAAGACTGGGAGGTCGATAATTGAGTTCTTGGAAGACCCAAAATGCCACCAAGGGCCTCTCCACACATTTATCCCAACGTGCACGAAAATATCGAGAGATTTTTATCAAATATTATTCACTTCGGAATATCGGGACCAAGACAGAGCAAAACGCGCCAAGGAGATAAACGAATTTTTGCGCCCATAAAATAAAACACTATCAGAACAACAGAAGGAAACTCTTGACATACCTATATCGAAGGAGGAGATATGGACGACACTGAAACAAATGGAAGAGGAAAAAACTTCAGGCCTAGACGGGCTTCCTAAAGAATTATGGGAAGCCATGTGGGGTAGTATCTCACACGACCTCATGGATTACTACCACGCGGTGTGGAGCACGGGACAAACAGGCGAATTAGTAGGGTAGGGAGTGCTGACGCTCCTCTATAAGAAGGAGGCAAGGACCAATATCAAGAACTACAGGCCTATCACCCTACTCACAGTGGTCTACAAACTGATAGTAAAAGCGCTGGCTAACCTTCTGACACCAATAATGACGGACATCGTTCACCCTGACCAAACTGGTTTTATCCAGGGCATAAATATTCAAGACAACATTCTCCTAGTTAATGAGATGATCAAGCTAACAAGGCAAACAAAAAACAATGCAGCAATCATCTTTATTGACTTCGAAAAAACATATGACCATGTAGATTGGTTCTTTCTTGACAATTGCCTGAAAAAATTTAATTTTGGGATATGTTTCAGGCGCTGGATTGAGATTCTTCACACGAACGCAACAACTAAGGTCATGGTAAACAACAATCTGACCCCCCCCATCTGCCTCCAGAGATCAGTCAGACAAGGAGACCCTATAGCACCTTACCTCTTCGTCATAGTCATGGAGGCACTAGCTGTCAACCTCAGAGCCCACAAAGATATCAAAAAAATTCAAGTTGCAGCGATACCAGAGAGGCAATCCCTGTGTGCTCCTTGTTTGCTGACGATCTGACACTAATGGTGGACGCATCAAGAGAGTTAATGGAAGAGGTACAACACATGATGAATCGCTTCTGCACACTATCAGATATGAAAGTTAACTGGGGAAACAAACTCTTGGATGGTGGGTACACCACCAAGGAGGGAGACCCCCAGAACAACCCAGAATCAATTGGCATCCCAAGGAAGCCCCCATTACAGTATTGGGAATCTTCATGACAGCAGAGGGCAGACCGCCAACAAACAATAATTGAATTTTTGTGTCGCCCCTGGCCAAAATCGCCCTTTGGAGAGACAAGCACACCTCACTATTTGGACGTGCGCTGATTATCAACAACGTGGTTCTGGCCTCAATGTGGTACAATATTTGGGCTTTGGATAAGAATGTCTTACGTCCACTGCAGCGACAGATAGCCGCTTTTCTGTGGCGTCGGGACCATGAGAAACACAATGTAATCAGTTGGGTAGCATGACACTCTATAATCCAACCCAAAACGAAAGGAGGCTTGGGCATTATCGACCCCCTAATACAAACCAAAGCGCTGACACTACAATGGCTTGAAAACCTTTGGTTTAATCCTGATGTCCTCTGGAGAGGATTAACCCTGGAACAAATCTCCAGGTTAGCACCACAAATACCGACAGAAACCGACCCACTAACGTGGTTGGAAAACAGGGGATGGTCCATTCCAGGAGCGAGATCGCAACAAAGGGACCCCCGTCCTAACTGCCACAGGCAAACAGTCAGGGCAGACCTACAAAATGACCCCTTGTAGCCCACTCTCCTCACAACATAGAGAAGTCCCCCACTTCCAGACAAGACAGCGCTTGAAAGATGGGAGGAGGTAGCACGCCAACCTCTTTTTGGAAACGGATGAGTGGTGGACTCGAAGGGCCAGATGCTCCCTTGCACGGATCCCCCCCGGCAGAGTTGGGTCAAGAGAGGGATAATAAGGATAAAGGATATATGAGACACTGATAAAAAGGACTGGATAGGACCCGACGAGCTACGAGAGAGACTGCGGTACTACCACTGACCATACGAAGCCCTGGAAACGCTGATAGAAATGGTCACACTAGCATGGTGGACAATACTTCGTAAGGGCCCGACCTTGCAAGAATCGGACTGGGTTGCCATTAGAAACCGGCAAGGTTGTGTGGGCAGGGTAGTCCGCTACTCCCCGGACGGATCGGTAGTGGTACAACTCTCTCATGTGAGGCAAGACAATGTCATCCAAGAAAGCTCACCAGATAAAGCGTTAACATGTCAAATAGAAGAGGTATATCGAATCAGAGTACTCCATGAAAATGAGCAATGGATAACTTACTACCCCGGTACCCCTATTCATCATCTAGCCCTGGACCCGTTGGAGTGGTCATGGTCGGCCCAAGGGAGGCAGAGTAAGAGATTCACCAAGTCCATATATGCCTTAACAGTCAAATAAGTCTACAGACTCCTAAGACCAAAAACTGCTCCGTGGGACCAGGTGGAGAGACCACCTGAAAATCAGCAAAGAGGAGTAGAAACCAATTAGATGGTTCAGGATGGCCAAGGCAAAACTAGCCAAACTGGCCTCACTTCAATGGCAGCAGAGCACCGCTGTCTTCCAACAAACAACTGGTTGATAGATAGACTCGGAACGTCTCTTGAACAAAGAGGGCGATCCCTCCTATGGTGCAAGTTGTGCATAAATGTGTTCCCTTCCCGGAGACGGCCTGAAACAATTGAACATATATTCCTTCAATGGCTGGGTGCACTCTGGCTATGGAGATGGTGGGACAGGGTGTGGGAACAACTAGGAACAAAGGCCCCGTGGCCCTGGGACTGGAAAGCCTTGTTGTGTAAAGCCTGGCCCAACGACCAGATAGACCAGAGAGACCAGATAGACAAATTCACTGGAAATATGTTCAGGATGGGACGACGAACGATTCTCTGGGCCCTTTGGAGACGATGCTGCACCTTCGAGATGGAGGGGGCGAGATTGGAAGGACCCGAATTCACAGAAAGTGTCCATCAACAGATCCAGACATAAATAACTGCAAGATGGAATGGAGTCAGAGCACAAATCCAACTCCTCGACAGGCAAAAAAACACCAAACCAAAAATCCAGGGATTTAGCTCAAGCTGGCTCGGGGGTGCAAACGGAGGTAGGATAGGAATGGTGGAATGGAATGGAGGATACACAACACATGGGGAGGACCAACGAGGAATGGAGTTAGTAAGAGATTATCAATTGAGATCCCACGAATGGACCAAAGTGGATGCAGCGACCCCATCGAAACCCCTGAAGAATTCCCGGACTTCTTCCCCCCCCCCATCTAACTGTCTAGTGGAAATGAAGTGGTACGGAATGGACTCGGCACAACACTAGTTCAAAAGAGTAAGGTTTGGTACTAAATGGGTAGGAGGGGAGGGGGATGGACTAGTTTGTAGTAACAGGTATCTGACGCCCGTTTCAGGGTGAAGAGGTTTACTCCCCTTTCCCAATTATAGCCTGCTCAGTCAATCCCCTGGATCTCAGGGTAATCAATGCTGACAGGAGCCCCTTATTTTCTTCCATATACACTCAAAATCCTTTCTGTATATGGGACGTTGGACCCGTTTTTCAGCAGGTGATGCTCCCCACCAATAGATGGCGCCTCTCCCCAGGTGCTAGTGGTGTCGGCTCTTATTAGCACCACTATCACCGAAGGGGGTGTTTTCAAAAAAAAAAAAGAAAAAAAAAAAGGGCACCCCTGACCTAGCTCAGTTGGTAAGGCACGCAAGTGGCATTCAAGAGGTCTTGGGTTCAATCCCCATTGGCCTCATGCACCTTCCTGGGCAAGCTTGGCGCCCGCCACCTAGAGATATGCCGTTGGTGCCCCCGAGTGGCATTGAGCAGAGACTGCTGATGTTCATAGGGGGAGGGGACCGGAGGGGAGGCACAGTGACTGGCCCATCGAAGAAGCTCGGTCCTGATGCTACCGGCTGACCCCTGGCCGGTATCGCCCACCTGCTGGTGGGTGCAGCTCCCGCATGTTCCCTCATTGGAGGCTTGAGCACGGATGTGGCTGCTACAGGATTCCCCATAATACTATAATGACAATAAAAAAGGCCTGAAAGGCCGTCCTGTCCAGATGTGACAGGTAATTGAATTGGTTGGGCTTCAAAGAATTAGCCCTTTCAAAACAAAAAAACAAAAAAAAAGAAACTGCAGGGTTTTCAAGTGGTGGGCTCACAACAACAACAAAAAAAAAAAAAAAGAGCAAGAAAAAAAACTAACTAAACAGGTGACTCAGAACCAGTTTCCCCTTTTTGAATTTATAAATCCGGTGCTTTTTCTCTATAGGGCACCCTAGGCTTGAAACTGAAGGGGTTTCAAGTGGTGTCCAACCAGTCCCATAGATTGAGGAACAAGTCCCATAAATCCAGTTTTTGAAGAGCTCCTGGCCCCATTGTGCTGACAGCGGGCCTCTCCACACCACTCTCCAAATGTGAAAAAGACAAAAATGTGGCAGGTGCATCTGGTCCTGTTCTAGAGGAAAGTTCAGTCTCATTTTGCACATTTCGAAAGTGGTGTGGCGACACCCATAACTTTGCATTCAATTTGGCAAAAGGTCCTTCGGGACATCCGTTAAAATTGGAACGATACGGAGAAGATTAGCATGGAACCTGTGCAAGGATGACTCGCACAAATCGAGAAATGGTCCAAATTTGGCAAAGGGAGCCTCGTCAGACGACACGGGAGATGGACGAGCCACTCCCGGAACTCCGCGCAAAGGTCTCTGTAGGTGAGAGGATCGAACCCTCCCTCCCTACAAGCATTGCCTTCCAGAGAAGAAGAAGCAGGCATAAAATATAGATAAAGGTACTATGCCCTGCCTGCCATGGCATCATCATTCACCTCTCCCTCAAGTATCTTCTATCCTTGCCTTCACCCTAGCTCCCCCTAGCCACAACTTGCACAAAAGAAGTCACTGTGCTAAAAGAAGAAGTAAAAATTGTGATAAGATCTGAGCAAGATGCCCCCCCCCCCCCCCCTCCCTCCTTCAAGAAATGAAAAAACGCCATCACTACACCCAATGCAAGAGCACAACAAAACTGCCATGCCCTACTCTATTTGCGAAAACACCTCGCTGCCGAGATATCTGCCCATCTGATGGTACCCGACCTTCACACATCCAACCTACTCACCCAAAAACACGCCTAACTTCTTCCCCCGAACATAACGCATATGCGTTGTGAAAGAATACAATACAACACAGAGGGTGCGTTGTATTCGAATAGCCCTAAATTTCAAATACAAAGCATATGCGTTCTATTTGATTTCTTTTTCAAATTTGAGAACTCGAATACAACGCATAATATTACGCGTTATGTTCGGGGGAAGAAGGTAGTGCTATTCACCAGGCCCCCGGCGCACTTGCGCGGTTTCCTTTTGTTTTGTTTTGTTTTAATAAAAGGTTATGCAGTCTGAGGTATAGGCGGGCCTACCCTGACAGCCAGTGCTATAAAATCACACTCCCACGACACACCCGGGGCAGAGCGGGGCATTCCAAGGCCGCCGGAGACTCCCAACGGTACCCAGTCCCTCAGTGACCCTTCCCCCACCAACTGTGTATGTTGAAAGCATAGCCAGCAAGATGCTCATCAAGCAAAAAAAAAACAAAAAAAAAACAAACAGAAAAGGACCCCCCATACAACATCTAGTGCACAGCCTTATGGCCGTCCACCCCTGGGTGAGGTACCCAGCCGGGGATGCAAATGCGCTGGAGTCCAATATGGGGGGTTTCGGATGATGCAAATGCGCTGGAGTCCAATATGGGGGATTCGGAGCGGCGCAGTTTTTTTTTTTTTTTTTTTTTTTTTTTTTTGACCGGCGCAGTTTCAAACTCGCCAGCTTAGGTTTTCACCCACGTGTGCGTGTAGCAGCTGGTGCCAGACAGTGTTCTTCAACTGTGGGGGGAATCCACTGGAATCTCTCGCCATGATACTTTTTCAGGATGATTCCCCCCTCCATCCACCGGCAAAGATCTTCTTAAAGATTCATCATGCTCTGACATGATGCACGATGAGAGGAATGTGCTGGATCCAATCTGTTGATGAGGTGGATGCAGACTACAGCTGCTTTTCCTTATCTTTTTCACGATCAAAATCCTGTTTCCCACTTTTGCTTTAGCAGTGGCACACAATTTTATTTAACTTCAGTAGAGTCACAAAAAAAAGAGTTACAGAATTGCGCTATGGGGCAAGATACAGTTTGCAATTGCAGTTCGCGCACCCTCCCTGGCCAGAAAGCTGGGTTGTATACATTGCCCCAACTGCAATTCTAAACTGTATCTTGGCCCAGCAGAGTGCAATTATAACTCGTTTTTGTGACTCCCTCACTTTTTTTTTTTACATTCAACCACCAGGGGTGAAGTCCCATTAGCAAAGAGGATTGGATTGAACCCCTTAATTTGGCCACGTTTGTGGACAAGTGCAGAAAATCTAGATTGAACTCCTTTCTGCATCTCTGCCTAAAACACGCCCTGATACAGGATCTTTATCCAATCCCCGTTGCTAGTGGGACCATGCTCCTGTACTTCCGAGGCACTTTTTGTCCGGGGCTGGAAACGTGCTGTGTGCCAAAAACAATAAAGGAACCGGCACGGCCCCCCCTCATGGCTGGCGCCGCCAGCCCTTTTGCTCCAGACCGGAGGCCAAGCCCTGAAAGTTGCTCTCTCTCTCTCTCTCTCTCTCTCTCTCTCTCTCTCTCTCTCTCTCTCTCTCTCTGTGTCAACGTTCATATGCAAATGACTCTCTCTCTCTCTCTCTCTCTCTCTCTCTCTCTCTCTCTCTGTCTCTCTCTCTCTCTCTCTCTCTCTCTCTCTCTCTCTCTCTCTCGTTCTTCCCCTCCCTTCCCCCCTGCCTCGCCCGTTTTTTTTTTTATTGTTACTTCTCATTTTCGTGGGTTCTTTTTTTTTTTATTGCCCGTTTTTGGGGGAATACCGGTGGTTCGCCAGTGGTTACCCCACCCGAAGCAGCGCGTTAACGGCCGCGTCGGCTTTTTCAAGCTGGGAGAGGTACTGGTGGTTTAAGGGCGGTTTGCCACAGTATTCTCGTAGACCTTTTTTTTTCTTCTTGTTTTATTTTTTCTTTAAATAAAGAGAGATAAATTTCACCCTTTGTGATTTTTTTTTTTTTTTAATTATTATTATTATTATTTATTTTTTTAAAACTTCGTATACGGGAAACCTACTTAACGAGGTGATAAGAGCATCCCCGGTAAGTAGGCCCTGGCGTCGAAGGCTCCATCTATTGGTGGGGAGCTACCCCTGCTGGAAATCGGGTCCAGCGTCCTTTTTGTACAATGATGAAAATGTATCTGGTCTGGAAAACGGGTCCAGCATCCCTGTGCAATGGTGTGAATATATATCTGCCGGAAAACGGGTCCTGCGTCCCTGTCCATCTAGTCTATAGAGTCTCCAAACCAAACTGAGGCATCAATCCAATCGAACGAAACCCTAACCTTGATGTGATGTGTATTACAGTGATGTGATTTGTATCTGCTGGAAAACGCGTCCAGCGTCCCTATATCGTGTTGTGTAACTATGTCCAACAGGCAGAAACTATCTACATATGTCCATATTCTATATCTCACGAAGCGTAATCACGAAACCCTAAGCACTATATGATGTATATGGTCTCTTATGAGTCAAGCCTAAAAGCAAAGCTCTATCAATGATGAGAGATGTATGATCTGTATGATGTGGGCGTCCAGCCCAGTATCCAATATGCATTATCATATGAGACTGTCAGGGGGCGTTGATTACTTCCCTGCGCAGGGAAGGATTGACCTCCTGCTAATTAATCCCTGAACATCCCACCACCACCCAACAAGACGATCAGCCCTCGTTGATGATTGGTATGGCAGGCCGAGCAACATCAATCACCCCCAAGGCCCCAGCTATCCGACTCCTATCCTCCTCCAAACCATGAGGGGGAAAGCAGTAAACCATTTCTCTGAATCAACCCCACATCCCACCACGTCCACTTGCAGCATCCCTCCCATCGTGGTGATGATAATCTCAGTCGTCCCGGTGTCATTTCCTACCCCGCTGCTCCATTGGTCGTGGCCGCCGTCGCCGTCGCCGTCGTCGTCGTCGTTGCTGCTGTTGTTGTTGTTGTTGTTGTTGTTGTTGTTGTTGTTGTTGTTGTTGTTGTTGTCGTCGTCCCTAATATCGTTGAAAGGGGGGGAGATGACAAACCCCTTTTCCGTTCCAACCCCATCTCCCCTTCAAGTTCATCCGCTTGTGGCATCTCCCCCATCATGTCACTGATGATCGCAACTGCCCGGACGCAGCTGTCAGCCCTTCTGCTTCGATAGTTGTCACTGCCGTCATCGCCGTCGTTGCTGTTCATATTATCGTTGTTGTTGTCGTTGTTGTTGTCTTTGTTGTTGATGATGTTTTCGTCGCTGTTGTTGTTGTTAGTGTTCTCACCGCTGTTATCATTGCTGCTGTTGTTGTTGTCGCACCCATCCATTGCTGTTGTTGTTAATCTTGATGTTACCGCGGTTACCTCGTGCGCGTCCTCACGATCAATAATGCCCGCCAACCGGTTTTCCAGAAGATCATACAGATCATGACCCTCATTGAAGAGGGTTTTGCACATTGACATGATGCCATCTGCCCTCTCCAATCGATGCAGGCGTCAAGCCGAGGATCCGCCCCCTCCTCCAGTTCCTAGATGATCGCCATCATGTCCTCACTTTTGTCCTTCATCCAACCAGCCAGAGCAATCGCTCCCCCTTCGACCTCTGGCTCCATTTGCAGCTGCAAAGACATGTCCCTCACAATCTTGTGTAGCCATCTGCGTCCGTTCTCCAAGGTAATCAGCCATTCATTTGCTCCAATATGTAGCTCCCTCTCCAAATTATCCTCCATGGTAGTCATGGTTCGCTCACAGAACCGCCCCACATTTATGTAGTAATCCTCCAATCAATCACAGATGGCGCTTCCCTTGTTCACGTGTCGCGGGGCGTCCACGTCACCAAATGACAGGTGACACATGGCAAGCTGAACACCACGGCCACGTGTCGGGCGCGTGAACACGCCCAGCGGTCTGGAGGGGCTCACCTCTCCAGCACGCTGGTCAAGACGGGCCTCACTGGTCGGTCGACGTTAGGGCGTTAGCGCTAGCATGGTCCTGAAGATAAAATTCACCCTTCCGAGAAAAAACATCTGCTTCATGCAGTATTCTCGTAGACCTAGTAACTGAATTCCAGAAGATGGTCCTCGTCGAGAAAAGAAGAACGCCAACCCTAGAGGAAAGAACACGTTGAGCCCTTGTTGGTCTATCCCAACCTCGCGCTTGCTCTCGTGCGGTGGAGAGTAAGGGACACACACATAGGACTACTCTTAAAAGGGGCATCGCTGCACTACACAACACTCGACATGCATTTGGCCGCTTTCTAGACCAACTTCTTTCGGACGAGTCCAACATTTTGAATGCGCCGGGTCGAGAAAGCGTCTAAATGCATGTAAAGTGTTGTGTAGTGCAGCGAGGCCCAAGGATTCGAAGGTTGATACAGCTGGGGGCTTGGTCCCACCTGCGAATTTCCGCTGTCAGAGGTTACCGCGAAGTGAGTGGTGGGCGTCAAGGGACCATCGACTGTGTCAATCCATGGTCCTTCGGCGCATGCCATTCTCTACGTGGTAGCCTCGTACAACGAAAATGTGCAGGTGGGGCCGAGCCCCGGTAGTCCTTTCGAAACTCGAGAGGAGGGGTCTCGCCTGACTACTCTAGATTCCATTTAAAAATCAAGAGATCTTTTTTTTTTTTTTTTTTTTTTTTTTAGCACCATCGGGGAGGCTCCATCTATTTGTGGGGAGCAACACCTACTGGAAACCGGGTCCAGCGTCCCATTGATACATCTTTGCATTACAAGAGCATAGGTCAAAAAAATTAGGAAATTCGGAAAAATCAAGATTATGCGACAGCCTAGAAAGGACCCTGTTGCTGGAAACCAGGGTCAGCATCCAGCCCTTACTCTATCATACTGCCAGACTCAGGAAGATAGAAGGAGTCACAGGGGGGCACCAATGGAGACATCCTCCCATTTACTCGCCTGGTCCTAATTGCTGCATTCTCGTCAAAAAAAGTCAGACTCTTCAGATTTCTAGGAGAAGCTCAAATTTACTGTAGAACACTGTAGATCAATGTACATCACTGCAAACGGTGACAAATGATGCTGCTTGTACTTGGGAACGTTTCCACCAGGGATAGAGGGTGAGGGGGGAAGGGATATACAAATTCCTGGGCTGGGCGCAACGGGTTGCTAGGGTCCACCTTTGTCCATTCGTGAAAATGCAGCTGATAATCCCTTATAATTCCTGCCTGTTGGCCCTCTTGCGGTCCCTCGTCCTCCTAATGATGTTCCTGCTCATCTCCTGCCCAACTTACCCTTGCCACCCATCCCTCCCTCTTCCCGCCCAACCAGTCCTTGCCAAACTGCGAGATAATCCTGTTGATATCCCTTCTATTGTGCACTTGGCTCAGCTCTTCCTTAGCCGCCTCCCACTGGGTCGTAATCTCGTGCTGAACCAACAACCGTAATTACTCTTTGACCTCCCCATCTTGCACCCTTACTCCCTCTATTTCCAGGATACACCTTCTCCACCATATAATCCACAGGACGAAACGTCTACCCAGGCGGAATATGCTCTCTTCGAATGTGTTTCCTTGGATCTGGGGATAATGTTCCAGAAGTATGGCCCTCCAGTCCTATGGTCATGATGAGCCTGGTACCATGTGCCACCAAATCGTATCCCACCACCTCTACAGTAGTACAACCGCAGGGCACTGAAGGAAGATGTGCTCTATCGTCTCGGAGCGCTTTTTTCCGGGGAAGCATTGGAGGCATCTATGTAAACACCGGTGTGCAATTTGCCACTGTAGGGTGAAGATTTTTGCCGGCCTCTTTCCATAGTCTCCAAACCACCTTATGGGTTTTAGCAGGCCATGGTCTATGTTGAGATGACGATACCATCTGTCTTCTACTAGTATATCCCACAATCTGTGTTTAGGTCAGAGCATTCGTTATACTGACTTGGTCTTTAGGTTAGCAAGTGCTAACGTTCGTGCCTTTCCCCCTCTTCTTGAGTTTGTCGGGTCGTTCCGGGACCAACTCCACTCATCGGGATCGAAAGGGAGATCCTCAATCGGGGTTTTTGGTTGGTAGGCCCTCCATCCTCTTCCCTCATTGATTACTCTGACACGATATACTTTCTTTTTCTCCTTTCAGATAAAGGTTTGTCGGCTCCCTCGTAATTGATTATTCTCATGGATGGAAAAAAACTTATATTAGCACTTGCGTTCTGTCTACTAGGTGTACTTGCCCTACCTAATTTTTGTGGTTAGGAAGTCCTACCCAGTCTCCTTCTTCCAAACAAGGACCCTTTCGGAGGGTGATGTACCAATGCAACAGAAAAATTGTGGCAAATTTTCATCATGGTTTCAACTTCGACACAAGTTGGGACCAACATATGAAGAGGGTGAAATGGTTGGCCCAATCGTTTCGACGGGTCATTTGCATGTTTTCAACCGTTTGTCAACATGCGGGCTATATGTTTTTAACAGTTGATCAACATATGTTCAACATGATTCTAACACGTCCATGTTGGAGAATTTTTTTTTTTTAACCTTCCCCGGATCTGGGAGTTGACAAGTGCGTGGAAATGATGTTGCAAATGGCGGCCGTTTGTCCCGGGCTGGCCCGCAGTAGTCAACGTTGATGTTTATCGGGAAGGCGGGATGTTATGGATGCGCAGGCCGAAATAAAAAGAAATGGGGGATTAACTTGAGAGACCCAAAAAGGAAAAAAAAATAAAAAATAACGTATATCCTTCCTTAATCTGATATATTTTGTCGGATGTCTTTTTTTTTTTTTCCCCGCATGTCCGTTTTCTCTGTTTTAGTGTCGAGGTCTTTTTTTAGTTTTTTTCTCACGACGCTGGACCCTCCGTAACTCATGTATTGTGCCCCCTTGCGGCGTGGTTCCTTTTTGTTGCCAAGGTCCCGTGCGAGTACGGCGCGTCTCCAGTTTCGCCCTGCCACGTGTACGGCGTGCCTCTTCATTGTGGCCCTACATTTTTTGTTCGTGTCTCGACCTATGGTGGCATCGGCTACGACGCGTCTCCTGTTTCGCCTTTTTTGTCAAGGTCCCGTGCGACTACGGCGTTGTCGGACCAAATACCCTTACAAGGGTATTGGGCCATGTTTTTGCCTTCGACACGGTAACGACGTCGGCTACCATGACGGAGCCAGTCTGGAATGGAAAGGATGTGCACGCTTGAGCGTGACACTCGGAACTGATTCCTCGGCTAATGAGGCAGGGGTAGACCGGTGAGAAAATTTTGAGAATATGAGCGCGCGTTATTATGACGAGCGTCTTGATGATTAGG
>BFEA01000126.1:215250-221491 GCA_003427395.1 Chara braunii
CATGTTTTTCGTCATGAACACTTGCACAGGGGGTGTTGCGGAGATGCACAGGTGTTGTTTTGTGCGATGGTACAAAGAGGTGGATAGCGAAAGGGAACACACAACAGGTTGTAAGAAGTTGCAACGGGAGAAGGTAAGCGGTCATCAGCACAGTATCGTCATAACGATTGATACCATCATCGAGACCGTTCGCATTGTTCCTCGTTTTTGTAAACCACAGTGGGGCTCGAAGAAGCATGCAAAAGAGAGGGAGGACAATTTTTTGTTGAATAGATATATACTCTAGAAGTGTACATGGAATTAAAAAAAAAAAAAAAAAAAAAATTCAAGACTGAACGTTTTTCCGAGAATAATCTATGGTGGGCGCAGTCGCAATTTTATACTACAGCATGCATTCATCTTTTGTATTTCTTTTATACAAAGAGAGAGAGAGAGAGAGAGAGAGAGAGAGAGAGAGAGAGAGAGAGAGAGAGAGAGAGAGAGAGAGAGAGAGAGAAAAAAAAAAAAAAANAAGTGTGTTCGGGGGTGGATCGGGGAGGGGGAGTGGCGGTCTTATGTTTGTTTCTGATTGCAATACATAAAACACATATCGCGGAGGGTCTTCTTACTGTCTCTTATACACATCTAGATGTGTATAAGAGACAGGACAGAGAGAGAGAGAGAGAGAGTGAGAGAGAGAAAAAAAAAAAAAAAACGTTTGAACGACAATAGTAATTTTGTAAAGATGAAGTTCAAATATCGGTAGATTTTTAAAGCGGCGAGACTGTATTTCAGACCGGCACGATCGTGCAAGATGAAACAACACGGTTGTGAGACTTTTTTTTTCGCACGGACAAGTTGTGTTACATTGTTGCATAACTTCTATGTCATCTTACACAGCAATGTAGAGAAAGGTGCATCAAAGCAGTGTGTATGATGAAGGTAACTTCAGAGTTGACTACTGCGTGCACATGTATGGTGAACGTGGACTGAAGAAGTGGCAGGTGGCACGCACTAGCCAACCTATGTTTATACTTACGTGCGATAAACGGTCATGATGTCACAGGAAACTGTCATTCTGCCTCGCAGTACTCTCACTCTCTCTCTCTGTCTCTCTCTCTCTCTCATATTGTCGAAAGACTTACCACTAAAGCCGAGTAATTGACAAGATGTGCTTCATGGTCATGTGACTGCCATGTGGACAGGAAATGTTGAGGTCGAGGTAACGCGAGAACGACGCTCTGCACTGGAAGAACTGGCGAGACACAGGCGAAAAAATAAGCGTTTTCAGGAATTGTGGAAAAACCGATTTAGACTGACACTGCAACCTTTGTCTATCAGTCGTGACATCTGTTGTATGACGGAGAATGAAAGGTGTTCAGATGAGCGAATCTTACAAAATGAACGAGGGGGTAGATGGCAAGGGTTGTATCATGGGCTCAAAAGCGACGGACAGTTCAGAAACAGCAAGGAATGACGAACAGTCATGTGGACCAAGTGTCACCGAACCGTTGCTCCCATTGAGCAGTGAGAGATCAGTGAAGCGATGAAAGAGGATATTGGAGGACCCGCGGTATGCGAAAATGTACCAGATGATGACCACAGATGACGTCCAATATCCTCAGATGGTGCATGAACCTTTGTTCAATATTGTAGGGGGCAATCGGTCGAGAGGTATGGCTGTAGAGGATGGAAAGAGGCCCGAGAGGGTGGACAAGGAACACTTGTTCCCGTTCACGTGGAAATCAAGAAGACACGCCATAACGATAACGAAACCGGACGTATTGCGATTAGGTGCGAAGCAGTGGCTGAACGACGACGTGATCGATATGTACTTACAGTCCGTCTATGAAGAACATTTCTCTGCACAGAACAACACGACACTTCATGTTTGCACAACTTTCTGGCATCCCGCAGTCATCGTCAATCAGAAGGTTTATGTCGCGAAAGTAGGATGGCAGGAGCGGATCAAGAGTATCCCTGCAAAGCTACGTCGAATAAGCAATGAACTGCGAACGACAGTTGTTGTTCTCATCCCTGTGAATCACAAAAACCATTGGAAATTGCTCTTGTTACAGAATGTCGGTCGGTTTTTTACTGTCACGGAGGACAATGATGGTCAGAACCGACCTGTTGCTATCGTCATGGATTCCTTTCAACAGAGCGGCCGACAGGAATGGAAGGCGCTGCGCACATTTTTGTGGTATGAATACCTCAACGAGGCAGATAAAGCAGGGGTGTTGACTCCCGAGACCGTGGACACGTCGTGGGTGACATGTAAAGATCTACTTGATCTAACATAGTATATGCGGAATGTTCGCAACAGACCAATACTTCGGACTGTGGTGTGTACGTTTATTGCATGGCAGCTGAATTGATGTGAAAGTTAGCAAACGTGACTAAGGGAACGAACATAATCGCACAATATGTAACAGAAGTTGTTAGCACGATGGAGGTCAACGAACGAACAATCGAGAGATTTCGTCAGTCAATGGTACAGCGCTTTGCGCAGTGTGCTGCAATGGCAAAAGGATATAACACCGCCATAGCGTGTGACATAGAAAATGTCTTCACAGATCTCATAGACGAAACACGGAGTGGAAGTTCGTAATTACAAGGGCATAATAGAAACCCGGCATCGAAACACGAAGTTGACAACCGCGTGTAATTATACAAAACTCACATGTCGTAGAGAAGCCAATCGGCATGCAGTAGCCAACTTGTGCATGTTACTTGATGGATGAATGCGTGATGTATCATAGAAAAAAAAATGTCGTCTTTCATGTCACAACAGCAAAAAACGTTCGACTCTCTCTCTCTCTCTCTCTCTCTCTCTCTCTCTCTCTCTCTCTCTCTCTCTCTCTCTCTCTCTCTCTGCGTGTTAAAATCTCGCGTACGGTGGCGGATGACAAATGGTCGTTCCATGTGCCTAAATCATTCCATGTCTAACGTGAGTGTTTGTGAATTCGTGCATGTCAGAAACTTTTCATACGGCTGAAGAAAATGACTCCGAAGCCAAGGTACGAGGATCTTTGCAAGTCCTTGAAGTCCACGGGGAGGAGAGAGAAGGGGGAGAGGGCAGCAAAGTAAGACAAGAAGACAGTCAAGCAAAGACATAGCATAAGGGATATTCCCCAATTCAAGAGACAGGAGACGAACACAGTCCGCAGGACAAAAGCAGTGCTCTCTGTCCCGCCGCGGAAAAAGCAGAGGGGGAAACTGGTCGAACACAACAAATCACCTGTCGTGAGTCCCCTGCGGGGGAAGAGACGCGGCGACAGTGAGAGGCAGGCCCCAGGAGCGTCAGAGAAGAAAAAACGAGAAGAAAAAGCACAGTTGCGACAACAGAGGACAAATAAGAGAATAATTTACAGAAAAGACAGGACTCCTGAAACAATCGACCTCAGAGGGTCATACGATTTACGAACCACCGCTCAGAAATGTTAGAAGAAGTAAAACATGAGAGAATGCAAGAACGAGGAGAAGGTGACGACAGTGACGCTGACCATGATGTCGATGCAGAGGAGAGCATTCCGGAAGGAGATAGCACCGGCGACAGCACGGACAAATCCGAGGAGGGCGAAGAGGAAGAGGAAGGCAACAGTGAAGACGAAAAAAGAGAGATTACATCTGCAGAAAACAGTGCAGAATGCGGAACTGATGAAAAAAGGCAGGTGCAATAGAGACTTCATCGAATGACAAACAAATTGTGCAGAGGGAAAATGTACCGCTACAGGTTAAGATGAAGGGCGCCTTATAAAGACACCACTATGTGTGCACATCACAGTCGTTTTCTGTGCTGCAGAAACGACGAGGTTCACTAAGCGGGGGAGGTTGGGGGTGGTGGGGGGGGCGGAATGGGGAGGGGAGCGGGGGGAGGGGTTGGGGGTGGGAGGGGGTTACGAAGTGTGTTCGGGGGTGGATCGGGGAGAGGGAGTGACGGTCTTATGTTTGTTTCTGATTGCAATACATAAAACACATATCGCGGAGGGTCTTCTTATTACTAAATCATTAATCTGTTGGTCTTCTTTTTTTTCCCCCCCCAGATTGCACGAATTTGCAAAGGCGAAGCAGCACAAGTGGAGGTAATGTTGGCGAACCAACAGAGCAACAAACCGGGGGTTTTACAAAGAAAATGAAAGACGGACTGTTTCGTTCAGTGGCGAAGGCATTTTCTTTTTCTGCAACAAAGGATGCGACGTTGTACCCATCGGAGGACAATTTTTTCACGGCACTGCAAACAATTGTCAAATTGATAGGAGAACATGCGGAGGAAGGACTACGGTTGAAGCGAACAGAATCCGAGCTGTGATCGAGGAATGCAATCGGATTATGACAACGGTCCGAGGCGAGATATCATGGCAATTGAAGCATTGGTTTTGGGCCGAAAAAGGTCTACCGCTGGTCCGGTCAGCTGAAATGGATTACCAGCTTCTGACTCGCAACAGGATGCGGGCAGAGATGAAGGGGAACACAACATGGAGAAGGAGCGACAATGATCCGTGGAGCGCTCCTCCTTTCAAGACAGCACTGACAAAAGTTTTTCAAATGAGAAGATATGGCATCAACCTTGGCGTAACGTTGCAGCAACTAGCATTTGCGGAGCTGGTACTGAAAAGTGAAGTCGAGCAGACGGCAAAGACCAGTAAAGTAGCGGACCAAATACAGAAACTTGCAGCTATCAAGAAAGAGATCGCTGCATCGGTCCACTCCTAAGACACGGTCTTAAGCTTTTCTATCTTCAAGCTCGGCCGTGCTGTTTCTGTTGCAGACAAGACCATCGCATTGTACAGAGTTGGGTTGCCTGCTGTGCAGAGGGGAAACGCCAATAACATGACTACAACAGATGATGATTTTGACCTTGAGTTCATTGTGCACACTGTGGGGAGGGGGGTGTGAGGAGGGGTTGCGGGTGGGAGGAGGTTGAGGGGTTGGGGGTGGGAGGGACTTACGAAGTGTGTTCGGGGGTGGATCGGGGAGGGGGAGTGGCGGTGTTATGTTTGTTTCTGATTGGGGTTACGAAGTGTGTTCGGGGGTAGATCGGAAAGGCGGAGTGACATTCTTATGTTTGTTTCTGATTGCAATACATAAAACACATATCGCGGAGGGTCTTCTTATTACTAAATCATTAATCTGTTGGTCTTCTTTTATTTTTTTTTCCCAGATTGCACTAATTTGCAAAGGCGAAGCAGCACAGGTGGAGGTAATGCTGGCGAACCAACAGAGAACAACAAACTGGGGGTTTTACAAAGAAAATGAAAGACGGACTGTTTCGTTCAGTGGCGAATGCCTTTGCTTTTTCTGCAGCAAAGGATGCGACGATGTACCCATCGGAGGACAATTTTTTCACGGCACTGCAAACAACTGTCAAATTGATAAGAGAACATGCGGAGGAAGGACTACGGTTGCACGTGACAGCGAATGGAATCCGAGCTGTGATCGGGGAATGCAATCGGATTATGACAACGGTCCGAGGCGAGCTATCATGGCAGTTGAAGCGTTGGTTTTGGGCCGAAAAAGGTCTGCAGCTGGTCCGGTCAGCTCAAACGGATCACTTGTTTCCGACTCGCAACAGGATGCGGGCAGAGATGAAGGGGAACACAACATGGAGAAGGAGCGACAATGATCCGTGGAGCGCTCCTCCTTTCAAGACAGTACTGACAAAAGTTTTTCAAAAGAGAAGAGATGGCATCAACCTTGGCGTAACGTTGCAACAACTAGCATTTGCGGAGCTGGTACTGAAAAGTGAAGTCGAACAGACGGCAAAGACCAGTAAAGCAGCGGACCAAATACAGAAACTTGCACCTATCAAGAAAGAGATCGCTGCATCGGTCCGCTCCTGAGACACGGTCTTAAGTTTTTCTATCTTCAAGCTTGACCGTGTTGTTTCTGTTGCAGATAAGGTCGTCGCATTGTACAAAGCTGGGTTGCCTGCTGTGCAGAGGGAAGACGCCAATAACATGACTACAACAGATGATGATTTTGACCTTGAGTTTATTGCCCACACTGTGGACAAATGTGTGAGCAGAGAGAGAGACAAAGAAAAGTTTGTGCGCAAGGCCGTGAAAAGGAGAAGAAGGGGTCCGGAAGTGAATCAAGGGGGGTTGGGGATGGAACAAGGCCCGGGTGGGGAGGGAGGTGGGCGATGATGTTGGAGGGGACATGAGGTGCACCTCCACTGACAGTCAGTGCCATGACATACAGCCAATGAGGATCAAAGTGTAAAATGAGAGAGAGAGAAAAAGAGAGAGAGAGAGAGAGA
>BFEA01000126.1:227723-240039 GCA_003427395.1 Chara braunii
GGCCCCGGGTAGTATTTTCCAGTTGGGGGTGCGTGACGGGGACTGGGGGGTGGATTTTGTTTTTTTTCAGTTTAATCGCACGGGGGTGTTGGGCCACGTGTCCTAGACCCCGCAGACCGGAGCATTAAACTACCACTACTTTGAAATCCTAGCGCCGTGCCTGTTAACAAGCCACAATTTTAGGAAACGTACAGGCCACTACAGGAGCGCCCAAATTCATCCAACTAGAAATGTTTCTACTCTATTTCCATGGCCGATAGCTGGGCCAAGTACTGGTGGTTTAAACCAAAAGTGGTGGGAGCACCCGCATTTGACGTTGAACGCTCGTTAAACGGGTGGGGCACCCCCCCCTGTGACCCCTCCTCAAAAGGACATGATAGCCTGTTACTGCCCTTCTGTGTTGGTTCGCTGGCGTGACCCCTCCTCAAAGGACTTCTGGGCAAGGATTTCAGATTTCGCCAGTGGAGATCTGGCCAGCAACTTTTATACTCTTCTTGTCAACTTCTGCCATGGAGAGTCCTTGGGCCTTGCTGAATGTGCAAAATGAGACTGAATGTTCTTCTAGAACATGGAAAGATACATTACCATATTTTCTGTCTTTTGTGCAATGCCATCTGGAGAGTAGTGCAGTGAGGCCCCTTGTAACTCTGGGCATACTCACACGAGGACCAAAAGACCCTAAATCCCAAAATTTGAGTCAGTTTTCGGGTCACACTGGAGAGGCCCGCAACCCAAATGCCTTAAAAGGTGACCCTATTGTCAGCGGCCTGCGGGGCCGCGGGAGGACCCTTTTTGAGACCACCTCCAGAGGTGGTTTCAAATACCTTTCGTTTTTTCTTAAGAGAAAACTACGGCGCAGTCAGGGTTCGAGTTTGTAATTGCAATTGAGGCAAAAGGGCGGGTAATGCTCAATGTATATGACCTACGTTTAGGGTCCGGTGGGGTCGCGTGGGGGTGTGTTGTATTCGCGGGATTGCCTGAAGTGCAATGACAAACTGTTTTCGTGACTGCGCCGAAGTTACCCCTTTTTTTAATGTTCGCGAATCGAAGAAAATTGTAGACGAAGAAGACAGCCCGCCAAACAACTGGAAGTGCAACCGGAAACATCTACTTTGTACTGAAGGCCTGCACGTTATTCTGCCGAAAAAAAAATAAATAAATCCATCTTTTTGTTTGGACCTCGCCCATGTGGCCGGGCGCGCTTGCCCTGAGTGCAAAGTGTCAGGGTCGTGCCTTCGTCCTTTCTGGATGAAGTCCGCGCTTGTGACCACACGGGGACCAAATGACTAAAAAAAAACGAACCAAATGCCTCAATTTTTTTGAGAATTTTGGTCCCTGTGTGAGTATGCCCTCTGTGTTGGCATGGCTTCAGCTTCATGGCTGGAGATCTCGCAAGCAAGTTGACCGTTTTCGTGTGTTCTTTGCAGCGTTCTGTCGTGGGCAGTTAGCGTCACGTGCATCCAGCTCACCACAAAATCTGCTTCCGTCCGACTCGTGACAAAGGCGACTTCCATAACACTTCACAAAAGCTACTTATATCCAACTTGCCACAAAAGCTACATTAACGGCACGGCATGTGGGGAGTGATGAGCAGTGTAACCAGGCCGTCACTCTCGAACAACATGATCATATCGGAAGTGCCGGAGAGCAACCCAAGGACTCACAAAAACCTGTGTGCCATCTCTCCTTTGTTAAATTGAGCCACCAGTACATGTCCTGTCCGTTTTTTGAAGATGCGGCCTTGCATTCATCTCGTTCGTCGGGGGTCGGCCTACAAGGGCAAAATGGCTGGCCGCAACAGCCAAAAGAACCCCTGCGGGACCTGTACCAATTCTTTTTTTTTGGTGCACAGGGCGTTTCCATGGTAGGGAATGCTCATATCACCCCAACTAGTAGTCTAGTACTACCTGCAGAGTCTTAAAAAAAAAAAAAATGTTCGTTTAAAATGTCACAGTTTCAACAAGTTGCCAACGCTTGTAATCCCTCTTTTTGGTTCCAAAGTAGTATCATGAACCTGGATGGTGACGCCATATTAAACCACCAGTACTTGGCCCATATGTCGGCTGCGGGGCATTGTCGTTAAGCACAAGTTTTGGAGGCCTAGGGTACCGGACCTGAAAGGCTGACTCTGCCAGCCAAAACATTTTTTTTTTGTTTCGATCGCGGGTCGGCGCGAAACGACGCCCAGGGCATATTCAGGCCGGCATCGATAGCCGGGCCAAGTACTGGTGGTTTAATATGGCAAACACCGGGCAGACAAATGAAAAGGGGAAAGAAAGATCATGGTCTCCCTAAAGAATTTTGGGAGACATTCTGGGGCCATAGTACCCTAAGCACTTCTCACTACCGTCTTCCCCCGAACACAACGCACCATGATTTTGGATGTATCTGGCCGGAAATATAGCTTGTATACATTCATTTTCAGGGTGCGTTATGTTCGGGGGAAGACGGTAGTACCTAGCACAGCCGTACTGTCTGTGCAGGTGTGTAGCATGTTAGGTGGTGAGCACGGCTCCCCCCCAGTACAGGGGCTGGGGGACTTGTGCTGACCACACAATTCAGAACAACATGACCAAGGGGTGGATCGCTGTAGACGGGACTAATAAAAGCAGCAGTGGGGTCAGAACGGAAGTAGGTAAGGATACAGAGTACGGGACAGGGACAACGCAAGAAATGGCAACACAGTCAGCCCCGCATTTCACAACGGTCTAATCTGCTTAATAGCTGAGCACACACTCGGTTAGGCAGTTGCATGGGCATAATCTCGCCCTACAGAGTCAGCTGCTCTGCACCCCGCATCTCACAACGGTCTAATCTGCTTACCGGCTGTGCACACACCCGGTCAGGCAGTTCCACGGGCATAATCTCTCCCTACAGAGTCAGCTGCAGTGCACTGCATTGCTCTGCAACACATTCCATCCATGGTAGATCTTCATGCTCTAAAGATTACGAATGTCATGCAAGGGTTTAATGAGGGTTTAGGGCTTAACAAGCATCAAGGGACGGACAGGGAAACACTGAACAGCGGGGCTGCCAAACAGGGCTGGGTTCATAGATAAAGGGGGCTCCTAGATTGGTTGGGTTTTTTTTTTTTTTTTTTTTTTTTTTTTTTGGGTGTTACTAGCAGCTCCATGGGACAATCAGAGTCCCAGGTACTAGTTAACAGAAATGACCTCAGCCACAGAAACAACAGATAACAATCCTCGTGATTCATGATATTTGAAATGGGACGCTGGCCCCGGTTTCCAGCAGGTGCCGCTCCCCACCAATAGATGGAGCAGCCCAATAGATAAGCCCTCAATTCGGACGGCTCTCTTACGACGGCCGGGATGGAGGGCTTACACAGGGGSTTAAAAAAAAAAAAAAAAAAAAAAAAAAAAAAAAGCATGTTTGATGGTGAGTATTCCTTCCCGAGTTGTATAATTCTATCTGTACTTTGCACCTGGGGTCCCCCAGTATGTATTTGTTCATTCGTAGTTACATGGTCTTCATCTACTTACCTTCTTCCCCCCAATACAACGTATGGTCATTATAGCTGTATTTGAGGCATCTTTCAGTCTAGATAAAGCGATAATGACCGTGCCTTGTATTCGGGGAAAGAAGGTGGCGGCTTAGCCTCAAGATATTATGTCAGTCCACCTATGTCTTCCCTGAATCTGCACGTCTGTTGCGCCCCACATAATATGGTCTATTCCACAGGACCAGTACTTTTTGGGAAAACATCGCCCTGTCGTGGATCATGCGAATGGAGGTGATTGGAGCATCCTCCATTAGCAGACCCCGTTTTGGATGGCTCCATCTATTACTGGGGAGCAGCACCTGCTGGAAAGCGGGCCCAGCGTCCCTTCATACATATTACAGAACTTAAAACAATGACAGTTCTACTTGAAAGCCCTCTGCTGCATTGTTCGCACGGTAAACACCCCACTCCGTGCCAGTTCGTTCCTATGGTTTTGTCTGCAAGTTCACACACTCCGATAACCTGATGAGCGGTTTCTGATGAACCCTCATGTCTGATTAACCCTCGACCACAGGGCCAGCTCTATGCTGCTACCCAAACCCCGTAAGCGCCGCGGGCCGCAGGGGCCCACACCTGCAGACCAGCATGATACAGGTAGGTGCAGACCCAACGAACCCCAGCCACCTCCTTGCAAGTCAGGGTATATGACTACGGACCTCCATCATGATCAGCCTGCACTTATTCCCTCCAACTTGAAGGACATCACCCCGGGCCCCTCAATGATACTGCCTTCACAGACCGATGCTCCCTCCCCCCTCATCCCAGCCACTGCCCAACCCTGTGATCTACCCTGCCACCCATAAAGCAGGGGCCTACGACCGCCGGATGCAGATGCAGACCACAAGTTGTATGAGAAATACGTAGGAAAAGGTATCAAATAAACATTTTGGTTTTGTTTTCCTCTTGATTCATAAAAAGTTTTGGTAATATATTCTGAATGATATCCTTTTGTGCATATAATAAGATGGTTTCTCAATCTGGATTTTCCCCCGTTGTATACAACAAAATCCTCCAATACTCGAAAACATTCAATGCATATCGTTTTTCAAAATGTAAATATGTACCCTTTTTTTTCCCCCCCCTCTCTTGCCTTTCATACAAAATTGAGAATCCTGTCATATTTCTATGAGTTTGTCACAATAAATACACCGCAAATAGGTAAACAACTGAACATTTATCCATATTGCTATACGATTCGCCATATATGTCAACATTACTCTACGTATACCACTTAATAACTTAACATTTTTAAATGTATATCCCCGCTCATACTCTCACATTTCCCTTCTTTCCCATTATCCGTGAGTCCTACTTATTGCATTCATGATAGGAATCCACATGGTCACATCGTTTGAGTCATCTAACATGCACGTCGAGATAGGCGTAACATACATGCTTAAAAACTCGGTTATGAAAGTAGATCAACCTTCAAGTCTTTTGCCCTCACGCATCAATGCTGTTTTTTTTTCCCCGTTGATTTGCGAAGCTGCTTCATGACATTCCACATAATCTTGCACTCTTTCCATTTCTCCTTGTCGACCACATCATATATATCGATCTTTGTGAGCCTTACGACAACTACAAACAATTTATATCAACGAAGTTCACATCTCACTATTGACTCATATTCGTATAAAAATGGTCCGTTGCTAGTGATAATCGTCGCCCCTCGAGACACTGAAAAGGGAGTGACGCTCGTCATTGATGTACATGGTACACCTTGATTTGTTTGTTTCTTGTAATAATATCGAACAGTACAACCCTGGAAGATAAATAACATAATGTTGTTTAAAATGAATAATCGGACAATTATCAACATTCGTCAAACAAAGAAATGGTAGTTTGTAATACAACAACGACTGAACGAAAGAAAAAAAAAAACAAACTATGTTTGATGCACCCACTCGTATATGTTAACTTTGAGCATGTAAATTACAAATGTTTGTGATTTTACAAAATTAATACATGCAGCATAACCGGAAACAAAATAATAAACCAACAAAACACGGATAAACATTAAAAAAAAAACTTAATTACGTTCGACACGCAATGTGAATCTCACGATCGCGGCAACGCACTATCACTTTTTCTTGACACATCAAGGACAGTCGTTCATATATCTGCTCCAACGTCCGGATATATATATTTTTCTCCCGCTCGCACGTGGATATTTTGAGTAAGCATTTGATAAACACGTGTCCGCGATGAAGCACATCAATTGTTGAATATATGCACTCGATGACTAATATGCTATGCTAACTTATGGTATCCAGTTTATGCATTAAACATAAGTGCTCAAAAAATTCTTGTGTGCTTTACGTCTTTACAGTATGAATAATCTACAACTATCTTTTGTCTGCCACCCACTAACGGTACTTCTTTTTGTCCTGGCCGATGATACTATTTCGTACGTATCACTTCATCCGTGTCACATCTTCAATGCTCGACTGTGAACACTATCTCCTCCCATTTATCAAAAAGGTAATGAACTTGCACATGCACCAGACTGTCAATCCTGTATACTAACTCTTTCCAAAGTGCCGCATCAAAATTGTTCGAGCTTGCTCGAACCTGCGAGGTCCCATAACTCTTTCTCGACATTGAACACCGCATTCATTTTCGTGCTAGTAACTTTCACTGCTGTAAAACGTGTCACTATGGCTTTGCCTCTATTGTATACTCGGATTTGACCATGATAGTAGTTCACCATCAGTAATGCGAGCAATTATTTTTTGCCAATGGAATGACACGCAGACACTTTTTGTTTCCTTTTGTTTTTTTCATCCCAGTCTTGTTTCATGCATATTTTCCTCCAGTTTGCTAACATCTCCATAGGGTCAACAATATTTGTCCTCGATGCTATGACGTCAATCTCTTCCTCCTTTGTGTACAGGTACTATACATTCGATCCATGATCGCACACGATCGTCTCCTATCCGTTGACGAAACCTATTATCGGTAGAATGTCTCCACCGGTCCAACTTTGTTTTCGACATTTATGTACTCAAAATTTGAAAATTCATCGATCATCCCAACAGACCAAATGTTTGTGCCTAAAATAATCAGATTGTCAATTGTTGATGAGACTTGATGACAAGATCCGCTTCCATGCGAGCTAGTTTGACCGACTTCCATCCTGCAAGTTGAGCGCATAGACGAATAAAATTGCGGGTTTCATCAGATTAGATCATGAATATTCTAAATCAGCAAGTCTGTTATATGATATACAATTTCACAAATTACAGAAATACAAACATACTCAGTATAGCGTCTACTTGCTCCGTTTTTAACAAAAACTGTCTCTCACACCTCTCTCTACTACTTCATATCTTTGTCTCCACACTATATGTTTACTGTTTTCGACTACACACATGCACAACATGTTTCATAAGAAATAAAACTTGTATCCATGAAATAGTTTCATGCTCTTAAATCGACAACCCCTCCCTATGATGCATCATATATCCTAGTCTGAAAGAAAAAAAAAAATTATGGTCGCTATGCATTACATTTTTACAACGTTTGACATTCACTTGTTTTGCCTAAGAAGGCTAATATTATATTTTCACTCTTTTTTTTTCCCCTTAACTACAAGGTCTGATGACCCGTCAGGATCTTGTGATATACGGGTTATCCCACGAACGAGGTCGTGAACCGAAGCCATAGATAACATTTACAGATGATCCTTTATACATGAATCTGTGATTCCTCGACTTTTGCATTCTCTGAAAATATGGACATGTGTTTCATCCTAACAAACCCTCCTGTTCGTGTTGTATATCGGACAGTTTCTCTTCCACCTTATGCCATGATGAGTAATCTTCGACCTGACCTACTATCACCATATCCGACCTCTCATTTGGACCGCGGCGATACAATACAACCATGAACTTGGACCTATCCATATGCAACTCGTTCCGTCATACACACACAACTGCATCCACAGGTTTCCTACTTTTGTTCGAAGAAGTCGCACATAGCACTCTGGCGAAAACACATCCGGTAATAGTCAACCGCACACAACAGTATGACACAACTTGTGGAGAAATCCTTGGCAACGGAGTAGGTACTGCTCAAAGAATTGATAATGACGAGCGCAGTCCACCAACTCTTGTTTCTATGAACTTCCCCAAGTTCGTGGCGAATAAGTGATGTACTTGCAATCGAGGCGACTGCTAAAGCAGTGAATGAAGCGGAATGATTTATGCACACGGGTGAGGAACTTGGGCTTGCGGACAACGTAAAGCAATGAAATGAGGTTCTCAAACTCTAACATATTGGCAAACTTGTAATGGTTTGCCTAAGGCCAGACATTCTCCATCGCGTTCCAATTACCATCATTTCATTCGTCAAGGTGCAAGTTCATATACTGGACGACGATCATCCATGAGTCTTCTTCGAAGTCCTCAGAATGCGACAAAGCACGATTTTCTCATGGGCTGCGCTACGACGTACGAAACCGCGGGCTCCACACTTAGTTTACTCGACCTAGGTGATGGTCAAAACGAGTATGGTAATCCCTGTCTTTTCTGCCTTCATGTTGTCGAACTCGGCTAAACGGCCTGTCCAATATTTCAGTCTATCACTCTTCAGTTTGCCCTCCTCTCTAGTTTATGTTCCTCGCTCGTTCATAGCGTCCTTCCACATTTTCGACAACACTCAAAGACCGACTTTACCGTTTGTAAAGTCACCGGAAGCGGGGTTGGGTGACTCGTGCGTAGCACGGCGAACGTGTTCACTTGTTCGTGCGAACAACTTGCGAACATATTCGGGCAAACATAATTTATTTATCGTAAAGAAAACATAAAAAAAATATTGTTTCGGTTTTTTATTTTGAACTCCTGATTGGCTACGAATTTTAGGCGTACAGGTAGTTTGCTGTTTTGTTTAGCTGCTGATTTGGGATAGGGTACAGGTAGTTTGTTGTTTTGTTAAGCTGTTGATTTGTAATATGTTGAGTAAATGAGAGTTGTAGGAGGTCTCGGCGTCGGACAGAACGCTCCATCTGAGGATTGACGGTTCGACCCCGGGACCTTAGCCCTGTTACCTGGGGTTTTCACTCTATCGGGAACGGTTCGAAATCAGGTTGGTTCCGGAGACGGATTTGTCCGGTCCAGTTTGTGGCCAAGTTTTACGGAGTTTGTTGGGCCACAAACAGCAGGAGGACAGAGGGGGAGTGGTACGTAGTATAAGTATAGTAAAAACGTCGTCAGTAGTCTTTGGAACTCGTCGTTGACGCGCACATCAAGCACATCAGTAATGAGTGACGGGAAGACGAGTTGGGAGATTGAGGAAGGAGGGATAGGAGTAAGGGAGAGGATTGGTGGTTCCCCTTGATGAGACCGCGTGGCGGCGGTCGAAACCGGTCGGGGTAGCCAAACCCACCGGCGAAGTGGAACTGTACTGTGCACATGTTGCACGAGATTGGTATACGATTGATGTTTGATTGTTACTTGGCGCTCTCATATGAGTGTTCTTTGTACTATCTACGCATTTGATTGTGTGCCTCTGTCACAAACTAATTACTAATTACTACAAATTTTAATATGACTCTTGGACAAAAGTTGTTTGTCTTGTTATTTTACATAACATATTTTTTTGTCAGATGTTTATTAATTTTTTTTTTTAATTTTATAATACTTTTAACGTTTGCGTTCGAAGGGTTTTTAACGCTTGTTCTCGTTTGGGCGAACATGTTCGCGTTTGTCTCCGAACGCGAACACGGTGCTGCATAGGTTAACTCACGACGAGGCTTGAATCCCCATGTGAGACCTGCCTATTTTTTATCCGCACCCCATTGGAACCGGTACACCATTCCCTTTTCATGCCCCCACTTTTTGTCGGTGCAGTGCGCTTTGTAAACCATAGTCGGATTATCACCCTCCATGTAGAATCGAAAAAGATAGGGTTTGGCATGACCTGAAATCAAAGTGTCAAGGTATGAAAAAATCGCGTTTTTTCAGTCCACAATTTTTGTAAGTTGCGTACAGTCCACTGACTCCTCACAAGGTATTTTCAATACTGCAAACAGTCTGATCATCGTGTACGCATTAGACCCATTTAGTTTATGAGCGAACAAACTAAATTTCGCATCGATGTCGATGTGGGTGTGCCCGACTATCATGAACCTCATCTCCACAACGTCAGAAATACGAAAGTTGACCAACATAGCAAGGAATGCAAAAACGGATCTGTTTTCGTTCTCTCCACCGCAATTATCAGCTTGGACGCGTAGCATCGGTGGTTATCCCCCTTCTCTCGCTTGCATGTCTCTCAGGACTTTGGCAATAGACCTAACTACAAAATTTCATCCGTGCGAAAGATAAGGAAACCACTTATGCACAAACAATGACGACTTCCTACCATGAGTTATTATACCGGTGATTGGCCTTTTGCATATCGAGGTAGCTATTTTGTGCGGCAACAAGTTCCCGCCCTGGCCCCGGAAGGGCTCCCTCGATGAGGATAGCATTTTTTATGCACTCATAGCACCTTGCTTGGTCAGTTACTCGAGCAAGTCGAACATGTCAGATAAAATATCTTAATATCTTAAAGAACATCTGGTATGACGCGCAAGACACGCCCAGTTTCTTTAACCTACAGATGATGCTTCTATAAACATCTTTCTTAAAAGCATACACTGAGGGGAGAGAATACGGTTGCTAATCTCGAAATCCGGGTCCGTCTCCATCTGATCTGGCATAAGGTTGGACTCGTCCAGGATAATATCCTCAAATGCGGATCATGTTAACGCATATTGCAGTGTTGTCCGAGGACGACCCTCGTTAGCATGACCTGCATCGACTGCTTCGTCGTCGAGGTCGTCGTTATGTCTTTTGTATGTGTTTCGGCCACAACCGAGCATTAGACATCAAGTGGTGACACACACCAAATGCATTTCTACAATAGGTTTCATATCGGGCTTCCTTTGCACTAGTGATGTGAAACTGCGAAGCTTCGATATCCACCACTTACGTTTGTCCTTCCCTCTAACCGATCTGAATTCGTGTCTGCACTTTTGAACCTCCATTGCCTTCATTCTAGAGAGACACCTGTAAGACTTACAACATGTCTTCGTCAAAAAGATCTCGCACTCTTCGAGGCTGCACGTACGTTCGTATGTGACATCCAAATCGTTCGACCCTCTTTTGCACGTGCGGTAAGTGTATCTCATTTTTCCTTGTCTACGGAACGACGACGAGTAAGGAGGAACAGTGAGTCCTTCCACGTTGTCTTCGTTGACTTCAAAATGACGATCTCTCGGAATTTATTCTCGTTCGAACTCGTCTCTCAACAGTTGCTCACATTCGAACTCGGCAATTGTTGTTTAGCAAAGCACGAAATCGTATGGAACATCCTTCTCCTCGCAAACAGGTTGGGGGTGTATGGAACCCGAAGCCCCCGAAGCAGTCCGCACTCCGATGGAAGCGAACTGAGTAGCTTCATTGATGATATCTTCGAGATCAACAAAAAAATTCCCACGAGAAATGGAGGTTGAAAAAAAAATCCATAAAAAAAAATTCCTTCATATTTATAAATTATCATTCCAATGTTTGTCCAATTCTTAAATTTCCAGTTTTTTATAAGTTCCCGTCTAAATACGAGTTTTCTCTTCCAACTACATCTATTTGTTCAAGATGGAATGAAAGTCTGACCGAGTTTATGAGATATTTTAATTAAACTTTTATTCTACTACAACAAATACCATCTAACTTAGATTGGATTAACCTATTTATGACTGAAAATCCTTACTTAGAATGACAGTCCAATTAAAATATTTCATTAACTCATTCAGACTTTCATTCCATCTCTAGCATGTGGTTCAAATAAGAAGGGATACCCCATTCTTGGAAGGAAAGTTTTCAAGTAAGACGGAAAATTTTAAAATTGGAATGACATTTTTTTAAATAAAATAAAAATTTAAAATTTACAATGCAATTTTACTATAAAATGATTATTTTATTCTGGGAATTTTTTCTGTTGATGGAGACGTCTAACGACGTTATTGCCCTTCACAGCTTGGTGGTGACGAACAACATATCGTTTAGGCGAGCTATTTGTGAAGTCCACCCAACCTCGACGTTTGGACGGTGTAAAAGGTCTGGAAGGCAATCGACTCTCACATGTCATAGGGAATTGAGTTGCATTCGGTGTATGCAACAATCGAATGGATGGTTTGACAGTCATGGTGACATTATCGGTTGACCTGGGAAACCTGGCAGATAAAGCAACTCACAACACGTAGTTATGAGAGAGTGACAATCTATCATTGCCCCATGCTCCAACCTGGGATTCTCAAGCGTTTGATTAACGCCAACCCCTCCTCCCCCCCCCAACTCCCCACCCAGATCCACACCCACCCATAACAGAGGTGGACCGTACATGTTATACGGTGAACGGTCCATAGAAGGTCCAGCGTTTCGCAAACGCCGGACCTGATCCGGTCAATGGACCTCATAGAGCCAATCGAGTGTGAAATACCGGACCCTTATACGATCATCGGATCGTATAGGGTCTGGCGTTTCACAACCGCCGGACCCTCTACGACGATGACATCGAAAAGGTCCAGCGTTTCACAAACACCAGACCCCTTTTGTAATTGGGAATGGTTCGGTATCTTAGCAATGTTCGACGCCTTCCAAAAAAAGGGAACAGGGGGTGGGGGGGTCCGACGTTCGTGGAATGTCGGACCCCCTCCCGGTTCACTCCCGGGGGGGGGGTTCAGCGTTTCTCAACGTCGCACCCCCTCACATCCTTCAATTTTGTAAGGGGGGGTCCGACGTTTATGGAACGGGG
>BFEA01000126.1:256044-273964 GCA_003427395.1 Chara braunii
GTGATGTATTGGATATCCTAATACTACGTAGGAGGCGAGGGAATGCCACGAGAAGGGGATCGATTCCCTACCCCTCACAAATTGAAATCATTATCGTCTTTCTTTCTTCAAAAAAGTGGTTGTCCCTGACGATGGATTGGTGATCCCAATGCCTCGTAGGTGGCGAGGTAATGCCACGAAGGAGGGGATTGGCGGTCCTAATGTAACAGAGGAGGCGTTGTAACACGACATAGGAGGGGATCGAATCCTCCCGGCTCCCCCGCGTCTCTCCCAAAGTGACCATTGCCGACGAGGGTCCGGCGTTTGCCAAACACCGGATTCTCGCCGGCGTCGTTCTGCTTGAGGGTCCGGCGTCTGTAAAACCCCCGATGCCCTTGCGGTCCTTACCCAAGAAAGGTTTCGGCGTATGTGAAACGCCGGACCCTCACCAACATCGTCCCGCTCAAGGGTTCGACGTCTGCCAAATGTCGAACCAAATGCTAGACCCCGCGCGCGCAGCGACACCCAAGTCGGCTGGTGTTGGTGAGGGTTCACCGGACCCTCAAGTGGGACGACGACGGCGAGGGTCCAGCGTTTGCCAAACGCCCGACCCTATCTGGTCAACGAACCGTTGCAGGGTCAGACGTTTGTTAAACGCCGGACCCCCCCCCTAGTGGTTTGGTGCCGTGAAAGGGTCCGATGTTTGTGAAACGCCGGACCCTCACCGACATCGTCTCGCTTTAGGGTCCGGTGTTTGCGAAACGCCGGACCCCCCCCCTCCCCCCTCTCCTAGAGTGACCGGCACCAGTGAGGGTCGGGCGTTTGCCAAACACCGGACCCTCGTCGGTGTCATTCCGCTCGAGTGTTCGCAGTTTGTTAAACGTCGGATCCTCTTCCGGTTCGGCGCCGTGAAAAAGTTCGGCGTTTTTGAAATGTCGGACCCTCTCTAACATTGTTTTGCTTGAGGGTTCGGTGTTTGCCAAACATCGGACCCTGCGTGCTCAGCGGCACCGAAGAAGGTTGCCAGAACCCAAATGCATCGATGTCGGGGGGGGGGAGGGGGGGACACCTGCCGACCCTCCGCTGTTCCGTGTTGGGAAACGAGGGTGCGACGTTTATGAAACGCATGGTCCCCCTCGCCACATGCATGCCATGGGGGTTCCAATGTGTGTATGCCTCTGTTAGTCACAATGTGTTCTCTTCTTCATGGGTGTAATGCTTCCGGTCACTGAATGCTGACAACGTTCTTTAGGCTTGTTTGACATGCCGCGAACATCGCTTTATGAGGTTGTCCGATTTCTTGGCGATATGGCGGTAACACTCGACAACTCCCTCGTTTTGTTGCGTTTGTATTTCCCTCCTGGGAGATGTCGGAAACGTTTGAAAGATGGAGAGAAAAGAGTCAACAATAGGTCCAAACTCTACCGAGACAAGCTATGGGCTCTCGACTGGGTCAGCGGGACGAACGAGGCCACATGTGGTGCTGTTGTTTTCTTGACGGAGGATGAAGGGACAACCTGGTACTGTTGTGCTGGCATCATGAGGTCCGAAATTGACAAGGCGACGACAGAGAAGGGCAAGGTCGACGAGCGCGACTTGAGGAAGTTCTTCCTCATTTCGGTGTATGATGACCAGGGTACCGACTGGGTCAAAACTGACCAAAAAGTCAGCCTCGACCTTGCTCTGTTCAACGGATATGGTCAGAAGACATTCGCGATAAAAGCCTTCGACGTCAAGGGGGATCAAGTGAGTTCAGGATGCTCTATCCCATTGATTTCCTCAACAAGACCAAGGGCTATAGAAAAAGTGGTCAGTACCCGACGGTCGGGGCTGGTCACCAGCTCATTATGCCTCTTGTGTCGTTCGATGCTCCTGTCGAAAGTCTCGCAGGCTTATCGATGTGCTTTGGCAATCGGCGCCAGATTGTGTCAACACCGCTTCCAGTTCATAACAAGGATAAGTTATTAATTACTCGAGGCATTCGGGGAGAGGGTCATCGGACAAGCCTCCGAAGATGAAGGTGCTCGCCACACGTCCTTCGCAACTCATACGACCTTCTGGTGTTGCCGGCAGCTCGCGCTCGCAGGATACCCAACAAGAGGAATTCGACGTCGAGGAGTTGGAGGAGTGAACGGAGGAAGACCATCGGGTTCGTCAATTGGATGCACGGTTCTTAACGGCACCTGGGCATATGCGGGGCGAAGGCTCTTGCGACTTGAATGTGGGGTGGGAAGCTGGTGGAGGTTGCGGTGCCCGGTTCGGGGACGATGGGGAAGATGACGAACAGGAAGGGGAGTGTGGTAGTGGCGGGGGACGCGAACACGATGAAGGTGGGGACAACCATTGCGATGTAACGGTGAGACATACGGAGTGGGAAAGAGGTGTGGCAAGTGGTGGGATGGACGAGGACGGTATGGTTGGTGGGGATATGGAGGCGGAAGAATTGGAAGAGGAAGGAGGAGATATCGGTGTTTCGGCAGGGCAAGCCTTGAAGGGGAGGGGAAAGCGTGAAGCGAAAGTGTCCCCTACGTCAACCGCGCCAAAGAAACAGGCTAGAAGAAAAACTATCGATGAAGCTCGGGTCGCCTTGGATACATCGCAGGGGACGTCTAGTGAACCCGTTATGAAACGCGAAGCAAGTGGTCGGGTATGTAGAACGTCAGAGCCCAAGAAGAACATGCGGTCATTAAGGCGCCCCAAATCGGATGACTCCAGCAACTACGCTGAACGGGTGGACCCTCGTGTGTCGACCTCCATGGGCCATGGCGACGACGGCCTAGAAACAAATAAACCCAGTCCGATCAACATGGCGCAATGCTTCTTCCTCAAGTACGATGAGCAAGGCAGAAAAAGAAAAAACCCGCCGAGGGTGGTGATTGATGTCATGCAGATTCTTCAAACTCCCGAGGGAGATATCGCCTTCAATCAGTGATCGCTGAACCCGACAATTGTTGCAGGCCTCGAGGAGGCAATTGAGTCATCAATTGGTCTGAGGGAAGAGGATGGTACTTCTCCATGGGAACCACAGGAGTTGGTGCTGGCTCTGATTATACCCTCGGCGACAGATCCGAATGAGCAAGGAACACGTATCGTTCCAACGGACTTCGATCCCGATAGGGCAGACGAGTAGTTCTATTATCCATTCGTCGGGCAGCATACTTCCGAGGCCATGAAAAGAGAAGTGGCGAAGGGATCCACAATTGTGGACATTTTCGGCTTTCGAACGTATGATCATGTGCATATCATTTATTTCGACGACGATCACAAGAATAGGTATGTATATGTTTCAACATACGACAACACGAGAGACGACCATGCTATGTTGCCGTCGTTTCACCTAGCCTATCAAGACATCTGAAATTTTTGGGTGTTGAGGACGAGGATCGCGCCCGTGGGGAACGTGTCGAAAACGGACCCCGCGGGTCTAACGCACCAGGAAGAGTGACGACAATACATGAAAATTTGTATGGGGCGGTCGTGCCAAAAAACCTTATGGATAGAGGCTTTGTGTCCAAAGTGGCAAAATGACTGGTCGAGCAGGATAAGGGGATACATGAATGTCGCCACTTGCAGGAACTGGATATGCCCATTGGTGAAGGAGTTTTTTGACAAGTTTGAAGCAGGGGAGTTGCCACTACATGATAATAAGTGCCCTAAGGACTTGTCAAGGAGGCAGGAGGGACCGGTGTTGGGCCAATTCGTTGAAGAGGTGCGGGGGAAGAAGTAGGTCTTCCATTGCATTCAAGCTAAGGATGGGGGAGCAAATGCCTCAGTGTCCTTCAAAGATCTTGTGTCGTCGAACTTCAAATATTTTGGAGATATGACGACGCGAGAGAAGGAAATCGCTTTGCGGTTGATGATCAATAAGAAAGTCATCGCCACAATTAAACTGGTTCCTCCAGTGAAGTTGAACACAACCAACCTCCTCGACATTATAATGCGCGAGAGGTACATGGTGCATCTGTTCAACTACATCGTCTTTAAATCGGAGAACAAAAAAATGAATCAGTGGAAGGAGGGGTTCTTCTTTGACTATGAAGAAATGACGCGAAGGTTTGGTGTGAAAGCGGATGAATGAGACAAGGAAAGGGATAGGATCCCTTCGGGGTACGTCCAGAAGGTTCCGAAAAGACTTGGAGGAGAGCAAGCGGAGAAAGACCTGATAGGAGTTGGCCTCAAGCCCATGGAGGTGTTGTACAGGGACTCGCCGTTCCATTTTAAGTTCTTCGGGTACTAGGCAATAGGGAAGGTGGACTTGCTGACAGCAGAGTTGCGTCGGTTAAAGAACGTTGCGCTTCATCTGTATTGGGAGAAGAAAGGGTGATGGTCAACATTATTGTCGATCAGCATGCAGCCAAAGGAGTTGTTGTCCGCGGCCGACGAAGTAGTGACCGTAATCACAAACTTAAATTGCAAGACTGTCATCCTCGATCTTGCAACCCCGTCACATTGCTTTGCGTGGTCGCCGGCCGATTTCGATGCTATACACAAAATGATGTCAAAATCTATGTAACACACCGAACATGTTCAGTGCTTTTCTGAACGTCCGAACATGTTCGGGTGTTCGGCCCAATATCTCTCCAACGTGTTCGTCCAAAGATATTCATAAAAAAAAAAAAAAAAAAAAGGTTTTTGATCTTCAACTCGAGTTTGGTTACAACTTTAAGCATACCTCCCAGACAAAAGTTGTTTGTATTAGCATTTTAAATAACATATATTATTTTCAGAGTTTTTGGAGTTTTTTTTTTTTTTTTTTTTTTTTTTTTTTTTTTTCATGTTCGGAGAGTTTCAATGCTCGTTTGCGTTCGGTCCCCAACTTTCTGAACCTGAACACGATGCTATACAGGTCCAAATTGTGCGGAAATTATTGAATTTTAATCGTTTTTGCACCGCAAAAACAACAGAACATCGTAATGCGACAACTTTACAATCAGGAGGACGTAGAGGTGATACCTTAGACTTGGAAGCGCTATGGCTGTCAGCAAATACGAAAACTTGCAAGTTGGGAACAAGGACACGATGGTGATCGTCCTACATGCCGAGAGCGGCGACCTCAAGAAGGTCACGAGGGTTCCTCGGTCGGAGCCAAAGGTAGTGGAGCTGAACGTTGAGGAATACTATTTTTAGAGGTGCACGGTGAAGCACAGCGACGATGAAGGAAACGAAATAGAGGAATATGGACGGTGGGAAGGACAACCGTCACGGTTGCAGAGGTTGTGCAGTTCGTTTTTGTATGAGGATCGGGAGGTGATACTTCTTGAAAAGTCATATGCTGGACTTGTGTGGGGGCTTTTGCACGTGGGCTACCATGTTTTTGCCTGTGATGCGTCATCAAAAGACATTTCGTACTTGACGAAGGCCATCGACATTCTTGGAAATGACAGGAGAAACGATTGCAAGGTTGAGAGACCGAAGACTGCACACTGTCCGAACAGGGACATGTACCATAAGCTGGGCGATACAAGATATGGGAGTACCTGTTTCAAGGGCAACCCAAGACGTCATTCGAGCACGACTACATAATTTGCAAAGTGATGGCTTGGGAAGCATATAGCGGTGACCACAAAGCGCAGGTGGGCGCGTTTGCGCAGTTTGTAGCACGATACGAAGACCTGAAGTTCGTGAGAAATCGGACTACAGTGACATCGCTAAGAGAACAAATAGGTGGCGTCCGATCAAGAGCGACGAAGAGACAGAAAACTCGGACCTTGAAATCGATTTGCGGGTGAAAAGTTTGCGAGAGGGTGGAGGTGTTGGAGAGAGACTCAGAGTGCAAAGTGTGTCCGAATACCGCGTACAGAACAAAAATCCGGAAGGAGGTCGCACAAACTCGGGAGTTGTGAGTAGTCCTGTGCCTGATATGAACGACAGGGCAAGTTTCGTTAAAGCATTTCGAAGGATTAACCAACGTCACTCCAAGCACTTGAGAATACTATCATTTATGGCAATCGTTACAGGTTTCGGGGAGACCAAACATATGGAGGAAACATGGGTCATGATATGCTGAAAGACACTCACAAGGATGACCTTGCTGTTCAAGGTGCCATCACAAAGCTCATGTCAGGTGATGATATTCCCGACTGCATTATGTGGAACAGTGCACACACGTACGCCATTCAAGATAAGGTGATAGAAACGTCGTTCGAGAAGTGGGGGCATCACATTTTATGGCATACGCATGTGTTCGAGTCGTGCATTTACAAGGGAGAGTGGATGGTGGCATCACATCTATCATCAGGATAGAAATCCAAACCCAGACTTGCAGAAGATATATAGTTGCAAATACCTAAAAGCGAAATCATGTTTCGTGTCAAGTGCAAAAACAAGGGGGTGGGAGAACCTGCTTTATCGGAAAAGGCTCAATTGTTGTTCGATTGTCTATGCATGAACAATCGTTTGGAATATAAACATAAATTTTATGACTTGCCATCAAGCCATTTATACAAGAGCATTGGAGGTGCAAAAAATGATGGACCGTACACTTGGCAACAACGAATTTGACGGAGTAGGAGATGGAGGCACTCACGCGACTGTTAGTGCAAATCGGAAATAAAGACATCATAGCAAGCTCATTTAACGAAGACACGAAAGAAAAAGTGATGATGACTGTGAACGATTTTAGCTTGCTTATAATAGAAAAAAATGGTTGAACGAGGAGATAATGAATATTTATCTTAACCTCCTTCGACTAGACAACGAATGTCGTGTGAATCACGAGAATTGCAACTTGAAGAACGAGAATATGGCTAGAACCAGAAAGGGGTGCATTCCTAAAATAACAATTCTCAGCTCATTTTTCTTTGCCAGACTGTTTGATAGCAAAATGAAGTTTCAGTATGATATGGTTCGAAAATGTTTCATAGAGGTTGTGATAAGCGACATGGATTTGATTATTGCACCTTAAAATTTTCATGCCGAGCACAACCAACATTGGACACTCGTAGTGGAAGACCTTAGGAGTATGAAATTTGAGTACTACGATTCGCCGGCGATGTTCAACTCGCAAAGAAGGTGACAGGGGGGTCCATAAAATTTTTGTACATGAGATTGGTCGAACAAGGCCAAGAGATTGACATGAAAAACTTCAACAATCGATGGGAAGTGGAAGGTATTTCAAAGCAGCGCAACTTCAACGAGTGCGGTGTGTTTATGCTCACACATGTATCCCTATTGGCGAGAGGGTTTTTGCCACTATTCACATCGATATCAGATGACACTAAGAGACTACGATGCCGGATAACTTTCGATGTAGCTGTTGTGGAGTAGATATATGAGTCGGGTACAATAGTCGTCCAAGCCTATGAGAGGACCATGCAGTCAGTATAAGTAGAGGTGATAATATGAGAAAACGAGCTCACAAGAATATTCAGGATTAATGATGCGGTCGAAAGAAAAAGTTAACTGGTCGTTCAAGACAAACATCTTACGAATTTTTTTTTTAACGTAGGAATGATTTACGGAGGCAATAAATGAGTATGTGACAAACACTTACACCTAACCCCTTACCCCAATTCATTACCCACTTACCCCAGTTTATTACCCCTGACCCATACCCCTTACCCCATACCCCTTACCCTTTACCCTTTTACCTTTACCCCTTACCCCTTGCCGCTTACCCCTTATCCCTTACCCCTTACCACTTACCCTTCCTTCTCCTCTAAAAAATCATTCGCAAATGAAGACAATTGAGGCAAACAAATGGACGTCCAATTTCGTTCAAAAAATAAAAAATTCCCGTTTTGACGAAATCGCAGTTATATATGTTAGCTGATGGGGAGACCCTATCCGTCTGATCAACAGTATCTCCAAAACAAGCATCGTGTTGAATCTTATCTATCCAAAGGAACCCTAACGCGGATGTGATGTGTATTACACTGATGTGATGTGTGTCAGCTGGAAATCGGGTCCAGCGTCCTTATACAGTAGTGTGTAACTATGTCGTACAACGAGGCTGTCTGTATATGTACATCAATCCACATAAGACAGCATCCAATCAGTCTGTCTTCTTTTGTATCAATCAAAATTGCACCACGAAACCCTAATCACAACATGATGTGTGTGATCTTTATCAATCAAGCGTAAACACAAAGCTCTATCAATGATGTGATCCAACATCCATTATTTATTTTCGTATGAATCTGTCAGGGGCATTGATTACTTCCTTGCGCAAGGGAAGGATTGACTTCCTGCAAACTAATCCCTGAACAGCCGAACCACCTCCAACCCACGGGGCAATCAGCACCCCATTGTTGATTGATATTGCAGGCCGTTTTCAGTTCTAAATCCACTTCAGGCATCCCTCAAATACAACACATCCCCACCCAACCCTAAAGCTGGGTTGGATGCATTCATGATACTTTTGAAAAAGACTCCAGTCTATTCGTGGGGACCACCACGTGCTGAGAACCGGGATCAACAACCCTTGGGAATACATAGGAGAAAATTTATGGACAATATATAAGAGAAAATTGATGGACAATGCCAGTCTGAGAGCTCTATTCAACGGAGAAACCATGAGTTGTCCTCTTTTATAGTAACATTCGGGAAAGTCATAAATACCCCAAGAGGGCCGAAACCTTTGTATTTGTTAACCCCAAACTAGGCAAAAAGTGTACCTCGCCGAGCTATTGAAGTCGATCCTGAAAATGCCCTCCGCGCCAAAGAAAAAGGAACCATCGTGGGCCTCATTTTGGCTGGAGCCGCCAGCCATTTTCGTCCGGTACCCGACCGCTGAAAGCTGCGGCTGTAAACAAGCCGCATATTTGTTTTTCAATGGGGCAAAAATACTCCACAACCATTTTTTTTTCCGTGCTTGCACCATAAGTTTTGGCGCTCAGCGTGCTGGAGCAACAAGGCTGTGCACAAGGCAATTGTCGTGCTCACGCCGCCAAGTTTCAGTGGGGGTCACCGTGGCAGCTGTGCCAGCCAACAGACGGCTTGTGTTGGTTTGTAAGTTTTTGTCTCTCAGGGCCTCTCCAGGCTCGGCATGGGAACAACAGAATTACTGGTGGATGTAAAATAATAAAATTTTAATATTATTATACATATGGTACTGCGTCCTTATGGGGTGCTCTAACCTTTTTTCAGTGCTTCGTGCCTTTGAAATCAGGCCTGGCTGCATTTGTTCACATATCTTTTACCACGAAGGATAAAGGTCACTACCATTTCATCTTTTCTGAAACCGAAAGAGACTACCATGATTTTATATAATCGAGGCAGTCAACAGGCTGCGTACAAATCTTGACGTAACACTCCTTTTTTTTTTTTTTGTAACACTTTTTTTTTTTCTTTTTTTTTTCTTAAACGCCCCCACCAGTGATAGTGGTGCTGATAAGAGCAGACACCACTACCACCCGGGGAGAGGCTCCGTCTATTGGTGGGGAGCATCACCTGCTGGAAAACGGGTCTAGCGTCCCATATACAAATTGTAATTAGAGAACCTCAGAAAAACCATGTAGGAGAATCCTGCCAGCATTGATTACCCTGAATTACAGGGGATTGACTGAGCAGGAGGTTTGAAAATGGGACTTGGAAAAATAACTGGGAGAAAGAACTGGAAAATAGCTGGGAAAAGCCTGCCGACACCGACTGTTCTAGATTCCAGAGCCAGATGTGGAAAGTTGTTTGACTATACCCACCAAACCAGCTGTCCTTAATTTGCAGACGCCATGGGCCCTACGTTACTCCGCCCATTTTTTTTGCTGGAAACAACAACCCTTATGCAAGAAGCTACCTGAGATACATGGCGTCTGCCAGCGTTGGTTGCTCTGGAGGCCAGTCGATCCCCTGGTCGGTGTGTCGGGAGGAGCCACCGGGGGCACCAGTGGAGCCTCCTTCCGTCCCCCTGCCCTTCCTCGAACAGTCCACTTGCTACCATACTGTCCTCTGTCGGGTATATCCAGCTGCCGTCCGTACTATATCAGATTGTTAGACCCTGCAACCAAAGAGGCAGGAAAGACAAAGTAAAACGCAGATTGGGTTCTGAAGGATTGTGTCATAGACGCATTTCCAGGGACCATGGGTGGGGGGGAAATGGGTCCGGAAACTCATCTGCGGGCCTCATGGGAACACTCGAATTTATCAGCAGCCACTTTTTGAATCTCAGACGGTAGTCCTTTGGGACTTCCTCTCTTTGGTTGTCCTCCCTTCCTTCGTGACTTTCCCATTCCCCCGACCAACACACTTCCGCTACCCATCCCTCCCGATCTCCACCCAACCATTCCCTGGAGAACTGTAATAATCTTTCTCTAACGTCTTTGGAACTATGGAAGTTGTCGAGCGATTGCGTAGTTGACTTCCACCTTTATGAAAATGGAGTCCATTTTTGCATGTCTGAAAATCTGCCTTTTTTTTAAGGGGTAACTTCGGCGCACAAATGCACTTCAGGCAATCCCGCGAACACAACACATCCCCATGTGACCACACCGGACCAGAAGCCTAGCTTAGGGCACACTCACACTACCCCGTATTTTCGCAAAATTGCAAATTTTATGTAGTTTTTCGGGCCACCGGACCAGAAACCTAGCTTAGGGCTTTTTGCTTTGGGATTTTGTCAGGTGCCCCCCGACGAGTCATCACAAAGAGGAAAGTTGACAAACAGTCATCACAAAGAGAAAAGTTGACAAACAGAATGGGAGTAGAACTATATTGAATATATATCGTAACCTCCACACAAATGATAGGAAGTGGTATGACGATTAAACGAGGCAAGCATGGCAAACCCCTCCTCTATTACAGGGGTGGAATGAGGCAAGAGCCTGGGCGGTATGGGAGGTGGGGAAGAATAGGGTGGGGAGGTGAGCGCGAGGAGACACAGAACAAAAGGGTGGCCAACACACCAGGGATAGATGAATTGCATAAAACAGAAGAGGAGGCGGTGATAAGAGTAGATAAAGAGAAGGGAGAAAAGGGGGAGATATAAACATCCAGGCCCCGCGACAAGGGGGGGGGGAAAGGAGGAACACACACAGACGGACACAGAAATGAAGGGGGTGGGGGAGGTCCTCACACAGGAGAAAACAAAAGAACATAACAACAAATTAAAAGAAATAAAAGAGACCACCCTCTCCTGGGTTAGTAAGGTGAACAATACGATGATGGAAAAAACGTTGTGTGTTAGCAGGGAAATGGAGGATGGACAGATAAATGAAACCCAAATACCGTTGCGAAATCTCTCACCGGCTCGGTCTTACTTCCTAACCCTCTTCATGCAACTGGCTGAGAGGTGTGTAATGGACCAAGGGGGAAGAAGGCTGCTGGTCAAGGCTTACCCCCAGGATAAACTGGAACAAAGGGATAACGTGTACACGAAACATGAGAGTAACTGGGTTTTTCACGATGACGCAGCATACATGTCAACAAACGAAAAAATCAAATGGATATGTAAACAACTCGCATGGATGAAGGGGTCCCCGGAGGCTGTACAACAATTTTTCTTAATACAGCCTGTCTCCTCCACAATGTATACAATACTCAGTTTGTTTGAACAAGATAAAAAGTGCATGGATGAGTGGAGAAGACTGAGGTGTGGGAGGTCAGAGGTTCGGATCTACCCATGGCTCCCCAAAAAATTGCCCCCTGAAGAGAAGAGAGAGCAGATGATGCGAGAACATTTATGGGTGGGGCTGCGTCACATCCCGGTGGAGGTTCAAGCCACTTTTATACACGAGTTTGGCCAGCAATATAATATAGTGGATTTCATCGAACCTCTCCCAGCATATGTGGCAAAACGAGATGACTACGTCATGCTGGCACTCGACCTCCCATCGGGTCAGCCGTTCTCATTGGACGACATCGTCCCGTACAAAATGGGAGGCAAGTTGTATTAGATCCACACGGCCCACAAGCTGAGGCCATGGTGCTTCCGATGCCATGCTTACGGGCAGTTGTGTTCTGATACCACCTGCCCCCACCACCCACTCAGACGGGAGCTCATCACCGGACGTCTACAGATATGGAACAAGACTCAACAGAAGCCAGGATGAGGAGGGTGGCTGAGTGGTTGCTACAAAACCTGCAGAATACATATACCAATCTCCCGGAAGAATTCTGGGACGAAACATACAGAGGACTGATCCCTCTGCTGGAGAGTAGTGGGAGCCTAAGAACAACGTTAGAAAAAGGTCTCCCGCTAGAGGTGCAATGGGAGGAAGTGGCTCGGAAAACATTGATGATCGTACATGCACGTTTCTCCCCCCTCCCCCCAACCATCTGAGGGACCTGCATCGGGGGACCACGCAGGCGACCACAGGGAGGAGAAGGGAAACGGGGACCACAAGGGAGTACAGGTAGAGACACAGGTGGATGACGAGATAGGGGCACGGGGTCGGGGGGAACAACAAGAAGAGTGACAAGGAATCGAAAAGAGCACACAATAAAAAATGTGACAAATGGACCATGAACAGCGGAAGAAACAGGAGGTCCCACTAGAAAGTGGGACACAACCCCCTCCGCAACCCCCCCCCCCCGACCTCGCTGTGGAAACACAGACAGGGATGGCCCTGATCAGTAAACGACAAAAAATCAGACATTTATTGGAAGGGGGAGAAGGAATAACCAACCTCTCCAAACCTGCAGTCATGGTGGTCCCGACTCGAAAAAAAGAGGGGAGATGGGAGGTGGACCTGTCTGCGGCCCTCGGAGCCCTACATGGGGAAGTGACACTCGGGGGATGGTCCCCCCAATTCCCCCTATGGTCCCAATCTGGGACAAACCACTTTATGGAAGGAGCACGCTCCTTCATTGAAAAAAACATTCCAACCGGGCGCAATTGCCACCAGAAGGGCGACATATGGCGACCAATCACTGACGGATAACAACGTCTATGTGCTCTTCGATCCCAATAAGGAAGCAGGCTTGCGATGGTTCTCGCAAACAGCCCTTCTGGAGTTGCAACTCCTAAAGATTAAGCCTAGTAAAATGTGGGCGAAGCAAGATGTTATGATAGCCCTGGCCAGAATCCTTAAGGAGGGATACTTGCATCCCATTGGGGCCAAGAAGGATGACTGGGATGTGGTGGAATGAGAGCGCCTTTAAAAAGGAGGGACGCGACAAAAGGAAGAAGGAGGTAAAAGATGAATACTATTAAGGCATTTTACAATCAGGATCAGAACTGGAGGAGAGGAAGAAGAGAGGCAGATTTGGACCTGCGTTCCATAAACGTGAATGGCCTTGCAACGGCCACACCACAAAAGAGACAGGTCATCTGGGATCAGATTAAAGGAGTGGGGGGGAGGAACTGGCCGGATGTTATCCGCATTCAAGAGACACATCTGATGGATACAGCAGACCATCACTACGCACATGAAATGATCTGGCCACACCAGGCCTTTAGAGCACATGCCCCGCGACCGGGGAGTGCCATCTGGCTCCCCCCGGACTCCAGGGGTCATCGCTAGATTGGGAGACAGATTGTGAGGGAGGAAGGTGGGTATCAATTCTGGTCATGCTGGAGATAAAACTAGTGAGAATCTTTTGCGTCTATGGCCCGAATGAGGTGGGGGAACGAAATGTTTTTTTTGAGAAATTACAGGATAAAGTCCCACAATCCCTGCAGGGAATTCCCACAATCTTGGCAAGAGATTTTAATGCCGCACCGGACAGATGACGCCTACCATCCCCGTGCCCAAAATACGTGGGGACGGATGAACAAACTGTGGCCGACCTTTGCTCCTCCCTGGATGTGTACGACTCCTTCCGTAAATTGCACCCCACTAGGCGCACTTTCTCTTGCTTTCGAAAAAATGGACCAGAAAAATTCACTAGATCAACAATTGACTTGATATTAATATCTACAACAATCAAAGGCTCTCTCCAGATTGCAAACATCTTCCAAGCCCATACCTTGGTTTGGACCACTCTATATGTGTGCCGATGCTCTCGTTTCGTAAAAAACATGACCAAGGGCTGGGTTTTTATAAACTGAACACCTCATTGTTGACACAACACTCATTCCAATCCTTTGTCAAGGACACATAGCACTACTGGCTGTCACACAAAGACAACATTCAGAATAATATTGTATTGTTTAACAATGGCCTAGCCTTCCTGGCAAGAAAATGTTGTGAGTACTCAAAAAAGATAGCTGCACAGAGGAATAGAGAGGAGATTGAACTTCAAAACCACTTACGAGAACTCAACCAACAACACGAGTAAACCCAAGAGGACCTATCTGTTGCTATACAACAAACAGAGGCTCGACTCCTCAACCGTATGAAACATAGATGGAATGGTGCACGGATAAGGGGCAAACTGAAAAAACAAAGAATGGAAGGAACCATGCATGCGCAATGTTTTGCTATGACCAGGCTCAGGACTGGGAGAACGACTATCGATGCCCTTATGGATCCGACACACGATCAAGGACACCCAACCACCAACACACCCCAATGCCTCTATATAGCTAGGAGATTCTACCATAAACTTTTTTTCATCACAATGTAAATACTCCCCGGAGGACCAAGTAATCCAGGAAATTAAAGATTTTTTGCCCCCCCTTCAAAAACAGCTTACGGAGCAGCAAAGGGCAACCCTGGAGAGGCCGCTTGCTAAGGAGAAAATATGGACAGCGCTAATGCAGATGGAGGAGGAAAAAACCTCAGGAATAGACGGTCTGCCAAAGGAGTTCTGAGAGACAATGTAGCCTTCCCTGTCGCAAGATCCGATGGAATACTATCAAACGGTCTGGACAACAGGGCAAATGAGAGAATGGGATATTGACACTGCTTCACAAGAAGGGGGACAAAATGAATATCAGGAACTACCGACCAATTACGCTCCTGACTGCGGTCTACAAAATGATAGCAAAGGCACTGGCAAATCGCATGGGGCCGCTGATGCTGGATATTATTCACCCAACACAAACCGGCTTCATTAAAGGTAGGCAGACTCAAGACAATATCCTTCTCATAAACGAGGTCATTAAACTGTCCCGTCAATCTAAGCACAATGCCGCTATAATCTTTGTGGACTTTGAAAAACCATATGACCATGTAGATTGGGTTTTTCTTGATCAAGTGTCTAGAAAAACTCAATTTTGGTTCAAGATTTAGGCGTTGGGTCAAGATCCTTCATCAGAATGCTACAATGAGGGTGCAGGTAAATGGCAGACTAGCGCCTCTCATACCCTGGAACGGTCGGTGCGCCAAGGTGACCCGATCGCCCCCTTTCTGTTCGTAATAATCATGGAAGCACTGACAGCCAACATGCGCACCCATAAACAAATCAAGAAAATAAGGATTACTTCTATTCCAGAGGAAGCTATCCCTATCTATTCTCTTTTCGCCGATAACCTCACACTTATGGTGGAGGCCTCAACTGAGAACATGGAGGCAGTTCGCCGACTGATGGACCGGTTCTGCGACCTATCAGATATGCGAGTGAACTGGGGGAATAAAACGGGAGGCTGGTGGATACACTACCAAGGGGCCAGACCGCCAGAATCCCCAAGGGTCAGATGGTTGCCAAAGGAAGCTCCGATCAGGGTTTTAGGGGTCAAGCTATCAGCCGAAGGACGACCACCCCTGAACGACGAGTGGCTGGTGCAACCACTCCTAAGGAAGTGGAACAGTTGGAAAAACAGCAAGACCTCAATTATTGGTTGAAACCTAATAATTAATAATGTGGCACTAACCTCATTGTGGTATAAAACCGCCCTCTGATCACTTAACAAATCGGTAACGGCTACCCTCCAGCGATAGGTAGCGGCCTTCCTGTGGAGAGGAAACCATGAGTGTCCAAACGTCTTTAGGAGAGTGGCGTGGCAGGCGGTGGTTCAGCCAAAGACCAAAGGTGGACTGAGAATTATAGACCCAACCACCCAAGTGATGGCCCTGGCCCTGCAGTGGGTAAAGCGCCTACTTTTTGACCCACAAACTCCAATGACATGGAAAGCATTGGCACTACAACAAGTAAGTAGACTGGCCCCACAGGCCCCCCCAACCATTGACCCGACGATATGGCTGGAGGACCGGTACTGGCCTATTCCGACATGATCATCAGCAAGAGAGAACGAACTCGAAACAGACAGGCAAGCAACTAGAAGAGATCTGCACAATGATGCCTTCTGGACCTCACTTATGAAAACATGGAGAAAACTCCCCCCACCGGATAAAATCCCGCTGCGACGCTGGGAGGAAGTATATAGACAACCCCTCTTCGGCAACTGGTGGATAACTGACTCTAACAGTAGGGTGCTACGATGCACAGACACCCCCCGGAAGGGATGGACCAAGTATGGTATCTTAAGAGTGGGGGACGTCTGGGACCATGAGCAGGGGGATTGGATTTCTGAACCTAAGCTGAAAGAAAAACTGAGGTACTGTGACGAAGTAGGGGAGGCCTTAGAGACACTTATCTTTGCCGTCCCCTTAGATTGGGTTCGCATCCTTAAAAAAGGACCAGCACTGGAGCAGGGAGACTGGGTGGGCATAAAGGAACATGAGGGAATAGTTGAAAATATTGTTAGCATATTCCAACCACGAGAGGGAGGAGAAGAAGTGTTGGTCAACCTATTCCACAAGAGCTCAGATGATAGGCTTACACGAACGAAAGGTAACGAAGGACGATGGTATAAAAAGCCAGAGTTGTTCCGAATCCGGGTTTTTAAAGAAAAAGATGGATGGCTGGCATACAAACCAACTATACTAATCTCACACCTAGGCTTCGACCCGGAAAATTGGACCTGGACACTAAACATGGCCAGAGGAAAACAAGGGCAGCGACAACTGCATACACAAAAATGTGGTGAAAGAGACTCTTCGCCCAGTAAGATGGTTTAGGCTGAGCAAGGCCTCCCCAGCGAAAGTGGCATCATTGCAATGGCAAATTGAGCGCCGCTGCCTACCCACAAACGACTGGCTGATTGACAGGACAACCTTGGAACAGAGAGGATTAACTCTGCCATGGTGCAAACTTTGTGCCTCCGTTTTCCCGTCACGATGTTGGCATGAAACAATTGAACACATCTTCCTTCAGTGTCCGGGCTCAGTATGGCTGTGGAGATGGTGGGAGAGGATATGGAGACAGATAGGCGCCACGACACCCTGGCCGTGGGATTGGAGAGCACTGTTGTGCGAAGCATGGCACCCGGAGCAAACTACCACCTTTGAGGATAATATATTTAAATTAGGGAGAAGGGCGGTACTCTGGGCGCTATGGAGAAGACGGTGTGTGTATGAGATGGAGAGGAGGAAATCCGACTGCAGGTGCATTGCCAAGCCGAAATCACTATTAAATGGGGAAAAATGAAGGAGAAATTATCATCTCTGCACGTAAAAACAGAAATAAAAAAACATATTCAACAATTCAGCGAAGACTGGCTGGGAAGGACCCTGGGGAATCCTATTGCAAAAATCTTGTGGGTAGGGGAAGGGGAAAGAGAGGGGGAAATGGTGGGAAATGATGACAGGAACTATCAACTTCAGTTTCAGGAGTGGACAAATGCTTGCCCAGATGTACCATGGCGGCCTGCCTCAGATTTTCCAGATCCTTTCCCGCCACCAGCTTTAGCCATGGTGGGAGAACAGTGGTACGGAGGAGGAGGTCCGTAGTGGGACCAACCTGCAGAATGAGGGACTGGGGAAGAGGATGGAACAGGAAAGGAGGGTTAGCGATCATACCCTAACCCCCCCACACTGTCTCCAATCATCCTCTGATATGGTCTCAGGAACTAGTGTGTTGCAGTGGGCGCCAGGGAAAGCAATGCAATCAAGGCTGACAGGGCTCCCCCACAATGTTTCTCTTTCTGGCATACCGCAAAGTCAGGTATTTCAGGTATCTTTGGTCTCAAGAAGTAGGCTGGGGGGAGGGAGGAACCAGAATGACTGTTAGTATTAGGCGCCTTTCTCAAGGTGAAGAGGTCCCTCCCTTGCCCCGAAATGCCTGCTCAGTCAATCCCCTGTATCCCAGGGCAATCAATGCTGGCAGGAACACTCTGCATGAT
>BFEA01000126.1:306142-317865 GCA_003427395.1 Chara braunii
GTCGTGGCCCACGTCAATCCCGCGCGTTCGGCACCAGCCCGTCGGGTCGCCCAACTCCTACTCTACTCACCTCTTACTTCGCTCGTGTGCCGACCCTTCCWRATCGCGCAACCCCRAGCTTCCAACAAYAGGTCAAGAGAGYTGACTAATCSCGYARCCGAAATTTATAGCGTGCATGCATGCGCGAAGAACACGGAATTACCAGGACTTAGAGTGGATTAGGGAGGGAGCGYCTKCGTTCYGCATRATCGGYCGCGGCGTGGGGGACGTAACCCTTCTCCWCGCATCGATCCGAGCATGCAAGCCRCGGCTCACAGCAAAAGAAAGARAGGGAGAGCGAGAGAGACGAAGTGTWAAAAGAGAGATACAGTTACAATGGCGCCYGCCCAAAATYGCAGTTACACACACGATTAAGGGCGCCCACTAATCAGAGTACCGTTGCAGCCGCATGAGAAAGCRCGTAGACAAAAGGCGCAGYGCGGCAGAAAAAGTCCTAATTACTAAATTCCTAAATTCCTATCTAGTGCRAAAAASCAAAAAGCATACATTCCRRAAAGAAAGTCCAAAATTCCGAGAGCCATCGGGGCTCGACAAAATTCGAAAAAGATTCAAAAGGAAATTCAAAAAGAACGAAACAATTTCCCGCGCGATGTCCGCCCCCAAAAAGATCGAACCCAAAACGAAAGAAACGTCGTCAGCATTTATTAATCACGCGTGTGGTGGCGCACCAGACATCCATCCGACCAATCTCCCAACCGGCCGTACCCGGACACACCCAGCCCCGAAGAAGCGACGAAAAAGACGAAGAAGCAAGGGTACTGATGCAATTTTCCACCGATCCTGATTTCCCGAAAGTGTCCCAATCTTCCCAGCTTAGGACCCCTTGTTGCAACCGCGCAGAAACTCGTGCGCTACATAAAGTGGTTCGTCACAATACTTCCAAAAAGAGTCAGAATCAAAATTAAGCCCATCTATTGTATCATAGTACTAATTAGCAAGCAACTTCTTCTATAGATCATGTCCTCAGCCCATGATGGCTGTTCTTGGTATTGCCCGTAGCTCATCTTGACGTTGGTCGTGACGACTTCCTTTTTAAACGACGAAACCAGAGCTTTGATGACGTTGGTCGTAGCTCATCTTGACGTTGACCTTCAGATGCCGTGGTGTCATCTCCAGTGCTCCGACTGTCACCAAAAGCTACTCCCACTACTCTCGGTGCCATCTCTAGGACGGCGCAGAGCTACCTCGGTCGCAGGGCCATGCCATGCGGCCATTAGATGGTGAGAACGGAGCTCCCCTTCCACCTAAATGCTTGAGGGGAGGACAGCTCCTCTGATGTTGATATCCTGTTAGGTATGCGGACCAATAAGGACATTACCAAAATTAAGATAATTGCAACCATTCCAAAGGACGAGGGCCCGGTGTGCTCGTTGTTTGCTGACAACCTAACAGTAATGATGGAAGCTACCCACCAGAACTTGGAAGAAATCCGGCGGATGATGCACAGATTGGCTGAGGTCTCGGATATGACAGTTAACTGGGGTAGCAAAACACAAGGGTGGTGGTCCACTAGTGGATACCCTACCAAGGAGGACGGCCGCCGGAGAACCCCCCCCTCAAATGGCTGCCCTTACAAGCCCCACTGAGGATTGTGGGTATCTCCATGACAGCCGCAAGCTGCCCGACAACAAACGATGAGTGGGTGAGCGTGCCGACCTTAGCTAAGTTAACAACCTGGAAAGACAAGCCCGCCTCCCTCTTTGGTAGGGCCCAGGTAGCTGATAATGTGGTATTTGCATCATTATGGTATAAGTCCCTACTTTGGCACCTAAGTAAAACTGCAATGAGAAAGTTCAAGGCTAAGGTGGCGGCTTTCCTCTGGCGAGGAGACTGCGATAAGCACAGCGTGATTAGCATGGGACTCCCTTATACAGCCGAAAGCAGGGCCCCGGGGAGGGTTGGGGCTGATTGACCCAGTAACTCAGGTTCAAGCACTGTAGTTACAATGGATTAAGAAACTGTTTTTCTGCCCCAGCATCCCTTGGGCGGTTGTGGCTTTTGAACATCTGGTCCGACTGGCGCCCAAAACCCTTCCCGGAATCCATCCAATAACATGGTTAGAGGATAGGTTCTGGACCATTCCAAGACAACTCCCACCCATGCATTGTGGCACACAGCATGGAGAGGTGGGCAGTGACCAACAACCGGACAGGTTTTGACCGTCTTTATTGAAGAGTTGGTGCAAGCTACCACTCCCTGACAGACCCCACCCAAACTGATGGGAAAAAATTTACAGACAGCCCCGATTTGGAAACCGGCTGCTCACAGATGCTCACAGATGCATAAGGAATAGCACTGCTGCACCATGGCGGAGCTGGGTCAGGAGAGGGATCCTACGTGTAGGGGACCTGTGGGATGGTGAGAAGGACTGGAAGACAGCGGACCAGCTGCGGGGGTCACTCAGCTACTGCCACCATTTTTTATTTTTTTATTTTTTTTTAATGGGAACAGAGCTCCAATTTATTCGTGGGGAGCAGCACGTGCTGGGAACCGGGCCCAGCGTCCCATACGGAAATTTAGCTACTGCCACCATATTGAAAAACATGTTGAAGACATTATTGAAGCAATACCTCTAGCCTGGCATGAAATTCTACGATGGGGCCCGACCTTGAGAGAAGGGGATTGGGTGATGATCAAAGGGAAACCTGAACAGGTGGGTCGGGCACATCTGATGGACCCACGTATGACCTTGATAGAATATTATCGTATGTCCCCCACCAACAGACTGCAGGGCAGCCCAGCCCCCCTTTGAATGGGTAGATCGAGACGTCCTATACGGAGTCAGGGTCCTCGAGGAAAAGGGGGAATGCGTGGTCTTCCAGCCCCAAACCAGCATCCATGAGCTGGCCTTAGACCCACTGGAATGGCAGTGGAAACCCCCGCCAAGATAAACAGGGCCGCCCCCACAGCAAGTCACCCCGTACAGCTTGACAGTGAAGTCCACGTACCGAATGCTGAGACCTAAGCGCCACCTGAGAGATGTGATCACTGACCGATGGACCAAGCACCTCAACGTGGACCGCCACTTGCTCACGCCGATCAGGTGGTTTCAAGAGCGAAAGTCTAAACCAGCTAAGATCACTTCACTGCAATGACAAATAGCGCACCACTGTCTGCTGACCATTGATTGGCTGACTGACCACACCAACCTGGAGCAAAAATGGTTGATATCACCCTGGTGTCTGCGCTGTATTCAACATTTTTCGCCTCGTAAGAAGGCTGAAACAATTGTCAATGAGCACATTGTCATGCAGTGCTTAATCGCATGCTTCACATGGAGATGGTGGGCCCGGGTATGGAGGAAAATGGGGGTGAAAAACCCCTGGCCCTGGTCCTGGCAGGCGACCGTAGCAGGTCTTTGGCCAGCGCAGGAGACGACGGCCTTTGAGTACAACATGTACCGATTGGGGAGGCGAGCGGTATTGTGGGCGTTATGGTGGCAGCGGTGCCTCCTGGCCATGGACAGGGTATGCGTGGAACTTCCATACCCGGTCAGAGATTACTGACCAGGTCAAACAGCAGGTCTAGTTAGAACAGACATGTAGATGGCGTTCTTTAAAGTCCAACTGGATTTGTACCAACACGCAGGGGATGTGAAGAAAACTATCACAAACTTCTGCAGGGAATGGTTGGGGGGAAACAGGAGGGGGTGGGTAGCTGAAGTAGAATGGAGCGGGGACAAGCCAAATGGTGAGAAGGATTTGGAGGACATAAGGGACTACCGTTTGGTGTTCAGGGACTGGACTAAGATTGAACCCTCTTTCCCACTTCGCCACCCCACAAATTTTCCCGACCCTTTTCCTTCCCATGCCCTTTCCTTAGTAGAAATTCTGCCATAAAAAATTAAAAAACTAGACCGGAGCCCCGATGGCCCCCGGGACACGTCCTGGCCCGTGCAGAGGAACACAGGATCCTAGCTAAGATGGAGCAACTGAAGACTACAGATGGAATCTGAGCTGACAGTCGGGTCATACTTCTGGAAGAGGCCTGAGCAGAGCTGAAGAGGTGGTTCGGCAATACGATCATCGGCTACGAGAACTTACGACTGAAAACTTCTATTTGCAACTGTCAAAAGAGGGAGGAATAGCAGCAGCTGGTATCTGGCGGAGACAAGCAGGCTGGCAGCAACCTCACAACAACCTCTCACCTCAATCGTTTTTCTAGTGTGCCTGCCAAGTTAATCCCCTGGATACCCGGGGCAATCAATGTGGACAGGCAACAACCTTCTTGCACATCAATCTCAGTCAATTTTCTAATATGCTTGCTCAGTCAATCCCCTGGTGACCCAGGGGAATCAATGCTGGCAGGCAGTAGCCTTCTCGTACATCGCAGTCGTAATTTCAAAATCTCACAGATGCAAGTTTTGTAACTTGGGCCGGTTGGGCGCAGCGCTGCCGGGAGCGCTGCGCCCAACCCGCATGAGCCAGCCGGACCGGCATCGGGCGCGCGGTAACGCAGGGAGAATAGAGTTTGTTGGCGGCGCACTGGGAGCTCGCTAGGTGAGGTTGGCGCGTGGCAGCGGCGGATGGAAAGTGATTGGGGTTGATGGGATGTGCACGGTGGCGGGGTATAAGGACACGTGGTGTTCGTCATGCTGGCGCGTGACAACGACTGATGGAAAGTGATCGGGGTTGATGGGATGTGCACAGTGGTGGTGGTGGGGTTCATCATGTGTGAGTTGGGGGTTGATTCTTTTCCTTTATCTAGAGTGATAACATGTTATGGCTGGTCTGTGGGTGTGATGGGAGTGTCGGTTGAAACCTCGTTTTTCTGCATCTTGCTATAGCGTGAGACTTGTGACATCGCCAGGAGTAAGAATAACATGAGTGGGAGATCATGAACGAAAGGGGCAACGGATTGGTGTTGGTGTTGAGGTCTTCTCTCCTTTTTCTTCAACAGGGTGGTAAGTGGATATGGATGGATGCTTGAATCCCCTGTGGGCCTGTGGCGCCCCGCTAACGGGCTTGGTGAGGCGGTGCCACACCATCTTTTTGGTTCTTTTGGGAAATGGAAGATGGCCGTCAAGGTTTTCGGTGCTAGTGTTGCTCAGAGCCTTGGTGCTAGCAATGGGAGGTGGTTTTCCTCCCCCGAAGATGCTGGGGTAGGGTTCGAGAGGGTTGTGGTAAGATGGGGGGTGTTGAAAAAGAAGCGAGAGGGATTACCTGAGGTTGCTCTTATTGTTGTGTGTTGGATTAGTGTTGGATTAGTGCTGGATTAGTCCGGAGGGTCATACTTAGGATTGTGGTTGTCTTGATGATAATACTGATTACGTTCTCATGATTAGCTAATTTAGTTTTGAATCTTGATCGAGAGTCTTATGTRCTACTGACTGTGTTGACGATAATACCGATTACGTTCCCATGATTAGTTAATCTAGTTTTGAATCCTAATCGAGAGTCTTAGGTACCACTGTCAATCGTCAGTGATTTTTTATAGATAGGATTTTCCACTTTCACGGTCTGAAATATAATTCTGAAAGATCCCATGATTGTTCTAGTCTGGATATAAATCTGAAATGATTTCGGTCGACAGTTCTTGTCGGATAAATCAACTGAGAAATTCATAGTATTGATCGAAAGTCCTACTTAGGGCATCTGATGGTATATCCCTATGGTAATTTGCATGTCTGTTAAACTCCTAAAACTTCCTATAAATTCGTATCTTGTCTTTAAACTCTAGGAAATCTCTTGAAAATTCTTAAGTGCGGTTTTGTTCTTAATTTTACATGAAGTTGTGGTTGTCTTTCAATGGATCTTCAATCTTGTACTCAGTCCATATCTGTTTCTAGTTTCTGTGGGTCTCGCGACTATTTTTTTGAGGGTTTTGTCTGAGATGGTCTCAAATAATTGGCTAAAATTCGTCTCTACAATTTGTAAACTCGTATGGGGCGGTTCAGTTGAGTTTTGGGGGATCTGTCCAAGATGGGGGGCAAAGGGCATGAGATGACTCTTTGTGAGGATGGAGAGAGGGTGGCATCGGGGCTGTCTGAGGGGTACCGGCTAGGGGAACGCTCATCGGATGCGATTGGCATCGGGCAGCTTTGGTTGTCGGATGGCTACCGACTGACGAGGGTTTACTCTGGTGCGATTGGCCTCAGGCAGTGCCGGCTCACTCCCTTGAAGATGGAGACTGGAATTTCTGAGGGGGCAGGAGATTGCAGGATGAGGATTGTGTCTGGTTCTTGTTGAGGACATGGTATTTCGAACTCTTTACTAGGACGGAGTTGGGGAGGTGAAGGGGGGATAGGTGAGTGGAGGTTCTGTTGGGTTTTGGGGGATCTGTTCAAGGTGGAGGGCAAAGGGCATGAGATGACTCTTCGTGAGGACGGAGAGAGGGTTGAATCAGGTCGTCTGAGGGGTACTGGTTGGGGGATCTTTCATTAGATGCGATTGGCATCGGGCAGCTTTAGTTGTCGGATGGGTACCAGTTGATGAGGGATCATCCTGGTGCGATTGGCCTCAGGCAGCGCTGGCTTACCTTTTCGAAGACGGAGACTGGAATCTCCGAGGGGGCAAGAGATTGCAGGATGAGGATTGTGTCTGGCTCGTGCTGAGGATGGAGTTGGGAGGGTGAAGGGGGTTCGGATGGGGGTGGTTGAGCACGGATGCGATTGGCATTGAGCAGATTCTCGATGGGTACCGGCCGTGGTCAGCTGACTTCATTAGAACGTACCTGGGACCTCCCTTTCGATGACGAAGACAAAACTGTTGCACTTGGTGGTCTTCCGGGACCTCCCTTTCGATGACGAAGACAGAACTGTTGCACTTGTTGGTTTTGGAAAAAAGATGGTGGGGTATCACGCGTCCTACTAGTGAGTGGGCTAGCTGGTAGGATGGGAATAGAGCACAGCAGCAGCAGAGATGGTGGCTCTGCTGCAGTAGGTCTTGCTGGAGTAGGGAGCAGGGGATTGATTGGGGGGTCTAGTCTTTTTCTGAAAAGAGAGCTCTTTGAAACCTCAAATAGTGAATAAGGTGAGTAGGAGAAGATGGTGGGTTATCACGCGTCCTACCAGTGAGGGGGCTAGCTGGCAGGATGGGAGTATGGTATAGCAGCAGCAGAGATGGTGGCTCCGCTGCAGTCAGTCTTGCCGGAGTGAGGTAAAGTGGATTGATGGGGGGTTCTTCTGAGTGGTTTCTGAAATTTGTTTAAATCATGAAGATTGTTGTAGACATGTCTGAAGCTGCTCCAATATCTCTGAGCCAAAGCCGGGTAATGGCCCCGGTATCTTAATTTTCAACTACTATTCTTAGGCCAATCGGATTTTTCTAGTAGGTTTCTAGTGATGAATCTTTTGAATGCATTCGTTATGGGATGCTGGGCCCGGTTCCCAGTTCGTGCCAATTTGTGCGGTAATGGTTGTATCTATGGGAGGCTGGACCCGGTTTCCAGCAGGTGTTGCTCCCCACCAATAGATGGAGCTGTTTCGTGTAAAAAAAAAAAAAAAAAGTTGTGTATTGTAAATGGTACGCTGGACCCGTTTTCTAGCAGATGATGCTCCCCACCAATAGATGGAGTCTCCCGAAGGTGTCAGAGGTGTCTGTTTGTATCAGCACCTCAACATCCCGAAGGGAGTTAAAAAAAAAAAAAAAAAAAAAAAAAAAACAAAGGTATGAAGGTCGGATACAAGGCTGCCAAGATGCCTTGACATAAGAGTGCAAAGGCACTCCCTAACCCACTCAAGGGCTAGGCTACACCAGGGCACTATCGCCATAGCTCTCACACAGCTATCATAACAATGGTGCTTGGCAGGGTAGGCGCCTCGTGAGAAAAATAAGCTTCGACATACTCAGACGTTGCGACCTACTCAGCCGCCACCGCCGCTATCGCCTGCTTGTCGCTAGCACATTTTTCGCTCGGTCTGCCCCATTTGGCAGATTTTTTAGTGCTGGGAAAGAGGAAAAAAAGAACACATCGTCATTGAGCCTGACCGGGCCCAGGGTTGTGACCCCATTAGCGACAGCCTAAGCACGCAAACTAGTGCGGCAGGCCCCAAAATGACTTTTCATGTCATTTCTATTTTACACCCTGGTTGGGGCGGTAAAACACTTTGAATCCTGTCATTTTGGTACAGCGGACGTTACTGGCCCACCCTGGGTGCAAAAAATGACACGAGAAGTCATTTTGGGGCCCGCTGCACTTTTTGCCGGGGTTTGGGGCAAATGACTACAAAGGTTCTCAGCCCAAGCGTGCGAAAACTGACACGAAAAGTCATTTTGGGGCCCTGGTGGTGGTAAGAGAACCGTCTGGATTGAGGGTTTATCTGTCAGGCTGCTCCATCTATTGGTGGGGAGCGGCACCTGCTGGAAATCGGGTCCAGCGTCCCTTTGATACATCATGTAGCACAAAGAATGGTGTTTGTTGTCTCTCAGGGCCGTGGCTATGTCTGTCTCAACTTGGGCCTCCGTTGTCCCATTGAGCTGCTAGCGTCACCCATCCCTTTTCTGGATTGCCCCTTATCTAATAGCCCAGCCCTGTCTCCGCAGCCCCCCTTATAGTTGTGTCTGTCTTTTTAACCCTTTAAGCCTGTAACCTCTCAAGAACCAGTGTATGAATCAGTGTATGAACCATTCGTGATCCTTGAGAGGATGTTGAAAGGAGACACATTTTGCTCAGATCTTTCCATACTGGGCGTCCCAGTCCCATCCCTTCTTTTTTTTTCTTTTTTATCTTTTTTCTTTTTTTTTTCAAACAAGACTGTGCAGGTAGTACTAGTTGAGGTGATACAGATCTCCCCAACTAGTATACCTTATGCATGTCACTCCATCCAGTCCCATCCCTTTTATAATAAGGCAGTCCTATCACAGCAGACTTTTTACCCGAACATGGCTGTGTTCATCTCTTAAAACCCTTTAAACCCTATACCCTCTTAAACCCAGTGTATGACCCATTTGTGATCCTTGGGCCATTTGTGATCCTTGAGTGACTACTAACTGGAACACAGCTTGCTCAGATTTGTCCATGATGGGATGACATTTCCCTTTGTCCTGTGATGCGTCCTCAGGCTGGAGGGAGCGATCTGGCCAGATTGTGCGGACATGTATGATAGATGCCTATGTTGTCACTTGTCATCAGTCACCATTGATCCTGCCAATTCGCCTGTCGGTCTGCAGACCTTTTCTTTCGCCTCCCATGTAATCCAGTGTCCCTCTCTCCCTTGGTACTTGAAGTCTTTGCGCCACAATCGGACATGCCCGGAGCCCATTGTGTGTTTCCTGAGGTCTGTGGGGGGATGAGCTGTTGATGGGATGGTAGGAGTGGTGGTTATAGGGTGTGCAGGGGGGCAGGGGCAGCTGGTTTAGTGGAGTGGGTTTTGGTTGGTGAGGTGGACAGGCCCATTGGGACTGTGCGGGAGTGGGCGGGGGGGGGGGGGGGGGGGGAGGTTGTGGCGACAGTGAGGGGGGTTGGGGTTCATTCAGCAGAGCCGTGATAAGGATGAAGTTAGGTTGAAGATAGGGAAGTTCAACTCGGAATTCTTCTCGGGGCCGCCTCTGCCAGGTCTGTTCAGTATTCCTCCATGGTTTCAATTGGATATCCAGTTCAGCGTTCGTGTTACTGAACAGCCTGCAGGGATCCTGCCATATTTCTGTGTAAGAGTGCAGGATGTCCTGTTTGGCCTGGGGCTCATTTTTCGTTCTTATAGTCAGTTTTCATTGTCTTCCATGCTTTTTGGGTCGCCGACCTAATGACATTCTTCCACTGCTTGTTGGGCCTGTTGGAAGCCAAAGTGATGGTCTCTTCTCTCGAAGGAGCATCTTGCTCGCCAGGCCTGCATGAGAATGTGCAACCTTGTGTAGTTGAATAGGTTGACTGCAAATGGAGACCAGCATTCCAGCAAGTGATGATTTTTGCCCAGCAGAAGGAGGCCCAAGTCCCATGGGATGTGGAACGTTGTTAAGGAGTGGAAGGCTGCGTCCCACCACTGCCATAGCTGTACGACCATGGGACATGCCAGCAGGCAGTGTTCTAGCGTCGCGCGGGCAGGTTGTGACGCCCTCCCGCAGTAAGAACAGACGGGGGACAGTTGACCCTTTTGCTCCAGGTCTGTTCTGGACACTAGCCAGTCTGGTGTCGGAAGGCTCCGGTGAAGTATCTGCCATTGCAGCGACCGGAGGCTCACTGGCATGATCTTTGCGTATTTGGGCCATGGCAGGTTGCCCAGCAGGTCCGGGTCCAGGGGGGAGTCCAGGGCCCATCTTTCAGTTAGCGTGTGGTTGATTGGCTGTTCTGGGCACATGGCTCGATGCCCCTTTTTAACTGTATAGTCGCACAGACCCATCGATTTTTGGTTTGGCCATTCCCACTCCAATGGGTCGAAGGGCAGTCCTGCAATCGCAGTCGACGGTTCGTACGTGTATTTCCCCTGTTTGTGGTCCCCCACCACTCTTATGTGCATAAGCTCGGTTGACAGCTCCTTGGTGTCCAGGTCTGCGTTGCGTGTCAACTTGGGCATTCTTGATCCAGGCAATACAAAGGTTTTCAAGTTGTCCGGGGGGAGGTTAGAACGTCTCCCAAAAATAGGCCTCAGAAGCCTGGCAGCTCTGGCTACCTTCATCCCCCGAATACAACGTACAGTCATTGTAGCTGTATCTGAAGTGAAAAGTGACCAAATACGGCTACAATGACCGTACGTTGTATTGGAAGGGAAGAAGGTAGTGCTCTGCTTTTGTCTGGCAGTACAGCAACCCAAATCTACCCTGCAATCACTTGTGAGATCCCCCGCGCAACCTCACGCCCCGTGCTGTCTTCCGTTCGGAGTGTTAGCTGTGCGGAAAAGAGGCCCAGAAAAACAGCAAGATGGGGTGTGCCAAGGATTTTTGGAAATTGAGTGTGGGGACACAGACGGAACTGAAATCCCTCGTGTTGGTCCGATGGAGCAAGTCGATCGTTTTCGCACGTCGCGGAATGAGCGCGCGGGCAAGGCGGGAAGAGATGGAAAGATCCAAATTCAATCCAAAAAGTATTGTCGTGCCTCCCACCGGGCTACAACCCATCCTTTAGAACAGAAAGGCTTGGGCACGCTTCGCGTGTCCCGTTTTCGTATCAAGTCTCGTCTTCGTTCGCTGGTTAGTTCCGAGTCTGATGTGGAGGGTCTCAGTCGCGTGGCTCTTTCTTTATGCTCGTCTTCACTCCACACACAGTAGTGGAAACCCCTGGACTCGTAGCGCTCAAAACGCTGACATTCGGTGCACAGAGTGCGCGGCCAGCGGGGTTCTACTGCCGTCCACGGAATGGCGATTAACTCGTTAAATGACAACAATACCGAGTAAGGTGGGAAGTGCATATCGATAATAACAAACCCGGTTTCTACAAACCCAGAACAGCGGTTGGCCAGAGGGAAGTAATATTGCCCGTCGATTTGTGCAACGGCTTCTCGTACGTCCCACTCACATACACGTGTCCTTTCCTCACTGTAAGGAAAATGTCGAATTGGGATGGGAGATACGGGAGGCTGGCGCCCAATCGAAAGGTACTTGTCAGTCCACATGTCAATCAATCACAAAATATCCTGAGACGTCATTAAGAACGAAAGCGATTCGCGCGTCCCCCAGTCAATCTTTTTTGACACAAGAGAGATAGATAGATAGATAGATAGATAGATAGATAGATAGATAGAGAGAGAGAGAGAGAGAGAGAGAGAGAGAGAGAGAGAGAGAGAGAGAGAG
>BFEA01000126.1:340720-370297 GCA_003427395.1 Chara braunii
GTGTGTGTGTGTGTGTGTGTGTGTGTGTGTGTGTGTGTGTGTTGGGTCATAGATAATCCCACCGTTCACTTGCGCCTGTCTGAATCTCCCCACTTTGACATTCAGGGCACTAGGCAGGGATCACATTGCGTCGGCATCCGTTGAGACCACGCTCATGGTTAGTCGGATCTGTCTCTCTTTCTCTCTCTCTCTCTCGCGTGCGCGCGAGCTATGAACGTGAATGAGCGTCAAACGCTTTCAAATGGTTACATAGGTTGAGGGGTCAGAGTTTTAATGAGTGGGATAAGAAAGGTGTCGATTTTTGAATCCTTTTGTTGTATTGGTGTGTCCTTAGTGCGGGATGTGAAAAACTCCTTATAAACATTCCTAGTCGTCCTCATGCATTGTAGGGTAGAGGTGGCTATGGGTCGGTCTGGGTAAATGGGGTCCAGAAAGGCCTCGATTGATTATCTTCTTGTTCTGGCCTTGGCCATGGTGAAAAATCATGAATCCATGACCTCTTTCGTGCCGTGCTTAAATATCTTGCCTCTGATCTTATTCCCTGTCATCTGTAAGTAGCGAATTCTAAGAGCTTGCTGTTAAGATTTTGTAATTCCAGGTCAAGGGGCTGTTGCTATAGGTCTTGACTCTTGAGTACGATATTGAACTTCCATTTCTTCTTGGAATCTTTGATTAGCCTTTTTTTAAGCGTATTCATTGCATTTACGACCCATAATGTAAATATCATTGTTGAACCATCTAATCTCAAAATCAATTAGTTGTTTTTGTTGACTTCAGTATTGCCACATGTCTCATATTAGGCTCAAAAAGTCTTGTTGATGAAGCAATGTTGTGTTAAGTTTGAAAAAACTTGGCCCATGATTGGACCCCTTCCTGAAGGTGTGTGTTACTCCACCCACTGTGTGGTCCAATCCCCTATATGGACTGAAGGGAAGAAGATATGCAAATTGTTGAGCACCTTCCACATCTTCTAACATAAGGATGAGGTCAGTTTGTGACCTGTAACAGGTCTCTGCACTAATATCCCTAAAGTAGGAGAACCTTTTTTCCCTCGGGAAGGCTCTCCTGAATGTATCGAAAAGGGTAGAGCACAAGTCTTCTATGAATGCTTCATCTATTGTTATATACGTCGAAGGCGGGGAGAAAATTCTCTGCATGTCTAACCAGCGGTCCGGGGCCGCATTAAAGTCCCCTGCAATGATCCTCGGGAGGCCTGCTGGGATCTGCTGGCGACTACCCTTAAAGAAAACCCGCCCCTCCCCTTCCGTATTTGGAGCATATACGCAGATAATACAGAGCAGTTCCACCTCCAACATTGGTAAAACCAAAACCCACCTCCCTTCCTCCTTGTCTACTACCCAATGGGCCAATGCACCAATGTTGCTCGGGAGGATGGTGGGAACCAAATCGCAACCCCGACGCTGCCTGGCCTCGGGGCATGAGCCCTGAAGGCCTGGTATGGCCATATCAAGTGGTGGGCACGGTGATGGTCCGAGGTGTGAAGAAGGTGGGTCTCTTGAATGCAGACCACATCCAACCATGTTTTCCTAGCCTCGCCTCTGAGTTGTTCCCATATCGCCTGTTGTTTGTCTAGAGTGGTCGTTGTTATACCGTAAACATTAAATGCGTGTAGGTCGAGGTCTTCCTCCCGTACGCCTTTGCTTCAGGTCGGGTCATTTCCGTAGATCAGTCGCACTGGTCCATCAACAAAATTTTAGGTCCCCCAATGCCTCCCGATTCCCTACATCCTCTGCCAAGTCATTGAATCAAGGCTTGTAAGGGCTGTGAGCAACGAGCTCTTGAGAATTCGGCGCACACATGCTTCGACTTCCTCCTTGGTCCACACATTATTAGATTTCACGTTTAGAAGTTGCATGTCGAGGAGAGCAGTGTTCGAGAACCATCTCAGGCCTGCCTCCCGAGCGGGATCCATTAACAGCAGTACTTCCCACTGGGCCCTTGTTGTGTTGGTGTACAACTAGTACAACTTTCATTGCGCTCTTGGTACGAATGCCTTCTGGATGTGGATGCCGATTTCTTCTGCTAGCAAGGTATCTTTCATGTGTGCAAGCAGGATGGCAATAAGGGGGTTCGAGCCCGTCAAAGTTACCCCCCTATATTTTTCCCGGGCTGGAGGCACAGTTAAGCCCAATTCCCATCTTCCTTTCTTCTTCCGAAGCGGTAACATCAGAACCCCGTTAAGAGCGGGGACTTCTTCGTATCTCCCTTGTTTTAGAGTGTGTCTCAGTTTATCGCGCGTGTCCCTCAATTGTTGGGACGGGGGCTCTCCCTCCGGCTCCTGGTCCTGCTCTCCATCCTTGCGGTTAGCCCTGGAGCCATCTACAGTCCCACCTCAATTCTCTTCTTCCTGCGTCATGCCTATAGTGGGGGCTGATTTCCCGGTATCAGGGAATCCAGGGATAACAAGTCAGTGCCCTCGTTTCCCCCCCAGTCGCCCTGAGTGCTGAAAGGAGGTTTTGGAGATTTTGTGTCTTCACATGGTAAGTGGTGTTGTGCGCCCAAGCTTGCAACCTCTTGAGGGGTATCTCATTGTTTGGTCAGCTGCACCATGTCCTAGGATATATATTGGTTAATAGTGGGTTCGGCTGGCACACAAAACCACTTGTTTACAACATAATACACCTTCTGCAGACTTTCCAACCACTGGTGGCCCTGTGGTGGACCATTCTCTAGAGTTGTGCGCAAATTGTCGCTCCCTTCTAACATCAGAACAAGCTCTCGATACAAGTTGTCCCAGAAGTCTGTGAGAAGGCCGGTGTATTGAATCTCTAGCCTCTGCATCAGCTAATCTGCCAAGGATTTGAGTTTAACATGCAGTGGGGTCAGCTCAGGTGTCTAGGACGCTGCTGCGTCCGTCATTACCACCTCGGGGGGGGGAGGGGGGTCTTTGTCGGTTCGTGTTTCCTCTTTTTCCACCTCCATGGGGCAGGGGTCGAAGGCATCCACGAAAGGGTCTTTGCTCTGCGATGTAGATGGTTCGACCGAGGGCTCTCCATGGGCTCGTGTGCTGTCCTCCTGCCGATCCAGCAGAGGCGGTTGTGTTTCCTCTCTTTTATCCTCAGTTTTCTTAGTTTGCTCGTCAGTCTCATCTTTTCCCCTCCAGGCCTCCTCTAGTGAGGGCCCCTTCTTTAAATTAGGTCTTTATCTTGCCATTTTTGGACCAGCAACTGCCTCCTCTGCCTTTCCGGGGACGCCCCTCCATTGCCCGGTTGCAGAGTAACTCGTTTTCTCTTGGGTTGCAACGTGGTCCATTCCGCCTCCTTCCCCCGATCTCTAGTGTGGTTACTCTGTTGCTTCTGCCCCGCCCCTGGGCTCCCATCCTTCATTCTTACCTCCAAGGGTTCAGGTGGGGCCCTTTCATCCGGGGGACAGGTATCCCAGTTAGACTCCCCAGTGCCTCCCCACTCCCATGCCTTGAGTGACCCACCCCTCTGGGGCTCTTTCACGTAAGTCCACCCCTCATGGCCCACCCCCTTGGGGCTCTTTCACGTAAGTCCACCCCTCATGGCCCGGGTCCACCGGCCCACCGGGTGCCACCGGGTGGTTCCGAAAGCATCCCATTGCAGTCATCCCGTGGTCCTCACCATTCGGGCGAGGTGAACCGGATAAGAGTCATCTGTACACAAGTGGCCATAACTCTTGCATTTAAAACACCATGGCCGTAACTTGTGGGCGGTATGGATTTTGTATTTTTTCTCTCTGATTTTGTAGAGAATGGCATCATCAATGGCAAACGGAGGGGTTGTGGGGACATTCAGGGCCAACATCAGATAATTGTCCCGTTGTGCCACGAAGGAGGGGAGGGGATCAATGAAGTCAAGAATCTTATAGCGTTGCCCCAAATCTTGTAAGAAGGTGGTTTGGATTTCGACCGCGATATGTCGAAATTCAACCCAAAAATGTTGTGCCATCATTTGTGTTCGCCGCTCCTCTGGACCTAGCTGTTTGGGGGGAGACCACGGATAGATTCTTACTTAAAGTTTTGACTAACCACACTTATGCTTTTCCATCCATCCATAGCTTGCTTGTCCTTTTCATACATAGCCAAAACTGTGAAGGTGGTGGGGAGAGGGGTTGGTTGAGAAAGGAGTCCCTGGCCGCTTCTGCATCGCGGTTCACTGTTTCGAGACGTAACCTTATCCACCTTATTTTATCATTTGTTGATTTCTATGCCGTGTCATCTAAAAACACCCAATTGCCTGTGTGGTTCTGATAGACCCCATCCCTGTTTTCCAACTTCTCTGTGGGGGATGGTTTCCATTAACACCTTATTCCCCCCTTGTTCCACCACCTTGGAGTCAGATGCACATAAGAATTTGGTTAAGAAGAAGGCCCTCGCTGAGGCCACGTTATCTGGAGGGATATGCTGGTTGGGGTCACCAACTGTGCCAATCCCCCTTGGAATCACAAGGGTGTGACGAACCGATTTCCGCACCGCGCGATTTTCTGCTCGGTAGCGACGAGGGGTTCTAAGTTGGGAAGGATGGGCCAATTACGGGAGATCGGGATTGGAAGGAAATTGCATCGGTGTCCTCGCTTCTTCATCTTCTTGCATCGGTTCTTTTCGAATGGCTGGTCCAGGGCCGGGTAACTCCCAGGACGATCGATTGGTTGATCGGCTGTGTGAACGGCGCGCCGCCACGCGCGATTAATGAATGTTGACGTCGCTCCTTTTGTTTTGGTTTTCGGACTTTTTGGGCGCGGACATCGCGCGAGAACTTTTTGAATTTTATTTCTGAATCTTGTCGAGCCATGGTGGCTCTCGGAAATTCGAACTTTCTTTTCAGGATTTGTGTTTTTTTTTCGATTTTTCTGCATTAGATAGGAATTTAGGAATTTTGCAATTACGATTTTCCTTTGCCGCGCAACGCTTTTTGCTTACGCGCTTCACTGTGCGGCTGCAATGGACTTGTGATTAGTTGACGCCTTTAATCGTGTGTAACTGTAGTTTTGGGAGGGCGCCATTGTATTTGTATCCTTCTTCTTGCGCTTCGTTTTTCCCGCCCTCGCTTCTTCTTGCTGTGCCTAGAAGCCCGCGGCTGCATGATCGGATCGATGTGTGGAGAGAGGCTACGTCCCCCACGCCCCGGTTTGGCCATGCAGAACGTAGGCGCCTCCTCCCCTGATCTCTTTCTAAGTCCTTGCAATTCCGTATTCTTCGTGCATGCATGCATACTACAAATTCCGGCTGCGCGATTAGATAGCTCTCTTAACCAGATATTGGAAGCTCGGGGTAGCGCGATCAGTGAGGGTCGGCTCACGAGCGAAGTAAGAGGTGAGTTGAAGCGGGAGTCGGGCGACCCGACGAGATGGTGCCGAACGCGCGGGGTTGACGCGGGCCACGACGAACTGTGGGCGCGGGCGAGCCTGACAGGTGCGGGAGGACTAAGCGGGGTGACGACTTCGTGGGTTGGTGCGAGACGACGGACTGTCCGTATCGGAGACTGTGAGAGAGAGAGAGAGAGGAAGAGGGAGCTGAGGACCTGAGGTTGATGGACGCGGGCTTGCTGTTTCTTTTGTCTCTTCCCCCTCTCGCCTTTCTATATAAATTTTGATCTCGGTTCGGGGCGATTCACCCGTTTTTTGTTTTCGGAATTATGGTTTGATTTCAGCCCACACTTGTTTCTGTGATTTCGGTCTCAGTTATTGTTTGTTATGATGAATGAATGGATGAATGGATGACATGTCTGTTGCTTTTCCTTGTGCCGATCTTTACCTTTGCTTATCTCTTTGATACATTCATAAGCATAGTAGGAAAGTTTGCGTAATCCTCAGTACTGTTGTCGTTGCTACGAACGTGTAGTAGCACCTTGCATATTTGAGAATGATTGCGTACGGATCACGGAGTAATTAGATGATTGGATAGTTGTTTGTCCAGGCGAATACCTCGCGGGGATGCGTGTAAGCGTGATCTGATCTGCACACTTATGCGTATCCACGCGTGATGATTCGTAGTCACCCACGCATAAAAGGGTTAACGATTGTGGGAATACTGATTGATTTGATGTGTTCGATGGCCGTTTTGCAACGAAGCAATCACCCCGAGTGAACACGTGTAAATGCGATTCAAGTCGTGCAGCCTGCACGTACTCACACGGGGTAGCTCGCAACCGACTCAAATATCAGATAGGCACGGGCAAACACGCACTAGGAATTCCGCGGTTCCATGATGACAAAATGACATGCTCCTGGGCCTCAGACTCGTCGTGGGACCCGGAATACTTCACCCCTTGGATAGAAGAGTGCCTCCGACAGAGGTTCCCTTGCCTAACTGAGAATCGACTATGCCCTAGGGAGTTCCACTGTGCCACAACCAGCGATCCATGGTGCTCTGATTTCCCCACTTCGGATCACACGCACTACTTCATTTCCCCCGGTTTCATCGTTATCTCCACTAACTTCCCCCCCTTTTGTCTCCTTCTCCCGTATCATCAACTCAGGGTCATCCCGTGGAACGCCATAGCCCCATACTGGCCCCGCACGCCCTGCAGAAATTGCCTGCAACGCGGCAACCTACCCTCGTTCCGGCGGAAGGTTCACTCAGATAAATGTACTCCAACCTACAGAGTAGCGAGCAAGCCAATGCACGGCCACGGGGTAAGAGGCTTATTTGTGGGTTGAAGTCTTGTCCAAGGAATCATTGTCAGAACCGCTGTCTGCCTTGCTTGCTGGGGGATCGGGGAGCAAATCGCGCGACCAGGAAGCCTACTGGCCAGCCGAGGAACTAATTATCTTAAAAGCTTGGGAATTGCGAGAAGCCGGTCGCGACAACCGAAGGACCGACCTGCAGGAGGGGAGGCTGTCGAGTGTGTGGAACGGGGATTGTGAGTGAGTTGTGTTTGGAATGCTTACCCGTTAGCCTGGGCTGCTGCAGTATCCGCTGGGTGGATGATGAGCTAAGTTGTTGCTACTGGTTTGTTATGGATGACACTGCTTGCAACCACGGATTAAGGCCACCAGAAGAGTACACCGTGGTTGGGCTACTGCCGCGAACGACAGACCGACGCAGGGTGTGACAAGCACTCACGCCCGAGCAGGGGCCGACGAGTGGGTGATGCCTTACCGCAGCCTTTCCTGATTAGGTAAGGGACAACTCAGTCTTCTTGAGCCACGGGCACTACCCTGAGCTGTGGCCAGTACATTTTGAGCCACGAACCTACGAGAGACGGCCGAGCCTTGTTGAGGAGTCGCCGCCACGATTGTGAGGGAGTGTGAAGGAGTTATTGCCGCAAACTAGGAGGTCGTCCGGGGGTGGAATGCGACAGTTTGACTTCAGTTGACCAGGCTGGTGAGCGACTGTGGCCACCATTGTGGGGCCCTCAGAACATTGAAGGTTACATGACCCTATCCTGTGAGCCTGAGTGCACCTCTCTTGTATCAGAGAGACTCAAATTTATCTTCTTCTGCCCTTCTTAGTCTATATCTAATCCTGTTCTGAGAGGAAGGCGGCAGGCGGGATTGCAACCCGTAGGGCCGCAACAAGACTCTGTGGGGAGTCAACCCACCGATTGCGGGAGCTCAGGCGGGACTCAGGAGGAGTTATGGAGGCAGGAAACTGGGAGGTAACACTTCATCTCCCTCTAGAAACTCGACTATAACCTTTACCTATATTCCTTGTTATGTTTTGACTGAATATACTGCATGCACCCTTACTTCGACTTTCAGTTTGACTTTCAGGACACAAGCCATACTAAATAAAGGAATCTATGTACAATGTCAGTTTCAATTTAATTGTTTGGCTGAAAGAAGATTGAAGGATTGCATCTGGGGGAAGGATGGGAGGAAGGTTGTATTGGATGTTTGACTTGGTTAACCAAAGGCTGAGAGAGTCTCCATAAGTTTGGAGGGCAAAGTGTTGTGTTTATTTTGGATTGCCTGAAGGACCAGACAGGTTCCCATAAGTTTGGGTGGTCTGGTTGCTTTGACTTGTGAGGGCTGAATGCGACTGTCTTTTCAGGGACCAAGCATTTTGCATAAGTTTGGATGGCTTGGTCGCCCTTTTTTCTTTGCGGATTTTGTATGTTTATTTAGTTTCCGAAGAAGGGTTGAGCATTTTTCCATAAGTTTGGATGACTCTGACCCTCTTTGTGTCATTCGGAGGGAGGATTTTGACAACAGATTGGACAGGTTCCCATAAGTTTGGGATGTCTGGTTTGAAGTCACGCACATGCTAGAACCTGAAGGTTAAACTTGTTTATATTTTATATCATATTGCTTATGAACAGGTTAGTCACACATTTTTCCATCAGTTTGGATAGTCCGACTATAGCTTACCAGAATTGAAGAGAGTATAAATTAAGAATAAACATGTGGTAAGAAGGGGCAGGCTGGACCTCGATCTAAGTTGATCGGTCCGGTCATATGCTACCTTATAAGACTAAGGACAAACAATTATATATAATTTGGATACTTAAACAGTTCAGGGCGACTAGGGTGACCTAGTCATGTGCCAAAAGAAGAGAAAAGTTGTTGTGCCCTATGTTTGTGTATATTCTCGCTGAGCTAGGTAGGTTCTCATAAGTTTGGGTGACCTAATTTTAGGTCTTATGTAAGTTGGGTATAAGGGCATAAATCATAGAAAAATTATGAACTATTGTTTGATAAGGTTGACCTTGGAATGGTGAGAGTACTTACCTTTGTGGATTGGTCTACATATGATTGAGTGAGGCTACTACTTAGTCTGAGTTTCAGTTTGATAGATAGCTGTTTTAGTTGGTCGCCACGTGCTAGAGCCATCGGAGTTAGTTTCAATGCCTACATTTTCTGGACTAAGTTTTTTTTACTGTGCATTTTCTGTAATCTTTTATTTATACTTGGTCTTGTATAAGTCTTGGTAAGTCACTTTTTCCACGGGAAGCGCTGCCGAAATTTGTACAAAACCAAAAAGTTAGTCAAATTTTTTCATTTTCAGAGTCCGTTTTTTCTGAGTTTCTGGCTTAATAAAAATCTGGAAAACCTCATTTTCTAAAGGGAGTGCTGCCCAAATTTTTGCTAAATTCAGGAAGCTAGACAAAATTAGACATTGGGAAGTCAAAGTCATTTTAGATTCTGAAGTTAACTTTGTATAAATTTTGGAATAACACTTTCTCTACGGGAAGCGATGCCAAAATTTCTACAAATCTACGGAGTTAATTAAATTTCGTCTTACTTGAACTCAGGTCTTGCTTCTGTGTTCATATCTGACTTAGTATAAATCTGGGAAGTCTACCTCTCTAAAGGGAGTGCTGCCCAAATTTTTAGTAATTCCGGGAGTTAGACAAATTTTGGGTTTTCGGAATTAGAGTTTTATCTTTGTTTTTTATATTTAGGGTATTATAAATTATGTGAAGGCATTTTTCCTACGGGAAGCGCTGCCGAAATTTTCTTAGGTAGAGAAGTTAGATTATATTTTGACAGGTGGCAATGCCGACGATCCACTCTGCCTAGAGAAGATTTTGCCAAAAGATTTACCTTTTCATTAGTCACTGGCTTAGGGGTAGACTCAGGGTTAGCCAAGCAGAATGATTCTGTGTGAAAGCGTGATATGGAGGTTACTCTCGATTTGGACATATAGATTTAGCTTAGGGATTGACTTGTCTTGTGTAACAGGTCCTCTGGATCGTTTGGTTCAAATATGGAATAGATTCAGCTTGATCCTATAACGATCACCTTCTGTTATCACTGATAACAGGTCGGTTGTCGATTCGTCGATTTACGACTCAACTCCAATTCATCCTCAATACTCAACCTTAAATGCTTTAGCCCTAGTGATTGTGTTGTTTTGTTAAGGTTTCCCCGTGACTTTTATTGAATGGTCATTTAACAAAGGTACTAAGTATTTAATTATGGTTGGTTGGACAGAGGTTGGGGCTTGCATGGCCAAAGCAAGGGGTATGAGTGTAGGGAGTGGTTGGAGTTGACTCTGTGTAGTGCATATAATTTTGTTTGACTCTTTGATGTGATCGCATGTATGTTATCTGGTGCGGATTTTTGAATTGGACTGCCTATGATCACACGTATATATATGGTTGTGAGGAGTCTCACAATGATTCTGAGAAGTGATCGTCAAATACTTATTCCCCTATATATATATACAGGGTTACCTGACCGAACGTTTGGGGACCCCGGGCTGGCCCCCGAACACCCGACCCGTGCGGGGGCCGAACACCTCCAGGCTCGGTCCTCGCCAAAAAAAATTTCGGGGCCTCAAACTAAGTTTTTGTTTCTAAATTGTTTTTTGTAAGTTCTTTATGATGTAAACTACACACCTATAAATTTTGAAGTCATTCTGCTAAGCCAAAAAGACATTAAAAACCGTCAAAGATGAGGGTGTTAAAACGTGCTCGCCCACTCACTATTTTGCCTTTATTCACTTTTAACTTTTTGTTTTTACTTTATTTCGAGGTCTGAAAAATTCTATTATTTTTTGAATTTTTTTTAATAAGTTATTGATTATGTAAACTACATATCTGTAAATTTTCAGGGCATTTGTCAATGCCAAAAAATAATTAAAAATCGGCAAAGATGGTGGTGTCAAAAAGGTGCTGGCACACTCACTTATTTTAATTCTCTTTTTATTTTTTCTTATTTTTATCGTAGTGTTTATTTTCTGTATTTGATTTTCAATTCAAATTTTGTAAAGAATCTGGATGTAGTGCCCGAGCAAATGTTGTTAAGTTTATTTTTCTCCATAACATAGTTTGTTTTGCAATTATTTGAAAACGTTTCGTTTCTTTTATGGTTTTTTTTTTTTTTTCTTCGCGCTCGGCCCGAACGGCCGAACGCCTTCTGAAGGGGTCCCGTACGTTCGGGCGTTCGGCCTTGGGCATTCAGCCTTGGGCACTCGGCCCTTCCTTGACGCCGGCAACCTTATATATATATATATATAGCCTCCTGATGAGTCGGTGAAACTCCGACGAAACAGTTTGTCACAGCCCCTCGTTTGTTGTCCTCTTCTCTCTCTATGCCTACGGTTTACCGGGCAGTTCTGTTTGTGACGATATATATATATATATATATATATATATATATATATATATATATATATATATACAGGGTCACCAGCTGGTACGTACGGAGGTCCTCGGGCAGACCTCCGTACGTACGGGCGTTCGGGGTCCCGTACGAGGTCCGAACCCGATGGCATTTGGCCCCCGCCAAAAAGTATTTCGGGGCCTAAAAATAATTATTTTCTTTCTGCATTTTTTTTTGTGAGTTCTCTATGATGTGAGGTACATGCCTGTAAAGTTTCAAGCATTTGGCTAAGCCAAATAAAAATTAAAAATCGCCAAAGATGGAGGTGTCAAAACATGCTCGCCCACGTATTTTTTAACTTTTTACTTTTTTTTTTCACTTTAGTTCGGGGTTTAAACAATTGTATTATTTTTTTTAACTTTTTAAGTGGGTTTTGTATTATGTGAAGTACACATTTGTGAATTTTTAGGGCATTTAGCTATGCCAAAAAAACATGACAAATTGCCAAAGATGGTCGTGTGAAAACATGCTCGCACACTCACTAAATTTAATTCTCTTTTTAATTTTATTTATTTTTATTACTAGTATTTGTATTTCGTATAGGCAGGGAGGTGATGCTGATTAAATTCGTGTGCAAACACGCTCCCTGGTGTACCCGGTGCAGATGGTGGTATCGTACAACGGAAGAAGGCTGCCCACGAGCTGAGGAGGACGAATTGGAACGAAACACCGGTTTAAGACAGGGTGACTTCCAGTCCAATCGAAACTAGAGGCCGTCGGATGACAACCATATTAGGGCAGCGGCAAGGGAATTTGTTCCGACATTGGACGACCGTCCTCAAGCGACAACCTCAGCGAGAGGTGTCAGGGGAGCCCAAGACGCAACACTCCAAGCAGGAATTCAAAGCGGTGTTCGAAGCAGCCGCTCTTCGACTCCCCAGGGAGGAAGGGACATCGGGCAATCAAGCCAAGGAGCGACTAGAGGAGGAGATATGAGGGAAGGTGCAAGACTGCTCGGATCAAGCTCTATGCCCAATCAGCATCAGAGGACACCTCTCGATCTGCCGCTACAAGTCGTTAACGGAGGATACCAACCTTATATGCTACCAGGGGGCCCGATGGTTTGGCAAGGGATGGGGTTTCATCCCTACAATCCAATTGTGGTAACGGGCCAGGTACACTATCAAAACTTGTAGCTCGGGTCTAGGGCTAAATTATGTTGCTCACGGCTTCGGCGGGAGAGGAGCAGCAACTCTCTCCCACGGGCTCGACCCGTGCGCTGTCAGAAATGGAAGACTCTCCCGATGTTATTCCGGAGGGATCAGAGGCGGCTTGAAGGGATGATCGCCGCTTCGAAGAACACCTTCTTTTTCCATTGGTATGTACCATGCAAGATCAAGCGGTGCGCGTGATTGGTCTACTAGACCGAGAGGACAACTTTGTTTTTCCAACAGCAGGACTGACCTAAATACCCATGCAGTCGGCGATAAGGGAGAAAGGTAAATACATGTTTGCTGACCATTTCGAATTTAGAATTTTCCCATAATTTTACCTTTCTAAACTGAGGGTAGACCTTGAAGATGGAAAGTCAGCCAGATATACGATAGTCTTCATTGATGTCAAACTCTCTTCGGATGTTTGTCAGGGTCTGAGGAATGTAGGCTTGGACACTTTTCCACTGGATGCTATGATTCAGCCTTCAATTGACCTCTTGTATGAAGTGATTGTAGAACCTTGTGTATCTGCCTCCTTTCTGGCTGATTTGAACCCGAACATGCCAAGAATGAGCAATTTGCTCTCCACTGCCTTCCTAGGCTGCCTTACATCAGAATGGACAACTTTGGGGCCGAATGATGGTTTAGACAGGGCACGAAGCTCGAACCCGTCCTCTGCAGGGATCCAATCTGCTCAAGCTTCAACTCTAATTAATGGGAAAGATTCAGATAGCTACATGGAATGTCCAGGGGTTGGGGGACACGAGTAGCAGGAGAAAAGGGGCTAGGCTTAAAAGTTGGATTCATAGGAAAACCATTGACGTTGTCCTATTACAGAAGACAAAGTTTTCAGAAGGGAAACTATCACAACTGAGAGACTGGTGGGACGGTCCACAACTGTGATCAAGGAGGAGTTGCAAATCTTATCCATAATAGAATAGGGGCTCATCTTTTGGATTGTGATAGCGATGTGGGGGGGCGTTGGTGTTGGGTGAAGCTGGCGATCGACAGCGATGACTGGGCGTTTGCTATAGTGTATGCCCCTAATAAGCCTGGTGAGAGGTCCATTTTTTTTGCGATGCTGCCTTTCGTTTTACCCCGGGCTAATCATATGGTGATAGTCGGGGATTTGAATGTTGTTTGCAAACCGGGGCTGGACTCAGACCACGACTGAGGTAGGACGTCAGACTGAGTCAAATTGCTGAGATGGATAGAGAAGTGGGAGCTTTATGACGCCTTTCGAGAGCTTTACCCCACTAAGCAGTCCTTTACGTGGATAGACCGTTCTCCTCAGCATGCTGGAGTCAGCCGCTGAATCGATTTCTTTTTGGTTTCAGAAGGCCTGAGAAGTAACGTGTTGCAGGTTAAGACTGACAACTACCCCATCTCAGATCAAACGGCGGTAGTAATGACATGTACTCTCTCTGCGACCACAGAAAGAGGCCCAGGCTACGTTCGGTTAAATACCGAACTCCTGAACGATGAAGGGATGGTAGGATGGATCACGAACTTCTGGCAGGAATTGCAACTGATCGGACCTTACAGCGAGACGGTAGCAAACTGGGTAGATGCGGGACTGAGGGTAATCTCACTGAAGTTGGACTCCTCACAGATCACAGCGTTCTAACGGAACAAGGAGGAGGCAGAGCTAAAAGCCAGAGTAGACGAAGCAGAGAAAATGATGGGACTGCACCCAGTATCAAACCTATTCTGGGCAGAAGAGCGAATGGAGAGACTTCGAGAATGGGACAGGTGATAGATTCGAAAGCAAAAGAGGTGGCTCAAGCTTCTGGAGACCAAGGGCATCATCACTTCTGATCGAGTGACAAAGGAAACATTCATAAAGTTGTTGCCAAAGAACAAGTCGGTCCAGATGAAGGAGTTTGAGACACCTGCAGCAGCTGGGAAGGCCTCTGGCAACCACCAATGAGGAGATGTGTAGCTATGCAAAGGACTTTTTTCAAGACATCATGGCGACAAGAAGACCGTGCGACAATGTGAACGACAATATGGCGGAAGTGTGGAATAATCCAACAGTTCGCGTCTCAGAAGAAGCAAGGATCTGGTTGGACAGGCCGAAGACGGAGGAGGAGCTGGCCGCCACACTGCACCGTATGGCTCAGGGAAAGGCGTCGGGAGATGATGGGTTGCTTGTGGAATTCTTTGAGAGTTGTGGAGAAGGCGTAAGGGCCGACTTGGTGGAGATGTACAATGCTATACAGGCTGGAGGACGTTTGGGGAAGTTAATGACAAGAGGCATAATCTCGCTGCTCTTCAAGAAGGGAGAGTGGAATGAGGTTCGGAATTGGCGGTCGATCTCCCTTTTAAACGTGGTCTACAAGATCTTGGCTAAAACACTGGCCAACAGGCTTGCGAACTATCTGCCATGCATCGTCCACCGGGACCAAGGCGCTTTCGTGCGGGGTCGGTCAATTTTCGAGAATGTGGTGACTGCCATAGAGGCTGTTAAATTGATCGAGCGGGAGGAAAGCAACACGACAGTCCTACTGTTGGATCTCGAGAAAACCTACGACAGAGTGAACTCGACATTTGTCCTAACCACTCTGCGCTGGCTAGGATTCGGGGAAACCTTTTGTCAATGCAGCAATTTGTGTAAACTGGAAAATTTCGAAAGAATTCCACCTCAGTCGGTCACTGCGCCAAGGCTGCCCGTTGGCTCCACTGCTGTTCATCCTTCACCTGAAGCCGCTCCTCTGTAACATTCGAAAACACCCGGAGATTGTCGGACTGTGCTTACCAGGAGGTAGAGAAAGCCGAGTCAAGGCCCTCACAGATGACCTTTTCGCCATCTCAGCCAACGAAGTCAGTTCGTCAGCTGCTCTGAAGAAATGTGTAACATACTTTGCAAAACTGTCTAAAGTCGCGGTTAACAGAAACAAATCGGTGTGTTTCCTCCCCAATTCCCGCCCAATGGTGGTACAGTGGGGGATGACACGTGTGGAAGCCGATGTTGCAGAATGCTTCCTGGGGGTGCAGGTGACGTTGGGCAACTGCACTTCTTCTCAGGAAGTAATCCTAGTTACCAAGAGGATCAAGAGTTGGGGAAAAGCCCAATATTTGTCTCTTATTGGGAGGACGCTAGCTATTACAGTCTCAGCCTTTGCACTTCTGTGGTATGTGGCAGCAATTAGAAGAATTACCCCCTCCACGCTCAGCTCAGTGAAGAAAGTGGCCAGAAGGTTCTTATGGAAACCAGAAAGTGATCAAGATTGTGGATTCATTCCCAAAGTGGCATGGGAGATCATATGCACTCCGAGAGAAGGACTGTCCTTGATTGATCCGGCAGCTTAGAACACGAGACTCTTAGCCAAGTGGGTGATTCGGGTAGGAATGGCAGAGGAGCAAGCTGATTGGATATTGATGGCTAGAGCGTTATTGGCAAATGAGTGGAATCGGTCCGGGCCATCTGATGTCTGGGTGGCGCTAATGTCAGACACATGTACGTAAACGCCCGAAATGACGTTTTTGGAGTGAGGTCCTGCAGGCCTGGAGGAAATGTAAACCTTCCTTGAATATCGGCCCGATCTCCAAGGATGATGTTCGCGGTCAAATATTGTTCGAGAACGAGTACACCAAAGGACGTGACGGTAGATGGTTTACACTCTGCCGGGAACCAGGCTCGTTTGGCCAAAGCTGGCTTCAGAAAGGCATCTCGAAAGTTGGACATCTATGGGAGGACCACAGCAGGAAGAGTGGTTGCAAGCCATCTTGGAGGCTATCCCAGAGGAGTGGAAGCAATTGCTGGGGCCGGAGGGGATTGACCCTTCTGGCACCTGGTACGAATGGGATAACGGAGATGCAGTCTGGTATTGCAGGCTGGAGAGTTGGACAGCTGACGACATAGGCAAATGCTGGCTTGAAACGAATAGGAGGGAGCTCCCTAATCAGCCCAGGCTAGAAAAATATGGAATTCAGCTGAAATATGGCCTTTCGGGTCTCAAGGAGGTCAGAGTGATGATGAAACCCCCTCCACAGGAGGGTCTACCTCCTGTCCCTTGTCTGGTTGGCAATGGGACTCCGCTTAGCCAACTGAAGATTGATCCTGCAAGTTGGGGCTGGCAGGTGGAAGGCGAGGTAATCAGAGGGTTGGAGAAGCTTTCTGCATCCCTGATATTGAAAAGAAGGGCATTGTCGGTCCCACAGTGCACTAGAATAGTAGCAGAACGTTGGGCTAGGGAGGTGCCTGAGCTCACCCCCACCTAGGATGTGGAGCTGTCCAGACTGCGGGCACAATTGAAATCACTTCCATCTCAGAAGCTGGCCTCTCTGTTGTGGCTCCAGTCCCACCTGACCATTCCAACGACGCAGTGGCTAAGGGAGAGAGGAATGGAGGTTACCTCCACTTGTGACAGATGCCAGGTGGCGCAAGAGACCATGAATCACCTTTGGTGGGAATGCCCAAAGTCCAAAAAATGGTGGGGCGGTTGGGTGAGGTACTGGCGGTGGATAACAGGTGATGACTCGCTCACTGATCAGAGATGGGTTTTACAGGCAGGGCTCCCACAGAATTGGAGCATCGGAGAAGGGTGGGGCTACGTGGCACAAGTCGCAAGGGCAGCGATGTTATGGGTCATTTGATTAGACAGGAATGGACTGGGGTTCAGGGGGGAGGGGATAACGGAGTGTCAGACGGAGGTACTGTTCAGATCACGGGTGGTCAAGGCCATCCGGCAGACTGGACGAGAAAGGCAAAGCACGGAAAGCATCGAGAAGGGACTGCCTGGTTCCGGAAGACTTGGGCTCTCAGTGCCAGTGATCCCCTTTCACGACGAGCTCGAGTCTTCGCAGCGAGTTCTTCACTAGGAGTATCTTCAACGGCGTTGAATAAGTCGTGTCCGTCTCGTTGTGGACTTCTACAACACAACAAAAAACAATCACTGAACGAATCGATAGTCAACTGGCTAACTTTTGTCAAAAATTTACTATATCCTTGGATGGGAGCTTGGTTATCAGCAGACGGCTGGAGTTCGGCGACAAGTAGGACAGACATGCCCAACAAAGCCTACAGCCTCCTGGAGGTAGGCTTGACAGATTGCTAGTTTCCAGAGGACAAGTGAGTTCAGAGCTGAAGGTTAAAATATGGGCAATAGTTAACAAGTAGACTTTTCCAACCAGGACACTCTTTTCGCCGATTCGCGGCTGTGTTCGTGTTCAGACCGCTTTGGAGGTGGGGGGGAAGAGCCGGGACACTCAGTTCCAGTCTATGGTCGCAGTAGACTATACAAGGGGGGTGGGAAGGAGAGTGTCAGGAGACGGGTGTAGGAACTTCTGTTCCTCTTGGCCGCAGTGGTCCGAGTTCCAGATCACGATAGGTCTGAGTATAGCTGAGAGAGGTGTGGGGTTAGTCAGGGTGGTCGGCTTGGTAGGATAGGGAGGTCAGGGCTACATAGGAAACAGAATAGCCTTAGGTGCTGCCCAAGGTATTGTTGTAGAAAAATCTGTGCTTTGATTGACTGAGGAAGTCAACAGGTTCTCCGGGTGGATTTGTGAGGTCCCCGGCCTCACAGATCTCTTTTTGGCAATAAGAAAGAGATTAAAAAAAAAAAAAAAAAAGTCGTAAAACGTGCCCTCGACCTTCGTATATATCCATTTCCCCCCAACCTTGAAAAAATGTGCCGCAGGCCCGAAATCACTCTGGGAGTCATTTTGCAGCCTGGCTGGGCCGGTAACGGGCGCTGGGTCAAAATGGCAAGAACGTGTTTTTGCAGGGGGCAAAAATGACCCCGAAAGTGATTTGGGGCCCTTTTTATGGCACCTTTTTCACCGAATTGGGGGAGGCGGGGGGGGGGGGGGGGGGGGGGGGGGGAAGGTGGATACAAGACTTTCGTCGCGGGGGGGGAAGGTCTTTTGCCTTTTCACGAAAAAGATAAGCATGGCCCCTGGGCAAGGAAGACACGCATACCGAAAAAGACTCGTAGAAATTATTAAAAAGAAAACAGAAAACAGTAGTAATAATAATCATAGATAATCCAGCCGCCTGACTCGGTAAGGCTCGCAAGTGGCATTCAGGAGGTCCTGGGTTCAGTCCCCATTGGCCTCATGTACCTTCGTGGGCATGCTTGGCGCCCGCCACCTAGAGATAGACCACTGGATCCCCCGATTGGCATTTAGCAGAGTCTGCTGACGTTCATAGGGGAGGGGACCTGAGGGGAGGCACAGGGATTGGTCCTGTTGGCATGGTCCCTGATGCTACCGGCTGTTCCCTAGCCGGTATCACCCACCTGCAGATCGGGAGCAGCCCCCGCATGTTCTCTCGTGAACACGGTTCTGGCTGCTACGGGGCCCCGTATGCCTACAATTAGTAGTAGTAGGTAGGTAGTGTGAGGTGAAATTGAGAGAAGAATATAGCTTTATAAAAAATAATAATAATAATAATAATCATTAAAAAAATATTTAAAAAAATCATGGATGTCCCAAAAGAGATGCATAATTCTAGTTTGTATAACGCCACAGAGATAAACGTTTTTTTTTTTTGTCTTTTTTTTTTTTTGAAGATGAACGTTTTCACCTTTGCGTCACATGTGCCGTGCAGCAGGGCCCCAAAGGCCTACCTTCTTCCCCCCCCGAATACCAAATAGAGCTATAATGACCGTACGTTGTATTCGGGGGAAGAAAGTAGTTGCACCACTGGCCATCCCAACAACACTTTGAATGATGCATCTTAACCTGGAATCCGTCCAAATTCATTCAAGAGCTCGGCGAATGGCAAGTGTCGCAACTACGTCCCCAGTCTCGAAGCGACAGCGCGAAAGACAACGAGATCCCAAAAAAAAAAGAAAAAAAGAAAAAAAGAAAAAAAAGAGACGAGACGAGACGAGACGCAGACCGTCGGCACAGGGCCAACCGCAACTTCTCTTCCGCAAAACCACAGAGGATGCTCGCTCACTACACAACACTCCACATGCATTTGGACGCGTTCTGGACTCGATACGTTCAAAATCCTCGACTCGTCCGAATGCGCGTGGTCCAGAAATCGGCCAGTTTATGGGCCTCGCTGCACTACTCTCGACATGCACAAAAGACAAAAATCATGGCCGTGTATCTTTCCATATTCTAGCGGAAGATTCACTCTCGTTTTGCACATTTCGAGAGTAGAGCAGCGAGGCCCATAGGTGTAGGATTGTGTAGGGGAGAGAGAGGAGAGAGGTGCCACGTCATCCTCCCAAGAGCAATCGAGCGGCCTAGGTGCACTGCTCGCCAACCATCAACATTTTGAATGCATTGGGACAAGGTTGATGATATGAAATATTGGTGGATGAAAAGTGGTGGAACTAGGTTCCGTCTCCTAATCACTGGGCGGGCAAAAAGGGGAACCTACGCCATGCTACCATTTCTAGCATCGGGAAGAGCAAATCGGATCAGCGGCCTTCATCTTCCCCCGAATACAAAGTACAGTCATTATAGCTGAATTTGGGGTCTCTTCCAGTCCAAATACAGCCATAATAACCATACGTTGTATTCGGGGGAAGTATGTCGCTCAGTTAGGTCTCGGGTTCAAACCCATTGGCCTCTATGTATCTTCCTGGGTAAGCTTCTTGGCGCCATCATGTAGCATTAATTTTTTGTTTTTTCTTTCCGATAATTCACCATCCTGAAACCCCCCCCCCGTTCCCTCAGTAACAGATCTCCTAGGGTTTTCTCTCTCTCTCTCTCTCTCTCTCTCTCTCTCTCTCTCTCTCTCACACACACACACACACACACACAGAGGCCCAGTGAACACAGTATCTGCCTGCTCGCTCAAACGCCTCGACAAACTCCGCTCGTCCTCACATCCGCGAATTTCCTGACCTCTACTCCCCTTTCCACTCTCCCAGGCGCAACAAGCAGACTCCCGTCCGAGGGTATGCTCTTCATCACCCTCTATCGAATTGTTTCTCTCTCTCTCTCTCTCTCACACACACACACACACACACAGAGGCCCAACGAACACAGTGTCCGGTTGCTCACACACACACACAAAGAGGCCCAATGAACACACGCGTCAACTACCTTCGATCCTAATCACCCTCCGTGAACTTCCCGCCTCTTCTACACCCCTTCCCACTCTCTCAGGTCCAACAAACCGAGTTGCTAGTGAAGTAACCATACTGTACGGCAAGCACAACATTCAGCATGCGAATATATACACCATCAAAACGAGATGCTTTACGCAAAGAAAGAGGAGCCAGCAATAGGGCCAAATCCAAACCGATGACCGATCGAAAAAAACATACACAAAGTAAGAACCCTAAACTGTCATTTCACGACCAGATACCCATCTCGGCGGTCCAATCCACACTCTCTCACACTAACTCTCCACTTACGATTCCATCGATTCACCTAACTTGCTGCTACCATTGGCGCCATCATGCCACTACCACTAGGAGAATATGAGAAAGTCGCACAACACAGCCGCACAGCATGCCACTGCTACTAGGAGAATATGAAAAAGTCGAACAACACAGCCACACAGCCGTTTCATCAAAGAAGAACCAAGGGTTGTAGATACCAATATGATGCTCATCGATCGATCTCGACGCCTCCTGTCCCCCACGAAGAAGGGCCTCCCGCCACTACTCTCGACATGCACAAAAGACAAAGCATGGCGATGCATCTTTCCATGTTCTAGCGCAAGATTCACTCTCATTTTCCACATGTCAAAAGTTAATGGAGCGAGGCCCAATGTCTCGTTGATCCCAAAGCGTAAGGACAGATCCTGAGACCCGATGCTGTCTGAGATATCGACGTACCCTTCATCCTATACACGTTCGCACTTACCGTTTCACCACAAAGTGCATCCCGCCACAGAAGTCGACCAAGTGCATCCGGCCTCGAGCCATCGATTACATCCGTGCCTTCACACACGACAGACAGGCATAACCGTTTCAACCGAGCGAAATAAAACCGAAAGTGCATCCGGCCACTGAAGTCGGCCAACTGCATCCTTTCGTGTTACTATTTATAGCACACGCATGAATCCCTGCGCTTTCTGTGTTGAGATGCACATGTTTCGAGTTTCATTTCGTATGCCACGCGGCTTGCAGGCCCAAAGAAGAGGGCAGCACCACGCCGTCGCTCAGCAGATGATGACAGCACATAGACTCTCAAGTATGGAATTAAACCGCACACCTACACTCCTCTTCTGGAAAAGGCGAATCAACAAAAGAGTTTTCTTTCAACAAACAACCACAAACTAATTACAAATCACCTTGCTCATCCTGCGCAACTAAAAAAGCAAAAAGAAATTTTAAAGGATTTCGATCTCAACTAGAACCAACCCCAGATCCACCAAATACCAGCTGATCCCTTAACGTTTGAATCTCAAGAAAAGGACAACGCATACAGATCGACACGCAGCTGAACAATCGACGCCAACGGAGAAAATGAATCGACTCCCTACCATTCTTCCCCCGAATACGACGTACGGTCATTATAGCTCTATTTAGACTGAAAGGTACCCCAAATACAGCTTTAATGTACCGTACGTCGTATTCGGGGGAAGAGAAGGTAGTGCACCGCAAGAGCTCGAAACACAACGCCCGTAGATAAAAGAAAACCTAAAAAAGAGCAATTATCAAAGCTTTCGCAAGAACAAGAAAATAAAAAGAAAAAAGAGTAAGAAAAAAAGGAACAAAGATACCCGTAAATTTTAATTGGAAGCACGGTTCAAGCACCAGAAGAGCAGCAGCACGAGCACAGTAGATGGCAGCACCAGCTGCTGCCATCAGCAGCAGTCGCTGTACATGCTAAAAGATCATCATTCTATAGCCATTAGCATCTTATTAAACTTTCTATCCTCTTAAAAACATACTCTAGGTGTCAAATATCCTACTATCTATGCTGCCTGAGTCGATAATATCTACATAGAGATAAACGCCAGGTAAGTGAGAGAGTTACAGCGGGAGGGGACGGGAGGGGAGGGGAGGGGAGGGAAGGGGAGGGGAGGTAACAGGACGGGAGGTCCTCCCACAGATGAGAGCTCAGCCTCACCGTCCTCACGGGAAGGAGATGAGCTTATCTCTCGTACGTAGTGCGTACTACCGTCGTCGCTCGTTTCCACCGGCTTAACAAAGCATCCCAACATCAGACCAAATCGGCCTCTTCAACTCGTCAAGAATCAAGATAGAAAAAAAATATCACCATTTGGCATCATTCATGCGAAGATTAACAAAAATCTCGTGCTATTACACTTCCCACTGGTGAGCTCCACAGATCGTTCGTAGTACTGTCGTGTCGTCGTTCGTTTTCACCGGCCTCAGTCGCCCCGGTACTGTCGTCGTTCGTTTTCACCGGCCTCAATAGGCACCCTGCGAGAGATGAATTCAGCGCCTCTCAAGTAGTACGCAGGACAAGCCTTTCGTTCGTTAAATCTGCCTCCACAAGGCCACTATCTATTGTGAACTCCTCTCAAGAAGAGCACGCAGTACCGTCTTCGTTCCAATAAACCCGCTTCACCGCTCGAGTAGCAGCTAATTCCGTCGAAGTAGGCATCGTTCTATTTTGGTAGACAAGCCCCTCTCGAATAGCAGCTAATTCCGTCAAAGTAGTTTGTTTCCACCGCTTTCGAAGGCACACGGCAGGAGAAGCCCCTCTCGAGTAGCACCTCGTATATCGATGTAGTTTTTTTCCACCGGTCTCGAAGGCACACGGCAGGAGGTGATTCGATCATTTCAGCGCCTCTCAAGTTCGTTCGCCGTGCCGTCTTTCGCTCCTTTCCACCGGCTTCACAAGGCACGTCACCTGACATCACATCAAATCGCTCCCTTCCACTCATAACCACTCGATACAAAAAACATTATCAACATCTGTATTATTCATGGGGAAAAAAAACAAAAATCTAGTGGTTACGGACTTTTTGGAAATTTTCCACTACCTAAAGCCAATGAGAATTTAGCTGTGTAATTTCGTGCTATTCAAGCGGAGAAAAACAGAAATCTCGTGCAATTGTGTATTTTCTGCATCATACTGCCAACACAATCATCCCGCGACTTCAATCAGCGCAACGCAGATGTAAAAGGAAAAACGAAACAAAGAAAAGACAAGGCCGGCGACATAAAGTTCACCGCAAGCAGATAAAAAAAAAAAAAAAAAAAAAAAAAGAACGCAAGGCCGCCGATTTTCCTCTTCATGTGTCCGCCTACCCCACTCGCACCCTCTGCACCGATCCGCCGAACAAGCAAGCAATCGCACGAGCTGTCAAAGCCTGATGATGAAGAACTAGACTCGACGGCGACAACAACAGACATTCAAAGATAGATGAAATCGTCATCATACGGTGCATCCTGTCCTTCGTGAAGAGCGGACAACGACAACGACAGAGGAGTACATCCTCGTTGAACACGACCTTAATTCACCGTCAAAACCGCCTCCTCTATGACTACTCGAATAGCTTCATCCCCTCCCTCCACCAATAGCTTTATCCCCTTAAATTCATGCCCTCCCTCCAGCCAATAGCTTCACCCCCTTACTTAACGCCGTCCGGGTACTTACATATCTATTAACACTAGACTAACAACTACAAACAGTTAACACTAAAATACTATAAACAGTAATTTAACCCCCTCCATGTAATTACATAGCCGTTAGTTCGAGTATAAAGGACACTACGCCAGCGTTTGGCTCGGTGTCATAGACACAGTAACTGGTCATCAAGACTCGTCAATCCTTCCGGCAGGGAGGAAAACACGCATGTAGAATGCCGATGACAACATGCTGTCCTGAAGACCGTACTTAAGGAATCTAAACTCTCGACGCAGCAGGAGAAAGTTCACCGAGTTCTCTAGCAGAGAAAGATAAAACCGTCCCACCTCCGCTCCTTCACCCACCGGCTCCCACACTTAAAATTAATCACAACGAATCAATCGACGCAGCAGGAGAAAGTTCACCGAGTTCTCTTCCCTAGCAGAGAAAGATAAGACCGTCCCACCTCTGCTCCTTCAGCCACCGGCTCCCACACTTAATCAAAAATTAATCAAAACGAATCAATCACTCACTGCCAACATCCTAAGAGCACTCGCTCCAGACTACTCCTACAGCCGCGCTCACCGCAGCAAATGCCATGCCGTCCCTGTCGCCCCCTACCCTCCCTCCCTTCCTCGTTGCAGACAAGAGCAGCAGCTGCTGCACTAGACGGACAAGAGAGCCACGCGAGCTGCTACCAACAACAATGCCACAGCAATACTTCCCAACTTCAAAACCTCCAGCTGGACTCGATCCCCGTTCCGCATCATGCCCGGCCGCCTGGGAATCCGCCCCCGCCGCTTTCACCTCTTCCACACAGGGTAGAAACAACAGAGAGCGTCTCAAAACGCGCTGCCCGCGCGACTTACGAAGTACTAGCACCTAGTCCAGATCACGTACGCCATCGCGTCAAAACCAACAACTGATTTCCTCCGCCGTCCTCCCTTCTCCCTCGTCCCTCACGTGCATCCGTTTCAGCAGCACCACAGGTCTCATCGCCTCCACTCCCTCCCTCTCCTTTCTTCGTCGCTTTCATCTTTCTACGCCGAATAGAACATCAGAGAGCGTCTCGAGACGCGCGACACGCCTGACTTGCCAATTAACAATACCTACTCCAGATCACGCATGCCATCGTGTCAAGATCAACGACCGATCTCCTCCCTTCTCCCTCCTCCCTCGCGTGTATCCGTGTTCATCAGCACCACAGGTCTCGTCTCCCCCACTCACTACCCCCCCTTTTTCGCCGATACATACCCCCAAACAAATTAAATTTAAGAAAAGGAAAACAAAAATGATAAAACGAGACGGCGTACAGCAGAAGAACCACCGCCTCTCGCAGTCCACAGCAGCCGCCCGAGGAAGAGGCAGACATCGACACCACGCATGCGCCACAGCTGCTCAACTCTCTTCAGGGGGCCTGCAGCTCCGCTCACTTGTGCTTGCGCGGCGGCGGCGGCGTCGCAGCATCCGCCTTCTTCAACATCTCGGCCCTCAGCTCTGCCGCGATCCGAGCTCCCGCTTCCCTCGAATAAGACACAGAGAGGTATTCCTGGCCGTCCTCTCCGACTTCGAACTTGGCGCCAATCTCTCTTCCCAGTCTGGTGTCCTCCGCAGTGGCAGCCGCCACTCCTTCCTTGAATTGCCTAGCCATGGCCTTGCCGCTCGCCCTGCTGTAGCTCGCAGTGACTACCTCGTTTTCCTGGCCCACCGGTTCCAACACCTCCTTGCCCGGAGTCTTCACGTACACCTCCCTACCCTTGTTGACTCCAAAAACGTTGTACTTGATGACGAAGTAGTACGACCCCACCTTACACGCGTCCTGAATAAACCACCACAAAACGCAATAGAGCCAGACCCAGATTGTCCACAACTTGTACTCCGCGCTGCGGTTCGCGAGACCCTCGAGGGGCATGTGTTCAAACTCCACTTTGGGGAAGCAGGAGGCGATGATGGTGGAGATGCCGAGAGAGATGAAGGCGCCGCAGAAGAGGAGGAGGCCAGGTCGTTGGGTGAAGAACCAACCGCGCGTTCGTGAGCTGAAGAGAGTGAGAAAGTCAGACAGAGACACCTTCAGGTAGATCATCGTCACGATCTGCCCGTAAGCCATCGGTTTCAGACCCATTTTATCGAAGAGAGAACCCACCCTCCAGGAATCGAGAGCCGCCCACAGCAGAATCAACGAGGAGAAGCACGCCACGCCGGCCAGCACCACCGAGGCCAGAGTCAAAACCTTCAAGTTCCACTTCTCCGGGTTCTGAGACGGAATCACGTAATCGTACCCGATGGTGATCAGCGTGCCGTCGTTCAGCAGCGTGATGAGCATGAGCAGCAGCACCGGGAGCTGGAAAAACTCCGGCCATCCATCCTCCTTCTCGATCTTCTTTATATCCCGGTCGATGCAGTTCCGAAACTTACCCGTTTCTTTTCCGCAAAAGTCCGGCTGATAATCCTTCGGATTGAACGCGAAGACAGCGATGAAGAAGAAGCACAGCAGCTGTAACGTGGCGGCTATTCTGTAGTTGATGAAGGACTTGACTCGTTGGAAGATGCACCTGGCCACAATAATGGCCTCGACGACGACAGAGAGACCGGGCGAGGTCAAGACGATGTCCGAAGCCGCGCGCGCGGCGTCCGTCGCCCCCGACACGGCAATTCCCACGTCCGCCCTTTTCAACGCCGGCGCGTCGTTGACGCCATCGCCGGTCATACCGACAGAGCAGCCGATCTGCCGCAGAGCCTCGACGATGAGGTACTTGTGTTCGGGGAAGACCTGCGCAAACCCGTCGCAATCGAGGATCATGGGCCCATAGTTCTTACCGAGATCCTTGGGCACCTTGTTGTCCTCTCCCAGACTGGGCAGCCCTTGCACACCTCGGATGCTGGTTCCCAAGCCGAGCGACCGCGCCGTTTCCAACGCGATGACCACCTGATCGCCCGTGACCATCTTCACGACGACGCCAAACTTCTGCGCGCGCTCAATGGTGTCCTTGGTGTCAGGTCGGGGCGGGTCCAAGAAAGTGAGCACGCCCATCAACCGCCATCCCTCCCCTTCTTCCGCCTTCGCCACCGCCAAGCAGCGGATCCCCCTCAGACCGAACTGGTTGACCCGGGCGTTGACCTCGTTGGAGATCTCGTTCTTGTTCTCGCACAGGTCGAGAATGATGTGCGGCGCTCCTTTGGTGGTCCTGAACACCTTGCCATCCGGACCTCTCAGGGTGGCTTCCGTCCTCTTGACCTTCGGATTGAACGGCATGTAGTCGAGCTGCTGATAGACGTCCAGCGAGTGCAGGTCCGCCGTGCCCAGGACCATGGTGTCGAGAGCGTCCTTCGGCGGCTCCTTCCACTTCGCCGCCAGAGCTGCCGCTCGGATCACGGTCTCCCTCGACTCTCCCTTCATGAAGATTGGCGTCTCCTCCTGAATAACCATCTTGTTCAGAGTCAGCGTCCCCGTCTTGTCGCTGCACAGCACGTTCATTCCCGCCATCTCTTCGATCGCCACCAGTCTGGTCACAATCGCATTCATGCCCGAAAGATTCCTCGATCCGACGGCCAGCGTACAGGTCGTCACAATCTCGATTGCCAGCGGCACCGATGCCACCATGAGCACCACAACGAACCTCAACGCCTCGATGAAGTCCTGATCACGACCCTTCAGCAGGTACACGAGGGCGATGGCGCAGAGGGTGATGGAGATGACGACGAGACCCGCCGTGATCTTCAGGATGATCTTCTGGATATTGCCGAGCTCGTTCGTCTCCGTGAGCAGCGCCGCCGTCCTTCCAAAAAACGTGTTCTTACCCGTCCCGATCACGGTGGCCTCCACCTCCCCTTGCACGCAAGTCGATCCCCACTGCGCCTCGTCGCCTCCACACTTGGTCTCTGGCATCGACTCCCCCGTGAGCGCCGACGTGTCCACGTCGATGGTTCCCTCGTTGATGATGCAATCAGCGGGCACTGCGGAACCGGCGCCCAGCAGCACAAGGTCTCCCGGGACCAGCACCGACGCGTCGATCGTTTGCACCTTGCCATCCCTCTTCACCGTCGCTCGGGGCTTCAGCGAAGCCTTCAGCGCCGCCACAGCATTTCCCGCCTTCGTCGTCTCGTACCAGCCGATGGTCGCGTTGCACAGCTGAATTATCAGCAGGATGCCAGCGTCCAGCCAGTTCTTGATTGCCAGCTCGACAAGAATAGCAATCCAAATCAGGATGGGCATAGGCGCGTACAGCTGCCGCAAGAAGATGAGCCAGCTGGGAGTCACCTTCTCTTCCAGCTCGTTGCGGCCATGGATAGCAAGCAGGTTGCTCGCCTCCTCGCTCGTCAGTCCCTTGGAAGGCACGAAGTCCTTGGGCATGCCGCCCTTACGCTCTTCCTCCTGCCCCATGGCTGCTTACCACACGGCTTCCGCTGCTGCTCCCGCCGCTTCCTCCCCCGCCCCGCGCCCCGCCACCGATGCGGCTGCGCTTCTCCTCCCGCCTTCTTCCCCTTGCACAGGCGCTGCCCCCTCTCTCCTCAGACGCCCGATGCGAAACGACACCTCACCGGGGTTTGTTCATGTCATTTTTATCTTGCGAATACCGCGGTTCTCAGTCTTATTTATTGAACTGCCTCTTTCTCAAGGACATTGATTGAGGAAGTGCTGAACTTCCCCTCTTCAACCGAATACAACGCGCCCTTGTCATGACTGTATGGCGCCGCAATGATCGCCCGGATGCATTCATGAGGGTGCGTTGTGTTCGCGGGAGACGCTTGGCCTCTGGGCGCTGCTCCACCGCTCAGCACATGCACACAAGACGAAAACATAACGCTGTATCTTCGGGCCTCACTTCTCTACTCACCACATGCAGAAAACAAATAATTAACAAAAAAGAAAAACAGCCAGACAAAAAATATGGCGGTGTTTCCTCCCATCAGTCAGGGCATCGCCACACCACTCCCGAAATGTGCCAAATTGAGAATGAACTTCCTTGCAGAACATCGTCAGATGCACCCGTCACATTTTTGTCTTTTTCACATTTCGAGAGTGGTGTGGCGAGGCCTATATTCCGGCGGAGGACAGGGGGGCCTTGCCGCACCCCTCGCGAAACGAAAAGCATTGCGAGCGTATGGTCCCGCAGAATGTAGCTATATTCATCCGGTACTATTCGTAGGAAAGGATATTTCTTGCCAGCCTCTGCAGATGCGCTCGCATTGTCATTCGTTTCCTCAATGCTGTGGCGATTCTATGCTCAGTTTGGACCATTGCTCGATTAATGCGTGTCCTTTGCCTCGGGCCATGTGCTAATCTACCTTCTCTGTATCCTTCCATCGAATTTTAACGGATGGGCGTCGCTCCACTACTCTCCACATGCACAAACGACAAAATATAAGGAGGTGTATCTGCCCCTGTTCTAGCGGAGGATGCATTCTCGGTCTCCACATTTGGTGAGTAGTGGAGCGAGGCCCTTTGCCTCGGAGGACCTTTCTTTTTCTTTCTTTCTTTTTCTTTTTTTTCTTTTTTCTTTTTCTCCGATCTATTTTTTTATTTTATTTTATTCTTTGGCCGCGGGGGGGAGGTCGATGGTCCGCTGCGCGCCGGATTTGGGGTCGAAGTTTCGGCGCGGGTCAGCGGATGAAGGCGATCGACGCGGGGTGGGCGTGCAGAGTGGCGCGCGTACCGAATTGTTCACAGCGCGCCACTAAACGCGAAACCGCGCCCATAGGGCCGGGTGCACGGCGGGCATCGATGCGGATGAATATCTCGACGCACCCTCCGTCGATAGCCTTTCCGTGTCGGTTTGTGTGCGGCCCCCTTTTTTATTTTTTGTTTCATATAATTTTTGTTTTTTTCATTTTTTTTTCTTCATAAATTGTCGTTTTGTTTCGTATTGTTTTTTTTTTTTTTTATACAAGTGGAACCCGCCACAGCTACGCCGCGGCGCACAGCAACACT
>BFEA01000126.1:373740-416439 GCA_003427395.1 Chara braunii
GTGTGTGTGTGTGTGCGCGTGCGTGGGTGTGACAGAGAGTGTGCGGACAAGTCTGTGCGTGTGTGCACGTGGGTGTGTGGCAGAGGGTGAGTGCGGTCAAGACTCTGCCATCGCCAGTGGCATGAGCCGAGACAAGGGTGCGCCGTGTAGCTATGGCGCGCATGTCTCGAGAAAAGAAAAAGGAAAAAAAAAAAGGAAAAAAAAAGGAAAAAAAAGGAGGAAGTTTGTCAGTGTCTCTCGCTCCCTTGCTTCCTCCTCTTTTTTTCCGTCTTTCTCTCTCTCTCTGTCTGTTTCTCTCTCTCTCTCTCTCTCTCTCTCTCTCTCTCTCTCTCTCTCTCTGTTTGTGTACCAGATACTAACAAAGGTGGCGCCTTGATGAAGGTACGGGAGATGATATCCCTCTCTGTCTCTCTCTCTCTCTCTTCATTTGCACGCACACACTCGACCCGGCGGCCATCACCCCATTCCCCTCCCCCTGTCCGGCCAGTACTGCTCCCGCTCGCGCTATCCGGTTACCACCAACACTCCCGCTATCCCATAAGGAAAGAAATGTAAGAGGTACTCTGAAAAAATAGCAGGATTTATACAATCAGGTATCCATCTATAATTATAAAAATGGGAACGTCGAAACTCGCAGTTCTGAATTCAAAAAGTTTGAGATATCATACACCCCAGCATCCCATGCTCTCTCTCTCTCTTTCTACGTCACTAACCCCCTTCTAGTTCCGGTGCAGGCAGTCCTTTGCCTCGCACCTAGCAGCAACTCAAAGTCGTTATCCCTCTTAGCGCGAGTATGCTAGCCGGGTTCGCCCGTGCTCCACAGTCCGTCGTGGTTGCACGTCAACCCCGCTTACTTGCCGCTAGCCCGTCGAATCGGCCAACTCTGAACTCACCTCTTTGTCGGCTCCTACTAGTTGCCGATCCTCTTGACCGTGCTACCTTCCCAAGTTCGATTAGAGAGTGATTTTGCCACACTTGCAAAATTTAGATTTATTAGCATCAGCGCGAGATAGTCGGGATTACGCCGAGGCAGGGGAAGAGAAGAAAGGAGTGTCTGAGGTCGACATGCCTTAGTCGCGGCGTGGGGGACGTAGCCACTCTCCACTCATCGATCCACTCAAGCACTGTTGTGGCCAATGAGATTAAGGGAGAGGGGTTGCGTGTTTCGATGCGATGAGAAACAAAGAATAAGAAGATTACAGTTACACCCGCACTCATAGAGGAGGGAACAAGAAGGGATTACAATTGAGATTAGAATTAAGGTGCGGTGAAAGTAGAGTGCCGAGCAAAGCGCAGCAGAACACGCACGAGTAAGGAGCACCACGTAGTTATCAAAAAGAAAATACGACAACCCCAAAATTATAATCTGATTAAAGTCCTAATTTTGATTCCTTTTGTATTTTCTCCCCAGCATTCAAAATTTTAAAAAGATTTTTCCGTGCGATGAGTGCTCCGAAGTTCCCTTCCCCATTCCCAAAAGAAAAAGGAAGAGGTTGCGGCACCCGTTATTTATGCGCTCGCTAAGGTGCGTTTTAACTACCAACCGCCATGGGACCAAGTTTTCACAATAATTGAAGACCAGTCATAAGTTTTCGCCTTCCAGTCCCTCTTTCCTTGGTAACATGCCCCATTTTTGCATCCTCACTCCCTCATGCTTGCTGATCGCTAACGTCCCTTTCCAATACCTCCCCTATACCTCCGGCACTCGGTCTCCACATTACTGGTTAAGCTCTTGCGGCTCCTCGTCATTTTTTCGAGTTTCTCGGCGACTCTCCATCAAGGAGCTGATCAAGTGGTAAACATGAGTGTTGCGGTCACGCCGTCAAGAGCGGTAAAGAATTTTCTTACTACCTCCGTTGACTGTTCCACCATAACCTCGACACCCTCCCCATCCCTGGGCTTGCAAGAAGCCCCCGTCCCTTTCGACACGATAACTAAGGGTATTAGTTCCTTGATGATTCAATTATAGCACGAATTGGTGAGAAAGCTTTTGGGATTGCCTGCTAAATACCTTATTGTTTCATCGGCACTATGGGGTCATTTTTAGTCGAATTGGAACTCCCAACAGCGATTTCGTCAAAACGGACATTTTATATTTTTTTAACCGAAATTGAAATTGTCATTTTTTAGATGATTCAGGTGCAAAAACCATTGCAAAACGAGGTTTTGGTGTAAGGGTAAGGTGTGAGGGGTAAGGGGTAAGGTGTAAGGGGTAAGGTGTAAGAGGTAACGTGTACGGGGTAAGGTGTAAGGTGTACGGGGTAAGGTGTACGGGATAAGGTGTAAGGGGTAAGGTGTAAGGGGTAAGGGGTAAATTGCAAGGGTCAAGTGACACATTGTATCGAGGAATATTTGACACCTTATATACATTGTCCTCCTTCACAAATCATCTCGTGGCATCTACATCCACCTCCATCCTAGTCTTACTTTGGAATATCACATACACACTACTCACGAGCCACTGTGTCCAAGGCCATTCGACGACGTATCGCGGGTATGTCATCAGCGGTGAAAAAGAGTTGGCCCCGTGCCAAAAGTGATGCGTACGTGAGCACAAAGACCCCGCATTTGTTCGTGTTACATTGCTTTGGAATGCCCTCTACATTCCATACGTGATTGAAAGGTTTCGTGTCCACTTCTTTGCCTTGCGATTTCGATCTTTCGAATATAAACTTTGCAAACCCGCCGGTCACTTTTCTTGCCAACTCCATGTCAAGGGCGAGAGAGTCGTAAAATTCAAATCTCCTCCTCCTGAAGTCAGCCACGACAAGGGTTTAGTGGTTCTTGTGTGCGATATGAAAATGAGCAATAATCAAGTCCATGTGACTTATAATTACGTTATGGCACCAGCGTTCTACCTCTCGGCCTCTATATCTCATTTCATTGTCGAAAAGTTTGACGAACAAAAATGAGCTCAGCACCGATACTCTATTAATGTGACCCTTTCCTTCTCTAATAACTATCTCATTCTCCTCGTCGCATTCTACGTGTTGTATTCTACACCAGTTGTCCAATGCTACGAGATTCAGGTAGAAGTTGATGACGTTCAAGTTGTCGTTTAACCACTTGCGTTCGACAGCGAGTAAAAGGAAATCATTGCGAGTGAGTTGCAACACCTCGTTGATGTATACGTCGTGTGTGTTGGCGACAGGATACCTATTCCCGTATTCGGGGATGATATGCGACAGTGCTACCATCTCCCTCTCTGATAAAGACGAAGTTGCAAGACGTATTGTTCATCCTTTTTTGCACAATCTTGTATCAGTTGTTGTCATTTGCACTGCACACGACAAACATGAGGAAGACGACATTCACGCTAACGAACGGGGGAAGGATGGTGAGTGTATGACCAAATGCTTTGTGGGAGTTGATGCATGTAAAGCATGTTTTCAATGTTTCTCTAATCTTTTACTTGCGTGGACGACATTCACGTATGCAATCAATCATTCATTTTTTGCACCTTGCCTCCCCCCTCCCCCCCGCCCTCACACAATACGTTCGCATACATACATCCAAGTCCGAGAGAGAGAGAGAGAGAAAGAGAGAGAGAGAGAGAGAGAGAGAGAGAGAGAGAGAGAGAGAGAGAGAGAGAGAGAGAGAGAGAGATGTACAATACTACATTCACGCTCCCAACACGATTTTAGACAGCACGTCGAAAAGTGCAAGTAATCTAAACATCGTAGGTCGAACGTAATGTTGAGGAAACAAATATATATACATAAAAGAAAGAATGATGTAGAAGTAGTGTCTACGAAGACTAAGACTAATTCCATTTTAAACAAAAAAGAAGCGAGTCAATTGTACGATTTCGTTCAATGAAGCAAAGAATAATATTGTAATCATATCGCTGGATTTTGCCCCTCCGTTTATACTCCCGTGGTATCGACCACGTCCTTTTCACACTCACCCTCTTCATCAAAATCAGCGGTTAAGGTCTCAAGTTTGCGAGAATGGAGGATTCCCTCTACATCCCCTCCCTTCCCACCATCTCCACCGGCCCCTCCCTGTGGTGTCAGTGGTGATTGTGCATCACCTTTGCCAGTGCATAACTCCGGTTGCAACTGACTATCCGCCACGCTCAGGCCAACACCTGACTCTGACTCCATCTCTGATTTGCCTTCTAATGCATCACATGTCATAATTAAACTCCCGTACGTGGCACCTGCATCTGACGACAATGCGTTTGACACATCCATGCTTTCAGAGGGTTTTGTCGTGGCGACGGAGATAAGTTTTACTGATATTTGCGGCACACACGTTATGTCAACCTCTTGAGCCTTTACAATAGTAGTCACGTCATGTCCCCTCTGCCCTGACTGTGTGGGAACGGGGGCTGGTGCGGACAAACGCACAACATCCAGAGAGCCGCTCTCCTTCATGGTTCCGACGGTTTGATTGACCTTCCAGTCGATCGACCCGCGTGATGGACTCGTGCGCAAGATGTAAATTTTGTCGTTGTACTCCAATCAGTGATTGTCTCGCAAGACATGAAACAATTCTTTGGCCTTGGCTTTGACGGCGGCCTCACTCTGCCCCGGATTCTCGACATGCACACGGTATAGAATCGCGAGCTCCGTCGTGTTCAACCAAGTGTCCTTTGACATTCGGCGAAATGTCTGCCAACCACTTTTGTATTTCACCGCCATCTTTCACTCCCCAGCTTGGATACACGGCTCTAAAATGCCCTCATGCCATATGATGTCATGGCCCCCTTGGTCCTCACCAGTGTGGGCGTGTTTGTCCTCCAAGAAGTAAATAGTGGTTGGGTCAGCACAATAGTCGGGAGGAATTGGATCGCCTGGTGCGAGCTTCGACGCCTCGCCTGGTATATCAATGTCATCTTCTTCATTGCCACCACATATTCCCATGTCTGGCAAACGAATAGCCTCCATGAGGGCCACCATCGAGGCAACATTGTTGGCGGTCACCAGGACCGGCGGGACGGACCATTCATGCGAACGAATGAGCCCTTCATTGTGTGACCGCACCATGCCACCGCCCGGACCTTCAGCACCCGTGTCATCGCCCAATTCAAGGTCGGACTCCGAAGAGTCTTCCTCGCTGTCGACGGGGTTAAAGCCGTCACCCGATTTCATGAGCTCTGCGTAGTCCTTAGACGTCAGTTGATCTTTGTGAAAATCGAACTTCAGGATCTTGCATCGAGCAACAAAAGTTTCAAAAGCGCTAGTAAGAGCACCGTGATAATGTTTCAGGGCCCCTGTCGCCTTTGCTTGCTTGTATATATAATTTTCCTCAAGCCGTCCTTGTGGCGCATCACGGAACAGGTATTCCCACACCTTCAGTCTCTTTGGTCCCAACTTGTGGAACATGTCCCTGTTGCTGCGATGTTTGCAATTCGACTTCTCGACATGGCAGACGAATCTGTAATCTTTGACAAGTATATCGATGAACTTTGTTAAGTATGCAATGTCCTTTGCCGACTCGTCGCACGCAATGACATTATTACCTGCTTGTAAGAACTCCCACACAAGACCCGCGTGCGCCCTACCCAACAAAATCACACCTTCCGCCTCTCTGACGAACGACCCACACAACGAACGCAACCTGCCACGCTCTCGCTCCAAGATGGAATACATCGCACTTTCATCGCCCTCTATGCCACCATGTTTCCCTTGACACTTCCCGAACTTCTCCTCTACAACATGCACGTTTGTGAGGTTATTGAGAAGTCGGGGTGCGACAGTGACTTTTTTAGATCCCCTCCCTCAGCGTGCAGGACAACGATCATGAGGTCGATACTCGTCGTAGCGATATTGTCGTACCGTGTGACGTCGTTCGATGGCCTGTCCATCCGTTTCCAGGTCCTGGGGATGAGTTCGACGTCCTCCCAGCGGAACAAGTGACGCAGAACATCACTTTGCATCTTCTGCGGCGCAAAGAAGAAAATGACCCTTTCTTTATATAATTTTTTCAGAAACAATACCTTGGATATATGATGCTACCTAACCTATCTGATCTGGCTGCTTGACATATGATGTGTGTGAGGCATGGTATAGGAATTGTTGCGTCCCCGTTAAGATCGGTTGGAAAGCGCATTGACTGGTGGCGGGCGCATCGCATGGATACGACTTATGTTTCTCTCGCCATAGTAACAATCTTTGCTATTTTTTTTGCGTTATTGGCCTTCTTCTCTATTATGGAGTTATCAACACTACACACGCAATATTGTGGACCGTGCTATCCGTACAACAACGCATCAGGAAGGGCTACGTGATCTAAAATCTGCTTCAAGTAGGATTTAGAAGATGGATACCGTTTAGATGCTCCTGACCACTTGTATGTATTTGCTCGGCACGTGGCTTTCATCTTGCGCTATGACCATTATGCTTGGGACTATGGGGAGATGGGCTATTAGCGAATGAGTCTGTACGGAGGATAATCTCCACTTCTTTCTACTTTTCGTTGTGGCAATGGTTCCCCTGTGTATATTGTTTGTTGTTCTCTTGTGTTGCTAGCGAGTCAAGTCCTCAAGCATGTTTTTGGTGTGCTTTCATCCGGCGCATACCTAGGAGTTTCTTTACGAATATCTGATTGGAGTTTTGTGTTTTTCTGGGTTGGCACCGAAGTGTGTGTGTGTATGGGTGTATGAAGGTGGGTATGACTATGTGTTGCGAGCATCTTATCGCGCGGCTAGCATGAGTTTGCAACGTAGAAGGAAAGAAAGGGGAAGTATGAGTTGTTAATATCTGATCGAGATATAGCATGATTTGGCGCCACGTGGGTTGTGAATATCCGATCGCTTGACTATCATCTTGTGCCATGACCATTTTGTCTTGTTAAGGAGAGTGTATGGGGGACTCGACTGCTGACGGAGGGGTCTGTACGCCGGACAATCAAGGCTTCCTTCTGCTTCCCGCCGTGGTGATAATTCCCCTATGTATGATGATTGTTGTGCTCTTTTGTTGCTAGCGAGCCAAGTCATCAACCAAGCTTGTTATGTGCTTTCATAAGCCGCGCAATTATTATCTGATCAACTTGGGTTTGCTGTTTACTCTAAGGAGCACGATGCAGCATGGGTCGGCACCGTAGGTGGAAAGGAAAGGGGGTACCATGTGTGCATTAAAGATAGTTTGGAGAGCAGTTACGCATGAGCATGGCTATTGAATGGTTGATTAGTTTAGCAGGAGTATGTGGCATGACGGGGATCGCAGACCGGAGTTGTTGTATGAAAAGAACGGGGTGGATTGTTGATGCTGCTATATGAGGGACGAATGGTAATCAGTTGCAGTTCGGAAGTTGAGTTAGGGTGGATAAGGGTGTCGACGGTGAGGTGCGGGGTGATGCGTCATCACACGTGTCAAGGGATCTGGATTATCTGGTTATTGACAGAATTGGCTCCCCGCTGATCTGAGCCATACATGTTAATGTGCTCTTCAGGGTTCCATATAGTTCGCATGTAGATATAATTTTGATGAGCATTTCGTGCTGCGCATAGTGGTCGTGGGAGGGGTAACGTGGGAGGAACGAAGTTGAAAAGCATGTCATTGGAATGGTTGGGTGTAAATGGGATATGAAGCACAGTTGTGATGATGTTGGGGGGATGCTGTTTTGAGGAGAATCAACGTCGCAATCTTTGCTTAGCGTGTCCGCTCGTGATGGAATACTCGACTGGAAGATTGTGGGGCCCTGCATTTTGTAAGATTTGAAGGATGGTGTAACGAGAATGGTATGACATTCGGGACGACTGGTTGAATCGTGCTCTTCGCATATCTACTCTCTGATGAGAATCAGTGGGCTCTTCACCTTTCTGCTCTCTGAGAAGTTGGGGCGCTGATTGTATGCTTTATGTTTTTTTTTTGTGTCCTCTATCTAGGGTGGTTAGGGTTCCATTCTCTGCACTGCTTGTCGGCTTTCTTCCAAAAAAGATTGGTGCTCTAGGGATATGTGTATCATGTGTCTTGATTGGTTCTGGCATAAAAAGGTTCTCGTTGTCGATTAGACTCTTTATTAGCCTATGGCTTTGTAACCACAATTTCCTTTTGATCCCTCACAGCTTCTCTAAAAAAACGTATGGTTGTACGTTTCCCCTTTCCCCTGCTTTAACTGATTGCTCCAGGGGTGCCACTTCATATGTCCCTGAGTACACCACCTATCTCCCTTGAAAAAGGTGTGGTCCATGCCAAAAAAAAAATAAAAAAAATGGCTGCATGTATCGAAGGATCAAAGCGTATCCGGTGCAACCCCTGAGAAGAATATTTTGAAATTCGAAGACCATTTAGTATGGATCCGTGCTTTTTTGGGTGTTTTCTGATTTGCGCGTTCGATGGTTTGTGACGCCCATAACCTCACGCCCAATGCGACTTCCTAATCGGAGTAGAATGTGGGCCTGGAAGTGCGAAAAAGGGTGTGCCAAGGATTTTTGGGAAAGTGGGGGGTGGAGTCCCAGGTCAGAACTGAGATCTCCCGTGGCAGAATTGTTCGGGGGCACGGGTGCAATTTGGCAGGGAGGGCGGATCACTTTGGGTCATAAGGCAGATGGCATGCACGAGTCATTTATGGTCGTGCGATCCGTCGTTGTTGAGGCGGAGGTACATCAGAAGGTCCCTTCGGGGTGGGTGTGATTCCGATGACTCGGGTCGTCGGGTGTCGCCACGTGGCGCCGGTCGCCGTACGTTCTGGTTGGGCCCTCGTGGTCCCGAGGTTCTCTGGTTGCCGCGTTGTCGGCAATTTCCACAACTTGAAGGCGCGTTGGGCCAGTAGGGGGCTATGGCTTTCCACAGGATGACCCTGAGTTGGTGATACGGGAGAACAAGACGAAAGGGAGGGAAGTTTAACTTAGTGGAAATAACGATAAAACCAGGGGAGATAAAGTAGTGGGTGTGGTCTGAAGTGGGGAAATCAGAGCACCAGGGGTCGCTGGTGGTAGCGCACACAACCGATTTTCTGTTAGACAGGGAAATCTCTGTCGAAGGCTTTCTTCTATCCACGGGGTGGAGGAATCCGGGTCGTACAACAATGACTCTGAGCTCTCGGGGCGTATCATTACGTCATCGTAGAGCTATGAGATACCTACGGGTGGGTCTGTACCGATGGCGATCACCGCGTGTGAGTACGTGCGAGCCGCGCGAGTCAAGTCGCGCTTACACAGGTTCACATGGGATGATCGCTCCGTCGCAGACCCCGGATGGTCAGATCCGCTCAAGTGGTATTCCTACAATCAATGGTCCTTTCTGGAGTTGACGAATGAACGTGCGTGGATACGTATTCATGCGCAGGTCAGATTGTGCGTATACGTGTCCTCGAGCGGCGTTCGCGGGTCAAGAGACATTCAATCACCTAGTCACTCCGTAATTTTCGAGCATGCAAGATGCAACCACCATAAAAGCTCAATCAAAAGACAAGCAAAGAATGGAAACAACATTGACGACTATGCAAAATTCCTACCCTTCGTACGAGTACATCAGGAGGAGTGACAAAGGCAAGGATTGGCATAAGAATCAGCGAAGGGAAGGAAGCTTTCCATTCCGGCCACTGTCACCGGGAGTTCCTGATAGCGAACGATCCGGTGAAAGTGGAGGAATCAGTTGCCAGTGTGAGGGAGGGATGCGAGGTAATCAGGGCAGAGGGTTTGTAAAGGTTCGAAAAAGTGCAGCGCGGAAGTGATCGTGGTTCGCTCATGCGGGGATAATCCCCATAATCATGCAGTATACCTCGATCATATTGTAGCCTCGCCACGCGACACTAAGGAGAAGGATATGGAGGCAAAAGGCAGGGCGGGCACATCGGGTTGAAGGGTGGGGATGAATAGTGACAGCGAGGCGGGTAGCGTAGAAAAAGCAGAGGGTATCGACGGGGAAGGGATTGCTGGGGAAGGTAATGCGAGTGGTAATCTGACGGAAAGAAAGGTGGTCAAGGGGACGGCGGGATAATGACCGGGGACGAAGCCCGATGCCCTGCATCTGTAGGTGAACGAATTGGTGGAGGGGGAGGGGAATCGGCTTCGTCGCCGTCTTGCCAGTGCGGTCGAAGTCTCGGCAGCTGCGTCCCCATGTTCAGGCTTGGGTGGCTCCGGATCTCGCCAAGGAGCGTCGAGGGTCGGCGGACCCGCTGCGCTGGCAAAGTTCAGCTGACGCTTTCCGACCACGATTTCTTCTCTCTTGCGCGCCGCCTCGGGGTTTTCCGCCTGCTCCGCTACTGTTCGCTCGAGCTCCTCAGCTCGCACTTCCTCCTCGAATCCTTCACAGTCTGACTCTTCTAACTCCTCCTGATTTTCTTCTTCTTCCTCCTCTTCTTTTTCGCTTGGTTTAACATTTTTTTCGTTAAAATAGGACATTCTATTTTAAATTGGTACTCGCACGCTATTAATTTCATGTTAAAATCGCTATATTTTGGACCTGAATGGAACTTAGGAACCCGAAGAATGCAATTGAGAAGCTATAAATTGAATCTAAACTGGAGATTCAAGGCAATCACTTACTGATCATGATGGATTAAGTGTGAATTCCATTGCACTTCCATCAATTTTGTAACTTAAAAATCGTTACGGTTACAACATGAATTGTTGAACTTTCCATTTCTTTACACCTTGCTCAATTTTGAGTCAACATTGAGTCGGACCTCTTTTAGATGACATTGTGACTTCCCTTAATTTATTGAAACTCAATCGGAGTGGGACATTTACGGCAAGCACACGGATGGTTTAAGTATTAATAGTCTAGTATGGATTCCGTCGCACTTCGATAATTTTTGCTTTAACTCTATTAAATGTATACTAATCACGACAAAGTTTAACAAATCACACGACAAACGAATGATACGACAAACGAGATTACGGTTTAAGTACAGTGACTACGGGTTCCATCGCACTTCGATAATTTATGTACTACATACTTATTAAAAGACGTGACACTCAGTCTGTTCGGTCTGATTTAAGGATGGATTCCAACACTGTGATACTTCGATAATTTTTGACTCTATCACACTTCGACAATTTATGTGACTTTAAAGACGAAACTAGCATGTCATTGTTATACATTGAAATGCACTTGAATCAGACGTACCACACATGACATGGTGTGAAGGCGAAACCAGTCTAAGATGGTTCATGTATGAATTTCAGCGCACTTTGACAAAAAATCATAAACCGATATGACATTGTCATATGAAACTGAAATTCATGTCAGTACCATGGATTCTGTCTCACTTCAAGAAATGTCGTACCCATGGAAAATTAAAAGTCAAAAATTGTAATGGTAATTAAAGTTCAAAATTGTATATACACGTGCAAGAAATCGCAAATGCAAGATTGAAGTACGTCTACATTAAATGCTACAAGGCAACTATACATTGAACTACGTCTAAATTAAACGCTACGAGCCGCAACAATGTAAACTTTCTAAAACGCTATCATTTACAAAATTTGAAGTTCCTACCGATGTCCCCACGTCCCTTTTGAACCAAACTCGTATAAGGCATTCATAGACGACCCGAAAACAAGGGTTTGTGGCTGTCCCTTCGTCGCCACCCCCCAAAACACCGAAATGTTATTCATCCTTACAAACCTACAGGCACCCGCCAAGGACTTACCGATGGCGTCACGCACACAACATGTCACTTGCTCTACCTCATGCCACTTATGAACCTCATCAAGTCGAATGGCAATATCCAAATCGGATTGTCCGTTCTCGTACAGAAGGCGCAAATTCCCCATGCTGCGACCATAGACTCTCAGGTGGTTGCAAGAAACTAGCACTACAACGTCTACCAAAGTCCGCTTTCGGTTTGAACATGCCACACACAACACTCTGCAGAAGTCGGAACAGGCCACAGACAACCGTATGCAACAATATGACACATCTTTTGGCTGTACCCCAGCACCACGCAGCGGATATACTTCCGAAAACAGATTGTAGGATGCACAGTCCAACAACTCTTGTTTCAAGTCTGCAGACCACACCCGTGGTGACCTCGTTACGTTGTCTAGGCGAAGGTAAAACCTGTTATTCTCTTCCTGCCTGAGCGCGGCGTGCAGGGACGGAAGTTGCCTGACACCAATGGCATAATGAGGTACTTTGATCATACTTCCCTACTCCATCACGGAAGCAAATTTGTAGTCCTTATGCCATGGGCATTTCCTTGCCAAGATGGCTCTATCCCATTCTGCCTTGGACCACGTATCGATAGGCTTGTCAAAGAAGGGGACGACGGTCATCCACAGGTCGTTTTCGGTATTGCCTCCCGAACCATGGAATCCGCATGCACAAGGGTGAATGGGACATGCATAATCATGCCGATGGTCCGTGACTCCTGTCGCACTCCCTACACAAGACGTGAAATGCAAACAAAATGAAAATGAAATATCGAAATAGTAGAAAAATCGCCTTCATGATGAACTTGACTTACGAAAATTGTTGAACCATCACCAACCATTTAAAAAAATTAAACCGTAGTCCGTGGACAAAATTCGCTACGCAAAATCATTGCAACAATAATATGCTCCATTCTGAATTCTCGTCCCTTCAAACAGTTATTTTACAAAAATCTCACTCCCCCACTCTATCGGCCGGACGTGCACTAATCGCTCTTGTCCCCTCCATCTACACCCCCTTCACCAGATGGACCTCAAACAGTTATTTTACAAAAATCTACCTCCCCCACTCTATCGGGCGGACGTGCACTAATCGCTCTTGTCCCCTCCATCTACACTCCCTTCACCAGACGGACCTTCACCATATGGACTCAGATCAAGAAGTGCAGCTTCAGCATTCAGTCGAACACTGGAAGGAATGACAAGTCCAGTTGTGAATGGTCTTGTACCACGGACCGGTCTCTCCCAACCAAAAGCGATCGAGTCAGCATCCTGCCATTGTGTCTGGTCAGTCATTTTCCATCGTTTTTCCCATGCGTTCTCATACAGTTGTTYGAGCGACTTTGCTCTCCCAGTCGGCACCCAATATTCCACTAACACTTGATTATAATTTTGCGAATTACAATCAACAACCACCCGAGAAAGAGCTTTGCYCACCCAGATTGGCACACCGCTGGACAGATCATCGTCGGAGGGGCGAAGGATAAGAAAAGTGCCCACGTCGACATGCACGAGGGGGTCGAAACTAGTCTTCGGGCAATTTTTTCTTCGTCCAACAAACAGCGGTTCGCTGGCATCGTCGATGTTGACACTGTGAGGAGAAGGTTGTTGATCGATTTCGAGCAACCGTGGTCATGGCCAAAAACTTCCCTGGGGTTGTGAGGACAACCCGTTGGCGATGATCTCACCGCAATGTTTGATAACCTCCTCCTAATAACACAAAGTTGTTTCTCTCCTACTCACCTCATGGTCATTGTAAGTGCACCACGTCGACCGCCTACTCTCCAACAACTCGCGGAATCGAACAACATCATTTTCGCCATTCAAATAGTCATTTCGAGGAAGGGGTTGCACATGAGGCGGGTCAAACGGCCACGAAGGACCAGCATAACTTTCATCGGGGTTTTGATTGAACCAAAAAATCGGACCTTCCTCGGGCAACCATTCTTCGTCATCGCAAAACTCCTTGTACAACATGCCCGGACTATCTCCAACCATCAAAAATTTAAGCAAGTGCGGTTTTGAAATACCAGTAATGTCTGACACAACGCACGGGTCCACCATACTAATCCAATCTTCCATCGTATCGAGGAAAATACATTTGGGAGGCTTTTTGTGGGATTGCTTTATGATCTCGAAGAGCGCGTCCATAGTATAAGCGTCTACGTCTTTCAATTTCTTCGAGAAAACGCTGAAAGTAGCGTCAACGTGTGTATGGGTGTGTCCCACCAGCATGAAACCTATTTCTACCTCTTCAAAAACTTCGAACTTAACCAACAGTGCAGCCAGAGCACATATGTACTTGTTCTTGTTTTCCCGCCAACAATTATCTACTTAAATGCGCAAAAACCGTGGCAGTGGCGTCCCGCTCCCTTGAATTTCGACAAGGGTTCTCATAACACAAGTAGCGACCGTGTTGGAATCGTGTTTGAAATACGAAAACCACGTGTACACATATATACTAGGGTCTGTGCCGTGTGCAATGACGCCTGTCAGATTAGTCTTCATCATCATCTCATACCTAAGTGCTTTCGAGTAGTTCGCTTGACCAATATGGGGGATAGTTGTTTTCTTCTGGTCCATGATGTCAATGATGAGACACAAACACTCGTTCGGATGAACCATGGAATTAGTTTTCGCTCGACTGTAATCCAATCTGTGTTCAAATTGCCTCCTTTGGTGTGCTTTCATATCCTCTTGAGCACGTTCTCGATCTCGAGGAAGAGCAACGTATTGTATATGTTCCTTCAGTTCATGACAGATGGCGCACTTCGTGAACGTGTTAGATTGCGTGAGGGAAACCTGGAAAAAGTGTTTCCGCCACAACTTATAAAAGTTGGACTCAGACACGACATTGAGGCCAGCGGCCAGAAAGTCGGATTTGATGGACTCATAAATTGATCTCTTCGTGAAAGCAGTCGGGAGTCGAAGCTTTGGTCTGGAAACCCCACCTTGGTTAGCCACCTCATTCGGCATGCTATCCGCATGACACTTGATGACAGTTCTCATGCTGGCAAGCATGGCGACCGTTTTATTGGTTGACCTATATTTTCCCGTCAGGCCATGCTCGGAATGCACGTAGTGATTGTCGAAACGCTTTTTGTAGCTGTAAAATGTATTACGCGAGACACCGAGTACATTGCAGTACGCCCTGATGCACATTGAACGTTCCAACTCCACAGGGCGGACACGTTTCTATCCACTCTCATTTACTGTGAAATCCTTAATACTTTTCATCCACCACTCAGCTCGCTCTCCCGGACTCTTACTGTACAGTCCTTGTCTAACCTTTCACACTTCCTCAGGCAACACGTCGTAACAACATCGAGCCTTGCAACATGACATGTCGCACACCATGAGCAATCTTTTTTCGGACAACATGTTTCTCGCTCTTTTATACTGTTCTTTCGTCCTAGCGTTCCTATTAGCCATGCAATACCTTCGTCTTTCGTCTGGCAGAGGTGCGGGCAAAATCTGCAATATCGCCCTTCTCTCTGCATCACCCCCACCAGACGATTCCGACCCAGACTGGCTGTGACTTGGAATCACATCATCACTTCACATATGCGTTGGACTCGCCCGTGCTGTGGAAAGCTCCTCCGAAGAATAGTCGGTGGCAACCAAGTTCGTAGTACTGCAGGTAGCGCGAAGCAAAGGTCCACTGGAATAGGACCGTTGTCTAGACGAGTAATCAGTGGCCACCAACCGCTCACTCTCGTCATTAGACGATGCGTAAGAAACACCCATCGGCACGCAACTGCTGTGCGCCGAAGCTGTGGGGTGCACCTCGCCAGGAATGTGGAACTCTATCCGGGAGGTAGACGGTTTTTTGACCGCGGACGTTGTTGCCAATTCTGTAGGCAGTTGGATGCAACCTCCAAAGCTCTCACGAAAAGCGAGATTTCATTTTCTGGGGAAATCCGCAGCTGATTGTTGGAACGACGAACTGTTCGAAGAGGTCGTCGGGGCCAACTCCAGGTGTTGTAGCTGGCAATGCAAGTCGATGGCTTGTTCAGTTTCCATAGCCCGGTTCATGCGGCCGTTCGCCGAGCGTTCTTCGGCGCCGTCATGCAACCGTCGGTGCACCGGATGCGATTCCGGTCAGCGCAATGGATTATTCTCTCTTGTGCGGGTCGAACGGGTCATTCGAATTCGTGTCCACACCCTGCAAAACAGCGGAGCAAACTGTAAGCACAGTCTGATTTACGCGTTGAGAGCACAAAGTTCGCCGGGATCCGAATTTGGCGGGTGCAGGAGTAGCAAGGAACCTGTTTTTGCGCGACTTGTGTCAGTGGAAGGTAGCGCCAATGGGTGCACAAAAGGAAGGCTCTGTTGTCGGTGAACGATAGCACGCGCAGAACAAAGGGTAGTGGTGGATGCACCACCACACGATTCGGCGTAGCGTGACCCCAAACAGACCCCTATAAACACCGATTCTCACCATCGTCTAAGCGAGCTAGTGTGGTGTTCCATTAGCTGGCACTAGTGCAATAGCGACCCCCGATTCGCGCGCCAGGAACGTCGACGTGCGACAGCGCGAACCGGACAGCACGCAGAAACACAAGCATGTCTACGTCAAGACTCTGCACACCGCGACGGTCAAAACCCTTGGGGGGCAGAAAAGATCGTGGGTGCGAAAAATTGCTCGCCTTTTGAAATGCCCTTGAAGGGGTTTATGGGGGTTGCCGACGGTGACAACGGTCGTGTCCCTTATTTTCGGCAACCCCCATGAACCCCTTCAAGGGCATTTAAGAGGGAGAGCAATTTTTCGCACCCGCAGTCCTCTCTCAATCAACTCACAGTCAAAGCTCCAGGCGCCATGCGGAGGACGGATAGATTTGCGCCGATCCTGAAAGTCCGCCAGGATCCGAACTTGGCGGATTTGCCTGCAGCGAGTAACAGGTTTTCGCGAGGCTGCAGGTATTGGAACGGGTGGATGGCGTTTGCACAGAAGCAGGCGATGCTCGGCCGCACCGCATATCGGGGGGTCGATAAACGAAGATCCACGGCACACCGGAAATGCACCCGGCCAGTGACACCGTCGTCAACCCAATAAACCCCTTTGAAAGCAACTCACAAGGCGAGCACTTTTCCGCACTACCAGGCCGCCGGCATTGGAGACGGACTGGGCAGTCCAAGCTGTTGAAAATAACGGTGAGATTCACGGGGAGCCTCTAAGTTCGCTGGGATCCGAATCAGGCGGGTGCAGGAGTAGCAAGGAACCTGTTTTCGCGCGGCTTGTGTCAGTGGAAGGTAGCGCCAGCGGGTGCACACAAGAAACGCTATGGTTGGTCGAACAGAAGGAAGGCTCTGCTGTCGGTGAACGATAGCACGCGCAGAACAAAGGGTAGTGGTGGATGCGCTACCACACAATTCGGCGCAGCGCGACCCGAAACTGACCCCCATAAACTCGATTCTCACCATCGTCCAAGCGAGCTCGTGCAGTTTTCCATTCACAGGTACTAGCGCAAGAGATTATCGAACTCGGACATCCCCACTGCATAGACAAGAAAAATGTAGAAAAGGATGAAAGATCCCCCCTTCAACCCTTCCAAACATTGATTCGGCCAGTCCTGAAGGCGACCCCCGATTCTGCGACAAGACTCCGCACACTGCGACGGTAAAAAATCTTGGGGGGCAACAAAGATCGTGGGCGCGAAAAATTGCTTGCCTTCATAAATCCCCTCGAAGGGGTTAATGTGGCTTGCCGGCGGTGACAATGGTCGTGCCCCTTATTTTCGGCAACCCCCATGAACCCCTTGAAGGGCATTTAAGAGGGCGAGCAATTTCTCGCACCCACAGTCCTGTCGCAATCAACTCACACTCGAAGCTCCAGGCGCCACGCAAAGGACAGATAGATTCGCGTCGATCCTCAAAGCCCGCCAGGATCCGAACCTTGTGGATTCGCCTGCATTTGTAACGGGTGAATGGCATTTGCACAGAAGCAGGCGTTGCTCGGGCGCACCGCATTTTGGGGCGCCGATGAACGAAGATCTACGGCACACCGGAAATGGACCCGGCCAGCGACACAGTCGTCAACCCCAATAAACAACTTTCAAGGCAACTTACAAGGCGAGCAATTTTGCGCAATACCAGGCCGCCGGCATTGAAGACGGACGGAGAAGTCCAAGCCGTTGAAAACAACGGTCAGATTCATGTTGCGCCTCGAAGTCCTCCGGGATCCGAATTTGGCCTGTGCTGGAGTAGCAAGGAACCTGTTTTTGCGCGGCCGATGTCAGTGGAACGGAGCGCCAGCGGGTGCACACAAGGAACGCCATGCTAGGCCGCACAGAAGAAAGGCTCTGCCGCTCTCGAGCTGTCGTTGAACATCAGCACGCGCAGAGCAAAGGGCAGCGGTGGATGCACCACCACAAAATCGGGCGCAGCTCGACCCCAAACTGACCCCTAGTGCAAGAGTTCATCGAGATCGGACATCCCAACCGCGCAGACAAGAAAAATGTAGAAACTGACGAAAGACCCCCCTGCAACCCTTCGAAGCCCCAATTCGGCCAGTCGACAAGGCGACCCCCAATTCGCGGGCCGGTAACGTCTACGTGCGAAAGCGCGAACCGGAAACCACGCAGAAACACGAGCATGTGTGCGACAAGAATCCGCGCACCGGGACGGTCAAAACCCTCTGGGGGCAACAAAGATCGACGGCACACAGAGAAGGGACACGGCCGCTATCACCGTCGGCAACCCCCTCAAACCCCTCGAAGGGCATCTCAGAAGATGAGCAATTTTTCGCACCCATAGTCCTCGCGCAATCAACTCACACTTGAAGCTCCAGGCCTCATGCGAGCACTTTTGCGTGCCCGGAGGCCTCTGGTAATCAGAACACACTCGACAGTCGTGGCCGTCAAAAACGGCGGTTAAATTTACGCGAGACCTCAAAGTCCGCCGGGATCCGAACTTGGCGCTTGCTGGACTGGCCAGGAACCGGTTTGCGCTGGGGACGACGGATATTTGGATGACCGGTGTGGAATTGCACAGAAGGAACGCTAGGCTTGGCTGCATGTTCACGGAGGCCCTGCTGCTGCTCACAAGTGTTTGTTCCAACAGAACACGCAGAACAAAAATGGTCGTCGCAGGTGCACTACGTCGGAAATTGGCGCAGCGCGGCCCCCAATAGACCCCCATGGACGTCGATTCTCCTCATCGACGAAGCGAGCACTTGAGGCGATCCAGTCGCAAATGTTGCCATCCTTGATGAAAATAACTGCAAGCACAAAAAAAAAAAATGAGCACGGTTGGTGGACCCCCGATTAGTACCGCAGACAAGGCGAGCTCGCAGTCGGGCAATGGCAGGTTCCACAATGAGGTTCATGGGACCACGTACGGGTGCCAACCACGAAGTCCGCCCGGATCCGAACTTCAGATTGGTTGCCGCGTTCGACCGGGAGCATTAAACACTTTGTTTTTGCTGGGGTCCCGTTGGTAGGACTTTTTTTTTTTGCGGCAACGCCAACGAAAGAACAGTCATACAACCAGGACTCTGAAAAGATCCATGCAAACCGTAAGCATCTTATTTCAGCAAGGCGGTCGAAACAACAATAATCATCCAAGCAGCCCGCGACTTCGCATGCTGCAGATTGCAAGTCCGCCGGGATCCGAACTTCGTCGCACGCTGAAAACTGGCATGGCGTTATGAACTATCGACCCCAAGCCCAAAAAATGGGAACTGTGTCCCGCAAAACGTTGTCATCAGGGCAACCCGGGATGGCATTGTGACTGCGAACGCGAAACCAACAACCGGCGAAAAAATGGGAAATTCGGATCTCGGCAAACTACAGCAATCATGCACTATTTTCGCACCTGTGCGTGCTCTCCCTGCGGCCGCGCGACGGCATCAGATTGCTGCTTTCGCGAGAGCACTGCGCATGATTGTTGTAGTTCGCCGGGATCCGAACTTCCCATCTCGCCAGGCAACCACAAGCCACGCGCCGTTTTTCGTTTCGCTGTTGTTGGTTTCGAGCTTGCGGTGACAATGGCGACCCCCCTTGCCCCGATGACTGAGACGTTTCCCGGAGGCGGCCAGATTGTTCGTTACTGAACCAGGCCATGTTTTCGTGTCGAGGTTGTCGTCACGAAACAAGCGGCGCTCACGCCGAAGAAACGCCATCGTCATTGCAGCGAGCGGCGCAGGCGTTCTCCATCGCGCGCACGCAACGTGTGCATTCTTCGTTCTGGAGCCCGCAGATGTTGCGCGCACAGTCCTGGCATTTGTCGTGCGGAATGCAATATCGCATCCCTCACGACCAGCGCTAGGAGCGCGCACTCAACATCCATGGCCTCTATGGTGGATCATGTGCACGTTGTGTGCGGGGGATGGAGACGACAGCAGCTCTCCCGAGATTGACGCCATAGTTTCTTCGGGGAGGGAGGCTCAAGTGTTGCGGCGAGAACACGAACACGGAACGACGACCCCCTCCTGTTTATGAATACCTTACCTCTCACTGCACGCCACGTGGACGGCGAACATCCTTCCCACCGTGGCCACCGCGCGACTCTTAGTACCAACAGCGGTCGCGCGCAGCCCATGTGTCTCCTTTGTGATAACCAACCTCTAATCTCTTTGTCGAGAACAGCAAACGAGCGAGGGAAGTGTTTCGAAGGGGTTTCGTGTTCCGCTGGGAACAGGCGATTTCGTGTTTGCCTCGACCACGTGGGAGTGGTTTGCAATGTCCAGCTTGTGATCAACGACATTTTTCTTCAATGCCAAGCCAAACAAGAATCGTGGGGGCGGTCGCGTGGAACGAATGAGAGAGAAGCAGAACGGGACACGCAAACCGTGTGCCCCGATGTCCACGTCATCCGTTCCCGCCGTCCCATGCACTTGCGACACGTGGCACGACAAGATGATAATGATGACGGCGGTGATGAACACGATGATGGTGACGATTGCGGTGGTGATGTTGATCTGGGTGACGATGTCGCTGGCGCTGATGACGATGTTGATGACGATGATGATGTCGATGATGACGTTCGTGATGATGATGTTTGTGATGACGACGATGATGATGATGACGATGATGACGACGATGATGATGATGTTGATGATGGCGATGACAACGAAGAGGACGATGGTGGTGATTTTGATGACGGCGACGATGTCGCTGATGATGATGATGTTGTTGATGACGTTGATGATGTTGATGATGATGTCGATGATGATGACAATGTTGATGACGTTGCCGAGGTTGATGATGATGTTGTTGATGATGATGATGATGCTGATGATGATGATGATGATCACGATGACAATGATGGTGATGATGATGATGATCATGAAGATGATTACGCTGATGGTGGTGGCGATGATGATGGTGATGATGGGGGCGATGATGATGATGATGATGATGATGGCAAGCAAGGATCACGGGGCTGCTCGCGAGGAAAGAACGAGCAGGAATCAGAAGGGGACACAGAAACCATGTGGCCCAATATCACCGACATCCTTTCCCTCCGTCCCCGCAACTTGAAACAGGTGGCGAGACGCGGCCGCTCCCATGGGCCGGCAAACATGCCTGACACGTGGGCAGGCAAAACAACACTTTACCTTGAAGAGGGCACAACGCACAGGATGGCGCTGCTCTTTGACGGCTCAGAGTTCTTCGAGGAGGCGCAGTTCTTCGAGGAGGCGCAGTTCTTCGACGACGGCGAAGCGCACACGATGGCGCAACTGTTCGACCAGGGCTCAGCGCAAACAGCGGTGGCCACTTGCTGACGCAGGACGCAGAGACGAGATGTCGAAGCGGAGACAACCGAACAACAGACGACAGTTGTCGACGAGAGGAAACCCCTGCGCTCACGCTCGCCGCCGCCTGGCGCAACAGCGGAGCAGAAAAGGCGATGGAGGATGTCGCTGACGGGACGTCGAGCGCAAATGCGCTCGTAAGGCTCGAGATGCGAAAGGGCTGCCCCAGACCCGAGGCAGCAGAGCGTCAGACTGTCGTCGCACCCCATGGAAAGACCCACCCGTGTCCCCCCGCACGGCCACAGACCCCGCTCGCCAGCCAGGAGACGCGAATTGCCGCGAACCCCTCCAACCTCCCCTTTCCCCCAGCCCCCCGCCCCCCTCTCCCCTCCCGCGGTTCTCCCCCTTCACCCCTGGAAAGTACAAACCGCCCCCCGCCGACACCTGAGACCCCCTCCACCAACGCCCGCGTACCTGAAGACACGAACGCGAGGGGCCCGGAACAAGGGCCCGTTTTCCAATGACGTCCGGGAAGGGCCAGCCCGTAGGGACGTTTTTGTCACATTTCGACGCACCGGGTCCCCCTCGCGACAATTTCGACGTGCAGCCACCGTTCGATGCGTGGATCGAACAGCCGCGAGTCGGCGCGCGGACCCTGCACGGGAATCCGAAACGGAAGGCCCGAGGGGGCCTCGTGTCCCGCAGGCCTACAAATACGAGCGGCGCCCTGGGCATTGACGATGCGTTTTGCGTTTTTTGCTGGGGAAATGCTGCCCGACGGAAGCCACGCACCGCCACTGTCGTCAACAGCTGGTGCGCCATAGCTGGCACAACCATTCTTCACCGCGCACGTTTCGTGGCACCGACGCACCCCACATGCCCTCGCATGTCCCTCCGCCTACCAAGTCGCTGTCCACGTCATACTCGACGTCGCTTCTGATCTCCTTTCTCGGAAGGCGCGACCTCCACCCCACGCAGCACCCCAGCAAACGCGAAGTGCACGCCCAAAGGTGGACAGAGTGCCGTCACGACAAACGCCGGGGTTCGCGCTCATCTTCACTCGGAAGTCCCACACGGTGAGTGCGCACGCAGTCGGGATGTATGTTTGCATGTGCGCGCGTGCGGGGGAGGTTTTTTGTGACGATATGCTCGCGCAGATCGAAAGATTTTGTGGCTGCATGTGTGCGGGTGGGYGTRTGTGTGTGTGTGTGTTTGTGTGCGATTGTGTGTTTGTGCATGCTTCATTGTGTGTGTGTGTGTGTTCGAGTGCGTGTTCCCTTGTGTTTGTGTTTGTATTAACGTTTGTGCCACACGCGCGAGGCAGGATCGTGCACGCGTCTATACCTGAGGGGCATGTGTGTGTGGGCGCCGTGTGTCGGCGCGCGTGTGTGTGATTGTGTGTGTGTGTGTGTGTGTGCGTGTGTGTGCGTGTGTGTGCCTGTCTGTGCATATGTGTTTGCCCTTCGATTCCGCTTGTGTGTGGATGTGTGAGGATGTGTGAGGAGAGTATCAATAAACGATTGCGCTCGTGCTGTACTCAAGTGGCGAAGCACGGAAGCTCGAATCGAACACGCGGCGGCCAATAACGAAACACAACGTCATCGTGAGCACGTGCCATGCCCGATTGGTTTTGTGTGCTGTCCCAATGTCATGTCCGCCGATCTGCCCAATGGATGATCAATCGAAACACGCGGTGGCAATGTCGACACAGCGAACGCATCCATCGACCAATCGCGAAACACGATGAGATCACTCGCGATCGGATGATTGGTCGTGTTTGCCGTGTAGACGTTACCACCTCGTGTGTGTTGTTCTTTCTGTCGTGTGTGTTCATATCACTCGTGATCCAATGGTCGATCAGATCCAAAATAATATGTACACCACACACGTGATGAACTGACCGATCACGAAACACCAGCCGACCACTCGCGATCGGGTGATAGATGCTGTTTGCTTCCCCAACAACAGCGCCGCTGATCTGCCCGACGGATGATTAACCAATGCACGAGGCGACAACGCATCCAACCGACCAATCGCGAAACGACAAAAGATTACTTGCGATCGGATGATTGATCGTGTGTGCTGCACCGAAGACCAACCCGCCGGCTAGCGACCTGTTTATTTACCCACCTGACAGACCTCGACCGAACCGTCGATCGGTCAGGAAATCTGCCAGGATCAACTCATTGGTCGACAACTCGGTTGGCGATTGCTCTGCTGGTTGATCAACTGTTCTGTGCTAATTCATCATGGAGAACGATCGCGGAGAATCCTCAAGGCAAATGATCATGTGCACGATCGAAACCGGCGAACGAAACGCACAACCGATCGAAAAAACGTCGATCCCGATCTTCGAACGAATAAAAAGCACTTCGTCACAATCTTGTTGCACATCGAACCTCGTATAACATCGAACCATGCTTCCCATGGAACCTGGATCCACATCAAACCTCGGCGGGCGTCGAACCTCGTAGGACGTCGAACTTTGGAGGACGTAGGGTCGTCGACACTTGACGATCACTGAACGGCGAACGTTGAGCACCCACCAACCCACGCATCGCCGACACTGTTCTCGTGATCGGAATGTGGCCGTTCCAACCGAACTGATCGCACAATCAAACACTGGAAGAAGTTGGGATCCCAGCGAGCTTGTGCAGCTGTTCGAACACGCTTTTCAACCCCGGCGCGCAAGCACAGCCAGGGACGTGGAAAATTAGAAGTCCGTCCGGATCGGAACTTCAAGAAATTGTTGGACGACGAGTTTGGCAGACACATGTGCATCTCTGACGCAATTTCGCCAAGTTCGGATCCCAGCGAACTTCATGCAGCTGTTCGAACACGCTTCTCAACCCCGGTCCCCAACCACAGACTGGGACGTGTAAAAATTGGAAGTCCGCCGGGATCCGAACTTGAAGAAATTGCTAGACGGCGAGTTCGGTTGACAGGTGTATGTCTCCCACGCAATTTTGCCAAGTCCGGATCCCGGCGAACTTCATGCAGCTGCGTAAACACGCTTTGCAACCCCGGTCCGCAACCATAGCCTGGGACGTGGAAAAATATGAAGTCCGCCGGGATCCGAACTTCAAGAAATTGCAGGACGGTGAGTTTGGCAAACAAGTGTGTATCTCGCACGTGATTTCGCCAAGTTCGGATCCCGGCCAACTACAGGTTCCTGCCGGCCTGCGGATCCAAACCTCGCTCGCACTATTCCTTGCACACTCGTCGAGTCCGGACCTTGGCGAACCTCGGATCCATGATAATGCGAAGTCCGCCGGGATCCGGACTTCTACTGCACGGTTCCTCGCACAGACGTCAAGTTCGCACCCCGGCAACTTCGCTTGTCTCAATGTGCGGGTTTCAGAACGTGGGTTTGTAGCTCCCGGGGTTTGGCACAACTTTGTATTTGAAAAAATGTGTAGCCCGCCGGTTGATTCTCTTCCACGCGGTCTCGAGAAGTTCGGATCCCGGCGAACACCCTCCCGTGGATCCGGACCTCGCGTGGCAAGTTCGGACCCCGATGAACTTCGCGTCGCGCATGGTATGGGTACTGACTGTGTCCTTTCTCGCGAACGGGTGTTTGCCACAACTTTTGTTTCGCAAAAATGCGAAGTCCGCCGGGATTCGTACTTCTCGTGCAAAGGTTCCTCGTTCCAACGTCAGGTTCGCCTGCTGGGCCGTGGATCTGAACCTGCTGTCTTCCTTTCGCAATGCATGTGGCAGGAGATGTTCCTTTCGCAAGTTCAGATCCCGGCGAATTTGCCAAGTTCGGATCCCGGCGAATTTGAGCTGTCTTCCTTTCGCAATGCATGTGGCAGGAGATGTTCCTGCTGGGCCGTGGATCAGAACCTGCCATGCACGGTTCCTCAGACAATCATAAATTTTGGATCACGGCGGACTACGGATTCTATAAAATGCAAAGTCCGCTGAGATCCGAACTTCCCGTGCACGGTTCGTCGGAAAACCGTCGACCTCGGACCCCGGCGCGCTTCACCTTTCGGGTAGTGCGGGTTCTGACTGTGGACTTCCTGGCGACCGGTGGATTGCCACAACTTTTTATTCGTACGAAATTGAAGTTCGCCTGGATCCGAACTTCTTGGCGGTTTTGAATGTCGGGTTTGGGAGACAGCTTCATCTTTCCCGTGCAGTCTCGCCAAGTTTGGATCAAGGCGAACATGTCGTAGGGCGTGTTTGCGGCTGGCCCGCGGGCCGGTAGATGTGAACACCGACGAAGTCGCCCACCCGAAATCGGATCTTGGGGCATATACTGCGTCTAATGCCATGGGTCGCACATCGCAAGACATGACGCGTTTACGAGTGTCTCCGTGCCCGTGTATGTCGTCGGGCATGTGCGCATGGTGTGCAGGTTGCGTGATGGAGGGGACGTTCTCGACACCACGCATCTTCGAGTCGATCTTTTCGAGACCACAGGCCATGAGTGCCGAGACGCACATTTGCTTAGCAGAACCTTTTAGTCCTTGTGCGAAATCCGTGCGGCATTCAACGGTGTGACAACGATCCACGGAGCGACCACAGAGGACCGTCGTCCCGTGCATGGACGCGCATCTTGACGACTGGGGCGAATGCCATTGGGACAATATGGAGACTCACTGCCCTTGGGCAAGCCAGTACAAGTTCGCAAATATGTTGGAGTTCGGGGACCTCATCCCACTGCCTGACGCCGTCCTCGGACATAAGTTCCTGAACCATATGTGGAAAGCACTAAGCTGCATTAGTCGCTATTTCAGTCGCCTCGAGTGCCACAACGTCAGGTCGTCGCCACGAACTTGGGGTGGCTCACGGAAACAAGAGTTGGTGGACTGCGCTCGTCGCTGCTCGTTTCTGGACCAGTACCTGCTCCGTGGCCACGGGATTTCTCCACGAGCTGTGTCGTACTGCTGTGTGCGGTTGACTGTGTCCGGATCTGATTTCACCAGAGTTTTGTGTGTCGCTGCTTCGAACAAGAGCAGGAAACTCGTCGACGCAGTTATGCTCGTGTCGCGCAATGAGGTTGTGATTGAAGGGTCCAAATTCGTGTCGATGCGTGGGCCTGAACGTGTGGATGGGTGGCCAGATTTGGTGATAGCCGGTCACGTTCGAAACTATTCGTTGTTTCGTGAGGTTGAGGAGAAAGCGGCTGACATACGGGACTACATAGGAAACTCCTTGGGACGACCGGGGGTGTTTGTTAGGATGAAATACATGTCCATTTTTTCGGAGAGTGCATCGGTCGACGAACCGCAGACCTGCGTATACGGATCGTCACTGAATGCTTTGTTTGGCTTCGGTTCACGACGTCGTTCCGGGGGATCCCCAATTGTCGCCGCATCCGAACCGGTCTTTAGTCCTTCTGTTTGAGGGAAAAGAACGGCGAGGGACGAGATGTGGTTCTGCTGCCTAACATGTCAGATTTGTAGGACTGCAGAGAAGTGTGAGACTCTGCGGTTGCTGGTACACGCTGCACCACACGCTTGTCGTGCAAATCCTTGGTCGTCGTTCGGTTCAGTGACATGACGAAAGTCATGTTGGACGTCCGTGTCTGACGCCGTCTCCTGCCATGTCGTGCCCCGGCAAAGTTCGGATCTCGGCGAACTTCGGGTTCTGGCCTCTCCGTTAATTTGTCTATGATGTCATTGGCGTCGGGCGGGCCGCGGGAAAGACCCATCGCCGCGGAAGGATCTGCCCATAACCGGTTTTCGCCCGTCCACCATCAACATGTGCCAAATAGTCGGTCACTGTCGTAGCGAGATACCAAAAGCACTCTTAGAGATCCCCGTCGCAAGGTCGCGCGAGCTTCGCGTTTCCTGAAACCCGTTGGAGATCCCGGTTGGCATGGTGCTAGGACACCTTGCTAGGACCCCAACTTTCTGTCTGTCTCTCTCGCAGCCTCCTGAAGTTCGGATCCCGACGAACTTCCTGTGAAGCCTGTGTATTGAACGGGCGCTGGGCTTGATGATCCCCCGTGGATTGCGACACGAGTCAAACCCTGATCCACAACTGCTCCTCCAGAGAATCATACAATGTTGTCGCGGCTGCTCATTCGAACTTGGCTTCATCCAATGCCAAGTTGCGCACATCAGAAGAAGTTCGGATTTCGACGAACTTGTCCTTCTCAAGCGGCTTTTTGTGTTAGTGCGCCCTTTCCGGGTTGTGGTTCATTCCAATCTGTGTTTGCCTGACGTCGTCTCTGCCTGTCGCATTTTCCTGAAGCTCGGATCCCGACGAACTTCACGTTTCCGTGGGTGCGTTGGTTTGGCTTCGGACAGGCACTTTTAGTACGGATCTAGGCGAACTTCGCGTCCTGAGCTGTCCGGGTTCCTATTGCTGAAAGGAGGACACTGCCCCGTCCAACACGGGCTTTGTGCGTCACCGCCCATCCACTCCCGATCCGGTGGACATCCGTGTTCCGGAAAAAACCGACGTGGTTGTCGCCCAGCTGCATGACGCGTGTGCCCTTGTAAGGAATGATCTCGTTGCAGGTAAGAGGTCATTGTTGGTCTTCGCGTTAGAAGTTCGCCGGGATCCGAACTTCGAGGTCCTCGGATAGCGTCATGTGACCGACGTGTTGAGGGCAAGGTGTGCATCCTCTGTTTTTCGCCTGCGTTATGCTTTTGACTGCGATTTGACCCTCGCTGGTGTTTTATTTGTTTTCCGTTGTCGTCCGCAGACAATATGTCTTCGTCCAGGGGCGAAGGGGAGCCTGCAGCGACCTCCGGGATGGGATCTGGGAAARATTCTACAAAACGGYCGTCYACGACCTCGAGGACGTGGTCCGACCACGCTAGGTCGAAATGGTTCGTCGACTGGTGCTGTGCTGATGCTTCGAACCCAGTCCAACAGCCGTGTGGTCCTGTGATCTTCGTCGAAGCCAACAAGCGCCGCAGGGTTCTGGGGGCTGTCTTGGGGTGGGAGAATGCTAAAGGCAGTCGTCGACGGTTTTACATGAAAAATGTGTACAGTTCGAAGGGGAACGTCGTCGTCGGTGCCAAGGGGGCAGTTCTCGACATGTGTCTGTTCGAGGGGTTCGGAGCGGGTGCTGCGAACACCCCATTCTACAACGACCTCCTCCGGCAGGGCGGGTTTGTTTTGGGTCGAGAGTTCTTCGACCTGTTGGAGGACACGGGCACCGCCCTCAACGTCCCTTGCGAAGTCGGTCCCGACCTGGAACTGTCAATGCCTTTGCAGCCGTGCGGCGGTTGTGAGTCGAGCGGGGCAGCGGGGGAGGGGGGGGATCTGGGTTCCGGGAAGGCTACACATGTGCAGCGGGAGAATGTCAGAGGTCAGTTTCACGACAGCGAAGATGAGGCGGCACCTCGTTCGCCGTTTTCGCCGTCAAGGGAAAGAGACAGGTCCGTGCTGTCCATACCTGGGGTCCGGCAACAGACCGCAGCGGATCCCGAAGAAGAGGGAGTCCTGTGTGGGTCTGACTTGGAGCCCGCCGAGGGCCATTGCGCGGAAGGCGAGGCCGTGGGCGGGGAGGGAGCGCAGGGCACTCCCCAAAAAAGAAGGGGAGAATGTCAAGAAGAGTTGGTGGGCTCTTCGAAGAAACAGAAGACCAAGACCCCGAGGACTGCGGGAGAGAAACGGAAGGGGAGGGGGGTGGAAGAGGGTCACCCGGGTAGCAAACGTCCAGCTTCGAAACATAAACAGCCTGAGTTGGGACCTTCTTCACCACGGCCTGCCATCGACGTGGACGCCAGGTACTTCCTGGAGTACAAAGACGGCGTCAGGACAGGGCGGGAGTTTGAGATCAGCCCGACTCAGATCGTTGACATAAGGGAGTGGGAGGATCTTTACAACCAGCGGTCGCTAGATCCCGTCCTCGTGGAAACGATAAGGGAAGCAATGCGGTCTGCGTTCGAAAATAAAGAACAAACGTACGAGTTGCCGGTCTTCAAGCTCGCACCAGTGGGGCTTCAAGAACCAACTCCGGGGACCAAGGCACAACGTCTGAAGCCGGAGGAGTGGAAAGATGAGCTGGCGGGAGAATACTACTACTACGCGGTGTGCGGGCAGCACAACGCGGCTGCAGCCAGGTTGCTGCTCGGCAGCGAGGTGGCCAAGAAGTACAATTTCGAGCGGTGGCCGGCACGGATGGTGTACTTTTCCGACGATGACTTCGAAGGGTATTTTCTTGTTAGTTCACAGGACAACAAGAAGGACCTGAAGGCGCCTCCCAGACAGTTGAAACTTTCTATGAAAGACATTCGATGGCAGTGGAAGCATGACGGCTGCCCGAGAGCTGTGATGGGGAACCCTAGCGGGAAACAAGATCAGTTCCGGGCTTGGCGTAAGTTTTGTACAACGACGCTCCATAAGGCGCCTCAAAACAGCTTGTGGCTTCTCGCGGATCAAAAGGAAGAGGAGGCCATTAAGAAGCAAAATGATGCCCTGCGTTCTTACTTACCTCTAGCGATGGCCGGGGAAAATGTCTGGAAACTGGCCATGGAATTTTTCGAAAAATGGGAGACGGGCAGATTGCTGAGCCACGATGGGGCGAAGTGGACCGTCAAAAAGAAGAAGGTCAAAAACATAAAGCCTAGGGTCGCCTACATCCACAACGACAAACTGGGCAGAACGGAGGTGGTGTACAACGTCCCCGTGGACCCGCCGAATAAAAAGGGCAAAAAGGAGAAAGAGGAGGGCGATTGGTTCGTGCAAGTGCTAGACCCGGACGCGCATTGTTGGAAAGCAATTGAATCACTCAAGGACAATGAGAAGTGCCGCGTTCTGAAAAAGGTGCTTGCTTGCGAGGTCGTTTGGGTCCACGCCGGTTCCCCGTCGTTGGCGAAGTTGGGAAAGCTCAGCGTGCAGGACATGACTCAGCTGGTGAAGTGCGACCGCCTGCTGGTCCGGTTGTGGAATTACTACCAATTCAAGCACGAGAAAAGGCCGGACGAGGACTGGATCCAAATGTACCCTTTCCTGAAATTGAGGTCTGCCCTGTTCAAGAAGTTTGAAGGTCAGGGATTGGATGACGAGTTGTGGGATAACAGCAGGAAACATGTTTCCGACTCGGCGCTGTTCGAGGACTGCCCGCCGTACATGGGTTGCAACCAGGACAACTCGATTAAGGTGACGGAGAAGTTGGCGGGCCACAAGAAGTTGTCCATCGACTGGAGAAACAAGGTTCTCTCCGTGTTGAATGGAAGCAGACTCGAGAGCCGGGAAGTTGCACTTGCCGAAGGCATCGTTCACATTAAATGGAAAGACACGGGGGACGTGACATCCATCGCGCCGTTCGCCAACGACCCTTTAGAGGCGGACATCCGGGGCGCAGAGCTGAAGGAGGCAGTGACTGCCACAAAAAGCCACACGTTCGTCCTCGATCTGTGCGAGCCGGTTGACCTCAAACTGTGGAAGCCCCAAGCGTGGGAGACTTTGAATTCCTATCTTCAGACGTGGTGTCCCTCACATTGGACTTTCGTTGTTTTCGTGTCGCGGCAGCACAACCGGTCATTTCTCGCCAGCATGCACCATCTTTCGTTCATCAAGCTGTTGGAAGGGAAGTGGGTGCGGAGAGTGCAGCAAAAAAAAAGCTTCCCCGTTGGGAACAATTTGTGCACGGAGAAAGACCGCATGTACATCCTCTTCAAGGGTGACGTTCTGCGCGTCAACACGTCCGTGGTCTACGAGGGAAACCTGCCCACGGGTGCCGCTGCTGCGGTGCGATTGCCTCAAAGGGTCACCCAAACGGATGTGTCCGAGATTCCTTTCACAACTTGCGACTGGTCGCTGGTGGCGCCTGAACGACAGGGCAGCGTCTACGAGGATATGGAACGCAATCCGACCCAATTCGTCGGTCTTCTTGATTTTCTTGGCAAGAAGGGAGAGGGTGTCGTGTACCTTGGGAAACCGCACGCGCGAAGCGTCTGGGAGCTTCTGAAGGCCGGCCGCCACGTTGTCGTAATGGAAGGGAACTCCGACCTCTTGCAATTCACGATGCAGGTGGTGAAAAGCGAGGTCAATTCGAGTGGACACAATTGTGAGTTCATGGTCGTGAGGCCAACACGGGATAAGGTGTGGAGCAAGAAGACGGATATGTGGTTTAAGTTGAGCGAGAGGAAGAGGAACAAGATATACGATTTCTTGTTCCTTCAAACGCGTCCGAGGAGGGACACTGACGCCGAGTATATCCGCCGAAAGGACCACATGTTGGCACTGCTCGACAACTACCACTTCGCCTCCCGCATGAACACGAAGACGTTTATCGAAAGGCTGCAATCGCTGTACTTCGTGGAGTCTGAGGAGCAGTTGAAGTTAGCCAGTTACGCTTCCCTGATCTCCACTAACGACGAGGAAGCCATAGGTGTGGAGTTTGTCGCCTACACGAAGGAGGAGGAGAGCGACACGGAGAGCATCGACCTGCAGTACGACCTGCCTCCGGTGGACCACGGACGAGGGTCCTCGTCGGCCAGTCCATCACCAAGCGCTGCAGCCCTCGTGTCACCATTGGCCAAACCGGCGCCGGGCATCACGCCGATGAAATTGCTGGAGAGACTTAGAGCTCTGGCCGCCCCCCCGCCCGCTTTGCGTCCCGGGTCCGTTGTCCCACCCGATCATCCGTCTTGGAAGGATGACAACATCCACTTTCTGCTTGAACCGCAACGTCATTCACCTGAGCAGGACTGGGGCCATGACATGGTTTGGCATCCGGGAGTCATCCAGCCAGCGATACGAAATGGCAAGTGGTTCATGGCCGTGGCAATCCCGGGCGCGGGATGGGTGTCATTCCCACGCGAGTCGAAGTCCAACTTCCTGCACCTCGCGAGGATTTCGGTCCTCCAGAAAGTGAAGGTCGAAAATGACACTTTAGCACTCCGCGACCTGTCCCTCATTTCCACTGCCGGTCGACTGTTCGACGAGCTTCAGGACAAGTGCTGGTTGGAAATTACGGAGGACTACTACGAGCTCGACACGAGTCCGTCGAAGGGCGTGGTGGACTGGAAAGTGCCCCCTCCAAGTGGGCCGGACGGTGGTTCCGAGGGGGGGTCACCTGGAAGCGGAGGGGATGGGGGTGGCGATGCAGGGGGTGGCAAAGGAATCCCGCCTATGGGGGAGAGAGGGTCTCACGGCCGCAACTTGACACCGGGAGGCAGCGCCGGGGTGGCGGGTTTTGCCATCGACCGGACTCCGTCGACAGGCACCTGGCCCGGGCACACGACACACTCCGCCGACCCCCAGACTTCGTCCGTGGGCTCAGCGAGGGACACGTTGGCAGCCTTGGCTGCTCTGGGCAGTCGTTCGGCCGGAAAGCCGAAGTCCGCCGGGATCCGAACTACGTCGGGAGAGGAGCCGCCAGAGCGGTCTGGATTGCGAAGCTGCTCGGGGTCGGGGGATCCAAGCACGGATCGAGAAATTCGCAGCATTGCGGCGTAGGACGGAGACGTAGGAACGGTGTCGCTTGAGCGGGAGCGACAGCCGCAAGGATTGCAGCTGGAGGCTGCAAGTGCAGGGTCCGGTGACACAGAGACCACGAAGTCCGCCGAGATCCAAACTTCTTCGGGCGGGGTTTGTCGGCCAGGGATTGTCGTGCCGTTGAGAGGGGCAGCGTGCACGAGGACGGAAGGGCGGTCCTCGTGATTCGGCACGGGTACCGCGGAAGGGGACGAGTTTCGTGGGAGGGAAGTAGGGGAGGAAATGGAGGAACAGAAGGGAGCGCAAGAAGGGGAGGAAGAAGGGGAAGAAGAGGTGGAAGGGGAGGAAGCAGGAGAAACGGAGCTAATTGATTTGTTTGAAGGAAGGGAGGGTGCCGGGTCTGGAGAAGACGAAGTGGAACACAGTGAGGACGATGCCGGATTTGGAGAGTCGTCTGGCGAGTTCAAATAACTGTACGGATAGCATCATGACGATGATGTCGATGACGATGATGTCGATGACGATGCCACGACAATAGAGATGGAGACACAAGTGGTCAACAGCGTTTTCGCAGAGCCCGAAGATTATGCGGTCCGGCCACTGACGTCTGCTGTCGACTTGCAGCACCGGTTCGACGAGGCTTCCTTCGCCATCAGCCCGTCTGAAAAAAGTCGACGTATAAGCATCGACGAAGTTATCGACGGTATCCTCGGCGACCACAATGTGTCTGCCCGTCCGTCCGCAACTGCCAACGTCGCATCTTGGCAGCTGCCCTCGCTTCGTCGTCGCCGAAGTCTCTGGTGCTGCAGGCCACTCTTGCCGCCGAAGGGGAAGGCGAGTGCAGTGGAGGACAGCATGTGACGTCCCCAAAAAAATCGAGGTTCGGCAGTCAGGCTCTCGACGTGCTCGCTTTGCCTGCGCCTAATTCACCATCGAAGGAGCGGAGAGAGAAACAGACTGGTAAGCCGTGAAGAACGCCTGCGCATCCGGATGTCGCCGGATTACAGTTCGCGCTATACACACGACGACTGTCCACATTGTCTGTGCATACGAGAAGTTCCAGATGCAGGCATGCTACAGCCAGCAGCCCTTCCTACTCCAGCTCGTCGGCCTATCTGTGACTCGGCCAGGTTGCTAGTCGAGGGTGGCGAAAACTTCGTCCAAAACCTTACACTCCATCCAAGGAAGGATCTGCCCTGGCTGAGGAAGTGGCCAATGTGCTAAGAAAGTGGCCAAGTACATGGACTGACAGTTTTCCCTTCTCAGGAATAATGCCGGTTTTAGTTCGCCGGGATCCGAACTTCGTTTGTCGATGCCTGATGTGGTCAGTCTAAGTGGGGCTGGTGTGTTGAAAAGTCCGCTGCAGTCCGAACTTCGCGAATTGCTGGCCTCCGTCTTCTGTGCGAAGTGCGAAGGTGATAAGCTTGGATGTTGCAGTCATTTTGTTTTCCAGTCACACAACCGCACCTGGGTGCACATGACCACGCGAGATCAGGGTCCTGTGGTCGGAGAGGTCCAACTTGACTGTTGCGACTGTACGAATGTATGGTTCTCATTTTTCGTTTTGTGTTTCTTCTGTTGTACAGGGATGGTGTCGTCTTGAACACGGAGGTCCTCCAAATATCCAGAGCACATATTGCAGAAAGTCCCCGGGTTGAGTAAAAAACACAAGGATATGTTAAAGACATCAGGGGTTGATGTCGAGATCGGGAAGAAGGAGTACACCGTTGCCATTGATGAATGTCTTTCCCTTCTTGCCCAAGAGAAAGGGATATATCCACGATCTGTGAGTAGGGGTCAGGCCATGTATGAGAAGTACTTAGCAACGCGTCATGCACCGGGGGACAATGTCTAGAACTCCGTTTCTCACTACCCCACGTTTCCTTTGCTCGATGCTGTGCAGTGCGGGCAACAAGTGCAGCACGCGGGAAAAGTTTTGTTGCGACGATTGCGCCTCTGAGCTTGCGGATTTTGGACGACATTGTACGAGGCTCGGTGCCGTCTAACATTATTCTCTCTATACTGGGCGATGGTCAATTTCGGATTGCAGCAAAAGATCTCCTCGCCCTCTTGCATGTCAACGGCAGGGTGAATGATGAGGTGGTCAATTTCTATATGGCATTGTTGGGGTCGACCGCATGTGGGTCACGTGACATCTCTTGAGGCCTTCAAGTCTTCAGCTTTAATTTGTTCTTCTTCAGTAAACTGCGACTTCAAGGACACGGTGGGGTGCAGAGGTGGGCTAAAAACATAGATTTGCTTCGTTACGATATTATCTTCGTTCCTGTCCACAAAGATGATGATCACTGGATCCTCGTTTCCATCAACATGAGAGATGATGTTCCCGAAATTTTTGATTTTGTCCTCGCATTGTAGCTGATTCTAGTTTTTACCTTAGTGTTTTCAGGTTGATTGTGCACTATTTGGAACGTCAAACATCACATAGGCGGTCGGGTAGGAATTGGAAGTCCATGGTGGGAAATGTTGTGGTGGATGGAGTTCCGAGACAAGTGGATGGAGCAAGCTGTGGTGTGTTCATGTTGATGTATGCGACGTTGTTGCAACATGGAGATCGACCGCCTTTCCGGTTCTCTTGTAAAGATATTCCCCTTTTTAGACGACAATTAGCATCATGTGTCTTAGAACATCGTTGTCTTTGATGGATTTGATTGACTTCGAAACTTTTTTTAAGGTGTTTCATTCGTTGATCATTAAATTTCGTAAATCGAGACATTATTCAATTGTCCTTCTGCCAAAGGCATTGCTTTCTTTTATCGTTCTGAGTTCGCGTTATCTACGGCAAGCTCAATGCATGTCCTGCGTCATGTATGGGCTTTGTAATCTATGTCACGTAATGTTCCATGTTCCGAATTTTGTTAAAGTCGAAGTATTGTGTTCCATGTTTCGAATTCTGTTCAACTGGAAGTGTAAACATGATTGTGAAACTGGTTGGTGGATGAATGAGGAATCTCATCTTATGTGAAATTGATCAGTGGATGCCCAAACCTTCTTTACATGACCATTTAAAATGCGGATACTCATCGTGATGGAGCACAATTTAATCTAATTCAATCTAATTACATTGCTAATTTTGTTTACAAAAGTTCAACAACTATGGATGTCAGCAAACTTTCGCATTTGGGGCGACTGGGCGGGCCCATATACAAACACTGCAGTCAAAAATGAATTCGTAAGAAAGAGGACAGTGTCTCAATATACTTACTGTATCTTTCATCACATTTATGAAATTGAAGTTTGACAAGTTAGGACCACGGCACACTTCCGCACAGGGTTCGCTTTGGCGTGCCAATCGTTGTTCGTTTATGAAGTTTGACTAGTATGGATCCCAACACACTTCCCCACAGGATCACCAACATGTTTTTGAAGTTCAACAAATAAGGATCCTAACACACTTCCACATTTAGGATTTCATTTATGAAGTTTCACAAGTATGGATCTCAGCACGCTTCTGCATGTGGTTAACCCTTGGATGGGCATGCCTACGTTGCTTAGGCTGCAGCCAAAAATTAATTCGTCAGAAAGAGGATACAGTATAATGTCATATTTTAACGAATAACGTGTTGTTCCCCTTCGTTGTGCTCACTGTAACTCCCTGCTTCCGGAGTCTCTTCCTCTGCGTCCTCTTCTTCAACTTCTTCTTCTTCTTCCGAGCTTTCCTCTTCCGCTTCAATCTCTACCTCCTCGTTCTCGGAAGCCGTCTGATCTTGAAAGAAGGCGAGATCGACTATTTCGTGCGGGTCTAGATAATCGCGCTGTGACGGTGGGTTGCGGCTGCTTCCTGGCTCCTCCAAGCACGCCGACCACTGAAGGTATGGTGTCAATGTCCGTGGGAGGACGTGCGAGACTGGGCTGTTGTCACTCTGCGAGACGATCTCGAGTGGGAGATCGTCGGCCAGCTGCACAAGGGGGACCGTTAGCTCTTGCACGATTAGTTGGTGATGGTCGGGCCGCACCGATCCGAAGTGGAATCCGAGGAGATCGCCCTCCACTCCCGTTCTCCACGCTTGGATGATAAGCAGCTCAAGGTACTCAGCCCACTGGCGGTGATCCTCGTGCCACGTCCACGTGATCTTCACTCCGACCTGACATGCCGACAAATCGTCGAAATGCTCTCGCCAACGCCTCCATTGTTGGGGATCAAGGAGGGGGACAGCGACTGATATCACAGAAAACGAGAGATGCGGATGAACTCTGGATTGCCAAAAGGTGGGAAAGAAGGAAGGGAGGTCGAAGGTAGAGATCAGGGACGGGTTTATTGGGGATGTTGGAAGGGGATGAGTTCAGGGAGCACCACCGCCGGCTCGTGCTGGAAAGCTCAGATCCCGTCGAGGTCGAGGCCGTCCGTGGGGAAAAGGTTATCCCCGTGAGGCGTAAGTCAACGATTCCACTCTGACGCCAACTACTGCGCCCACAGCCGAAGCGTCGTCTTGATAGCCGTATGTCACAGCGGGCTGATGGTGCTGATGTCGCCACTGAAGGCGAAAACCGTAGACACGTAGCTGATTCCGTGGGCTGATCGTCAATGAACCACTACCGCTTCCGCCAAAACAACCGCTCGGGGACTGCATGCAAATCGAAACTCAGCTGCTGCGTAGACTCCCTCAGTATAGAAGAATTGCGCGAGTCGCCGAAGATCCGGGCTGAGCTGCGGATGATGAACTTGTCGGATCGCCGATATGTAACACCGTGGTACCAGCAGAGGATCGCCGAGAGCTCACTCAGCAAGAAAACTCATGGCGATGGTGACGGGGATGGAGCAACAGAAAGAGAACACGAAGGAGACAGAGAGATAGGCGATAAGCAGTCGTCGTCCTCTTCCGCATTGGAGGAGGAGTCAGATGAAGGCAAAGATAGGGAAGAAGGAAGGGGACGGAAGGTAGGACACGTGGCGGATGATCGGACGAGCCGATTGGTTGTCGGACACCTCAGGTGCAAGCCGCACGGTGTTCACACCGTTCGGAACGAGCTCAATCACGCGGAATCGCCCGAAGAATCGTGGCGCTAGCTTCCCTTGGCGAGCAGATTTCCTCACCTGCAAGATGTCCCCCAATTTGTACTCGGGCCGTGGACCTGCGTTCCCGTTCCAAGCCTTGTAGCTTCGGACCTCTCGGCCGTGGGCCAACTCGGTCATTTTCTGGCATTTTCGGGCTAGCCTGGGGAGGGACCGTTCCATTAGCTCTAAGTGCCGCTTGGCCTTGTCCCGAATCGTGGCCCTTGTGGGCCGCCGGTTCAGCGTTGATTCATCGGGGAGGCTCGGTATCGAAATGCAAGTGACGCTATTGGTCCTTAGTTGGAAGGGGCTCAGGCCCGTTGATTCGTGGGGCATTCCGCGATGGACCGCCAAGATGTGGTCGACGATATCGGGCCAGGGCCTCGGATCCTGTGTCGCGATGTTTCGTCGCAACGCTGTCTATATCACCCTATTTGCATTTTCTACCAGCCCGTTGGATTGCGACATGTGGGGCGCGGTATTCCACACAGCGACACCGTGTATGACCTGATTCCTCAACACTTCTCCCCTGAATTCTGCCCCGTAGTCGGTCAGAATCTTTTCCATATCCTGGTGCATCCCGAGAAAACGGTGTAGGGGCGAATACCCTTACAAGGGTGTCCGCCCTGGGTTTTGCATGCGACAGAGAATAGCTTTGGTTTAAGGTATAAGCATTCCGCGCGTGCGATTGCATCTGTGATTTGTGTTGGCTGGGTGGTTGACTAGAATAAAGAGTGTGTGGGCGCGCGGATTTGAGGCGCGCGTGATCTTCTTATTTGATTGATGGTTGAAGGGCCGGCATGAACGCCGGCCAGATTTTTATTTTTCAAATTAAAATAGGGATTAAAAAGATTATGTCTTGTTGATTAATGTGCCCGCCTGTGACTTGTGCGCATGTGCGGAGGACGGCATCGGCAACAACGAGATTTTGAAAATGTTTTACTTGTAGAAGATCTACGCATTGCGCAGTGCCTGCTTATTTTTGTGCCGTCAATATTAGACCCAGCCTTGGGCCTGACAATATTTGGTAACGACGTTTGACTTTTATTGAAGAGATTCGAGGATCGAGGTTGAGCGGCAACAACGCGGGGCATCAGAGTAGTGCGAAAGGCTTGACGGGGCTATCCTCCTTGATTTTKTCATTGGCGGCGTCGGAACAGTGCAGGCGGCCTCGTGGTTTCGTCCCTTGGCGACTGAAGTGTTCATAGGTACTTTACTATTTTCATGGTTGTTAWTATTTACTTCTATGCTTGGATTTTCGTAACTCAGGTGCGACACTGACCACTAAAAGGCCGTCGAGGAAGGCAAGGATACTGAACCTGCGCATCTTTTGGCAAGCCCGTTCGGGTTCCGGCTTGTCGGGATGTTGACGGAACTCCCCTACCCCGCCCATCTTGAAGTTCAGACCAGGGAGGTCAACGCGCAAGGAAGTGGTGGAGTCCGTGGTCGTGGTTTCCCTCGCTTCCCATTTGGAGAGCGGCGATACCCTAAATTGGAAGGGAGTTGGAGAGCACTCCAAGCGGGTCTGTGGGGTCGCAACCTGATGGTGGCATGGGCTGTGGGGGATGTACAGTCCGCCCCCGACATAGGCTGGGGGAGGGTTGACCGTGCGCATGCCCATTGGGGCCAGAAGAGGCAGATAGTGATGAGGTGCAAAACCGCGCCAAGTGCCCAGTAGGTTCGTGAAACCCTCCTCCACATCGGTCTTCAAAGTTCTCATCTGAATATTTGCTACTGCCGCAAGGACCCGCTTTGGAGCCGCTTAGTTTGGAACCATACCGCGAGCCCGTAGCAGGCCCGCATGTGCCAATTCCACGACCAGTGTTGTGTGTGGGCAGCTGTTGGGAGCTCGAGGTAGTGCCAGGCTCAGCCTGAGCAAGGTGGGGCGGAGGTAGGTTGGGAAAGAGGCTGCAGCGGAGCTGTGGCACGAACGGCAAACTATACAATATGTCGAGTCAGCTATAGGGCGAAAAACTAATGAAACCGTTCGGTCTAAAGTTCACCTCAAAGCTGTGCACAGGATAACCCGTGTTGTTGGCCACTACCATTATACGGCTGTGGGACCTCGCGGTATTGAAGTGAGCTTCGACTGAGCAGGCTAGGATCGGCGAGCGATAGCGCAGCGGAGAGAGGCGATGCCAACGGACATGAAGTAAGTAAGCGCGGAGGAGGCTGGCAACAGACAGCGGAGGAGACTTGGAGCCAACGAGGGGGGGGTGAATGTGGATGTGAAGCGGTGTGGGGTGCAGACTGTGAGCACGAGCTATGGTAGAGAGAAGTAGGGGCGAGAACGAGCGGAAAAACGAAGATCCCGCCTATTTCCTGATGTGATTAGGCAGAGACGAGGGCGATCCCGAAGTTTTGGCCCCGAGCGAATTGCATGGTGAGGCTCGAATTAGTGCTAAGTTTGTAGATTAGAAGCTAGTAGAGAAACTTAGAACATGAACGAAGGAAAATGGTGGAGTGAACCTGGATAGCGTACCATGCCAGGTGCACTCAAGTTTAGAGATGGTGGAAAATGAGCCTAGCGTGGTCGAGAAGGATGTAATCCCGGGGTTTTCGACCCCGGCGAATCGAACGGTAACGTTGGATTTAGTGGTAGGTCAATGGATAGCTAGTTAGTAAGAGATGGAGAAGAAATGACCTGCGCGGAGCTATGGTAGGAGACGGGAGAGGAGTGAAAAAGTCAAAGATGTTTGTAGATTCTCGACGAAATCGGTCGGGAAAAGATGGTAGATATGGGTTTTTGGGTAGGGAGAGTTTGATCGTAATATTAGTTTTGGGGTTAGTTGAATAGAATTAGTGTTAGAAAGAGAAAGGACTGTGTGGAGATGGCGGGAACGAGGAGGAAGAAAGAGTTAGTTTTCACCCGTGCATGGATTTGAGATTTTTAGGAATGGGGCGACCTGAAATCTGGTGTTAATGTTAGAGTAGAGTTGGTGGCCTAATCGTATCGATATTTCGGGATCGCATGTAAGGAGGGGAAAACAACTTCGCGAATAATTAAACGAATACTCCCACGTTTTAGCGAAAGATTCATCCTCATTTTGTGTAAAACGGTGAGTAGAGGAGTGAAGCCGGGAGTTTGAAGCCGTGCGTTTTCTGCAGCTATCGCAATAATCGTAATTGATCGTGGCCTTGTCCTATTTATACCTGCTTATTCATACGGCCATGCTCCTGGCCATTTTGCTGATTGTTCCTCTCCCACGCACGATTGCACGCATGGCTCGTAAGTTCATTCCCACAGCCTTGGTTCGCCGCGATCTGTTGGCACCTGGCTAGACTGGTAAAAGACATATTCGGGCGCAAGAACAGTGGAATCAAGCAGCTCTAAACCAACGGCGAGTTGTTTTGACCGTCGGCTTAGAGTCCAATGTCGCAAAGTGTATCAAAGGTAGTGGTGCATGACCGTTCTCAGTTGGGGGACTGACCATCCTGCGAAGCTGCGGTACTTCCTGCATGATGCCTACTACCATTCACTCCCGGGTCGAATACATGTGGTGTGCCTTGTTTTGAATACAACCTTTCTAGACCTGTGCTGCAGAAGTCGGGTGCTGTGCAGAAAGGAGCAGGAGGGGGCTGACTGTCGATCACGTTGTAGGCCTCGAAGGATGATGGACAGTCCCGGAGGGAAGTGAGACCAGAGGACGGACAGGCGCAACATTAACTATGCGGCGCTATAGATCAGAGGACCTGTATGTGTGGAGCACCTGCAGAGTTAGAAACAGCAAGGGACAGCAGTAAGGCTGAGAACCTACCTACAGACTGGAGACTGTTTGTACCGTTCGAACAGCAGAAGGTACATATTAACCGAGGGGGCCGGAGACATACTAGTTGATCGGTGCGGTACCCATCATGCCAGGGAGAGTAGTATAAGTACCTTCCACCATGCGGATAGCTGTTGAGGACTGGCGAGGGTATCAACCAGCACCAACGCGCACTCTGCTTGCTGCGTGGCCAACAGGGTAACCTTGTTGCCTTGCGATTGAGATAATGGGAGGTACTTGTTCGAGGCCACAACCCGTGGTTTGAGGCTAGGGACAATGTTGTTTGGGTTTTGACACCAGGCGAAAAGGTGGAGATCAGAAGGGCTATTGTTGAGAACTGAAGAGTTATCAGGAAGTCAACAATAGGCGGTTTCGTTTTGGATGATCAAGCTGCTGCATATATTGATTGTCATTGCGGGACCCTCAAGCGAGTCGAGGTTTCAAGGCCCTCTCCTTCGAGTCTGAGTGCACCCTCCTTGGATCTGAGAGTCTAAAAACCTTCTCACCCTATCCTTCTTACTCTTAGTCTAATCCTGATCTAAGCGGAAGGCGGCAGACGGGGTTGCAACCCGTAGGACCGCAGCAAGACTTTGTGGGGAGTCAGCCCACCGATTGCGGGAGCTCTGCCGGAACTTAGAAAGGGTTTTGGAGACAGGGAACTTAGAGGCAACATTTACTTTCCTTCTATAAGCCCAGATTATAGCCCCTATTTGTACTGCCTGTTGTGTTTGGACTGAGTATACGGCATGCACCCCTTCTTTGACATTTTGGTTTGACTTTCAGGACATGAGTCAGATAAAGTGAAGGAATGCATGCAAGTCTCAGTTTCAATTCAGTTGAGTAACTGAAAGCAGACCGTAAAAATAGATTGCATCTGGGGGAAAGGCATGACAAAAGGTTGTTTTGTATGAGGTTTGACTGTGTCATTGAGGCTGGGAAGTCCCCATAAGTTTGGGGACGCTCAGTGCTTTGTTTATTTTTGGTTTTGTGTGAAGCGTCCGACCCTTCTATAAGTTTAGGGCGTCTGATTGCTCTGGAGGCTGGGAAGTCCCCATAAGTTTGGGGAGACTCGGTGATGTGGTTGGATGGAGGGTCAGGCTGTTTTATAAGTTTAGGTGGTCTGACTGCTCTGACTTGCGAGGGCTTGAGTGTGATTGATTTTCAGGGGTCAGGGGCATTTTATAAGCTTAGGTGTTTTTAGTTGCCTTGTTTCTTGGGTTCTCTCCGTTTCTTTTGTTCCTAAACGAGGAGGTCTAAGTTGTTCTATAAGTTTAGGTGGCTCAGCCTCTTCCTGCTTTATTTTGAGGAAATGAACTTGACA
>BFEA01000126.1:426754-457165 GCA_003427395.1 Chara braunii
AAGGCGGGGCGGAGGTAGGTTGGGAAAGAGGTTGTGGCGGAGCTGTGGCGCGAACGGCAAAGTATACAATATGTCGAGTCAACTATAGGGCGAAACACTAATCAAACCGTCCGGTCTAAAGTTCACCTCGAAGCTGTACATAGGATAACCCGTGTTGTCGGCCAGTACCATTACACGGTTTGGGACCGCACGGTATCGATGTGAGCTTCGACGGCGCTGCCTAGGATCGGCGAGCGATAGCGCAGCGGAGAGAGCCGATGCCAACAGACTGGCAGTAAGTGAGCGCGGACGAGGCTGGCAGCAAACAGAGGAGGAGGACGGTTTGAGGTGGCCTTTGGAGCTTATGCTGTAGTATCGATGCGTAATACACCGACGCCACCCTGTCAGGGCAGCGGAAACCCAGGTTAAAACCCTTGCGGCATACAATTGTGAGGGCACAGATTGTTGGAGGCCTCGAACCTGAGTTTGTCGGCTAATCGGATTGGTTCCTTTCTTGTCAGAATTTGGAGGGTGGATGGATTTAGAGCTTTTTGTTTTGGCGAAGCGACGGGGACGTCGCTTTGTATGATCCGGTAAGCTGTCGGGGCGAATACCCTTACAAAGGTATCTGCCCTGGTTTTTGCATGCGACAAAGAATAGCTTTGGTTTAAGGTATAAGCATTCCGCGCGAGGTGCGGTTGCACCTGTGATTTGTGTTGGCTGGGTGGTTGGCTAGAATAAAGAGTGTGTGGGCGTGCGGATTTGAGGCGCGCGTGATCTTCTTATTTGATTGATGGTTGAAGGGCCGGCATGATCGCCGGCCTGATTTTTATTTTTCTAATTGAAAAAGGGATTAAAAAGATTATGTCTTATTGATTAATGCGCCCGCCTGTGACTTGTGCGCACGTGCGGAGGACAGCATCGTCAACAACGGGATTTTGAAAACGTTTTACTTATAAAAGATCTACGCGTTGCGCAGTGCCTGCTTATTTTTGTGTCGTCAATATTAGACCCAGCCTTGGGCCTGACAATATTTGGTAACGACGTCGGATTTTTATTGAAGAGATTCAGGGATCGAGGTTGAGCGGCAACAACGCGGGGCATCAGAGTAGTGTGAAAGGCCTGACGGGGCTATCCTCCTTGATTTTATCATTGGCGGCGTCGGAACAGTGCAGGCGGCCTCGTGGTTTCGTCTCTTGGCGACTGAAGTGTTCATAGGTACTTTACTATTTTCATGGTTGTTACTATTTAATTCTATGCTTGGATTTTCGTAACTCGGGTGCGAAACTGACCACAGAAGGCCGTCGCGGAAGCCAAGGATACTGAACCTGCGCATCTTTTTGCAAGCCCGTTCGGGTTCCCGCTTGTCGGGATGTTGACGGAACTCCCCTACCCCGCCCATCTTGAAGTTCAGACCAGGGAGGTCAACGCGCGAGGAAGTGGTGGAGTTCGTGGTCTTGGTTTCCCTCGCTTCCCACTTGGAGAGCGGCGATAGCCTAAAGTGGAAGGGAATTGGAGAGCACTCCAAGCTGGTCTGTGGGGTCGCAACCCGATGGTGGCAAGGGCTGTGGGGGATGTACAGTCCGCCCTCGACGTAGGCTGGGGGAGGGTTGATCGTGCTTATGCCCATTGGGGCCAGAACAGGCAGACAGTGATGAGGCGCACAACCGCACCAAGTGCCCAGTAGGTTCGTGAAGCCCTCCTCCACATCGGTCTTCAAAGTTCTGATCTCAATATTTGCTACTGCCGCAAGGACCCGCTTCGGAGCCGCTTAGGCTGGACCCATACCGCGAGCGCGTACCAAGCCCGCATGTGTCAATTCCTCGACCAATGTTGTGTGTGGGCAGCCGTTGGGAGCTCGAGGTAGTGGCAGGCTCAGCCTGAGCAAGGCGGGGCGGAGGKAGGTTGGGAAAGAGGTTGTGGCGGAGCTGTGGKGCGAACGACAAAGTATACAATATGTCGAGTCACCTATAGGGCAAAACACTAATCAAACCGTCCGGTATAAAGTTCACCTCGAAGCTGTACACAGGATAACCCGTGCTGTCGGCCAGTACCATTACACGGTTGTGGGACCGCGCGGTATCAAAGTGAGCTTCGACGGCGTAGGCTAGGATGGGCGAGCGATAGCGCAGCGGAGAGAGCCGATGCCAACAGACTGGCAGTAAGTGAGCGCGGACGAGGCTGGCAACAGACAGCGGAGGAGGACGGTTTCAGGTGGCCTTTGGAGCTTATGCTGTAGTATCGATGCGTTATACACCGACGCCGCCCTGTCAGGGCAGCGGAAACCCAGGTTAAAACCCTGGCGGCATACAATTGTGAGGGCACAGATTGTTGGAGGCCTCGAACCTGAGTCTGTCGGCTAATCGAATTGGTTCCTTTCTTGTCAGAATTTGGAGTGTGGATGGATTTAGAGCTTTATGATTTGGCGAAGCGACGGGGACGTCGCTTAGTATGGTCCGGTAAGCTGTCGGGGCGAATACCCTTACAAGGGTATCTGCCCTGGTTTTTGCATGCGACAAAGAATAGCTTTGGTTTAAGGTAGAAGCATTTCGCACGAGGTGCGGTTGCACCTGTGATTTGTGTTGGCTGGGTGGTTGGCTAGAATAAAGAGTGTGTGGGCGTGCGGATTTGAGGCGCGCGTGAACTTCTTATTTGATTGATGGTTGAAGGGCTGGCATGATCGCCGGCCAGATTTTTATTTTTCTGATTAAAATAGGGATTAAAAAGATTATGTCTTGTTGATTAATGCGCCCGCCTGTGACTTGTGCGCACGTGCGGAGGACGACATCGGCAACAACGAGATTTTGAAAATGTTTTACTTATAGAAGATCTACACGTTGCGCAGTGCCTGCTTATTTTTGTGCCGTCAATATTAGACCCAGCCTTGGGCCTGACAATATTTGGTAACGACGTCGGACTTTTATTGAATAGATTCGGGGATCGAGGCTGAGCGGCAACAACGTGGGGCATCAGAGTAGTGCGAAAGGCCTGACGGGGCTATCCTCCTTGATTTTGTCATTGGCGGCGTCGGAAGAGTTCAGGCGGCCTCGTGGTTTCGTCCCTTGGCGACTGGAGTGTTCATAGGTACTTTACTATTTTCATGGTTGTTTCTATTTAATTCTATGCTTGGATTTTAGTAACTCGAGTGCGACACTGACCATGGAAGGTCGTCGCGGAAGCCAAGGACACTGAACGTGCTTATCTTTTTGCAAGCCCGTTCGGGTTCCGGCTTATCGGGATGTTGACGGAACTCCCCTACCCCGCCCATCTTGAAGTTCAGACCAGGGAGGCCAAGGCGCGAGGAAGTGGTGGAGTCTGTGGTCTTGGTTTCCCTCGCTTTCCACTTGGAGAGTGGCGATAGCCTAAAGTGGAAGGGAATTGGAGAGCACTCCAAGCGGGTCTATGGGGCCGCAACCCGATGGTGGCATGGGATGTGGGGGATGTACAGTCCGCCCCCGACGTAAGTTGGGGGAGGGTTGACCGTGCGCATGCCCATTGGGGCCAGAAGAGGCAGATAGTGATGAGGCGCACAACCGCACCAAGTGCCCAGTAGGTTCGTGAGGCCCTCCTCCACATCGGTCTTCAAAGTTCTCATCTGAATATTTGCTACTGCCACAAGGACCCGCTTTGGAGCCGCTTAGGCTGGACCCATACCGCGAGCCCGTAGCAGGCCCGCATGTGCCAATTCCGCGACCAGTGTTGTGTGTGGGTAGCTGTTGGGAGCTCGAGGTAGTGGCAGGCTCAGCCTGAGCAAGGCGGGGCGGAGGKAGGTTGGGAAAGAGGTTGTGGCGGAGCTGTGGCGCGAACGGCAAAGTATACAATATGTCGAGTCAACTATAGGGCGAAAWACTAATCAAACCGTCCGGTCTAAAGTTAACCTCGAAGCTGTGTACAGGATAACCCGTGTTGTCGGCCAGTACCATTACACGGCCTTAGGACCTGTCTCTTATACACATCTAGATGTGTATAAGAGACAGGTATACAATATGTCGAGTCAACTATAGGGCGAAACACTAATCAAACCGTCCGGTCTAAAGTTAACCTCGAAGCTGTGTACAGGATAACCCGTGTTGTCGGCCAGTACCATTACACGGCCTTAGGACCGCGCGGTATCGAAGTGAGCTTTGACGGCGCAGGCTAGGATCGGCGAGCGATAGCGCAGCGGAGAGAGGCCTTGCCAACGGACTGGCAATAAGTGAGCGCGGAGGAGGCTGGCAACAAACAGCAGAGGAGACTTGGAGCCAACGAGGGGGGGTGAATGTGGACGTGAAGCGGTGTGGGGTGCAGACTGTGAGCACGAGCTATGGTAGAGGGAAGTAGGGGCGAGAACGAGCGGGAAAACGAAGATCCCGCCCAATTCCTGATGTGATCAGGCAGAGACGGGGGCGATCTCGGAGTTTTGGCCCTGGGCGAATCGCATGGTGAGGCTAGAATTACTGCTAAGTTAGTAGAGAAACTTAGAACGCGAAGGAAGGGAAATGGTGGAGTGAACCTGGATAGCGTACCGTGCCAGGTGCACTCAAGTTTAGAGATGGTGGAAAATGAGCCTAGTGTGGTCGAGAAGGACATCGCTCTCTCGATCCTTAATCAAATCGAGAGAGAAAGGATGTAATCCCGGGGTTTCCGACCCCGGCGAATCGAACCGTAACCTTGGATTTAGTGGTAGGTCAATGGATAGCTAGTTAGTAAGAGATGGAGAAGAAATGACCTGCGCGGAGCTATGGTGGGAGACGGGAGAGGAGTGAAAAAGTCGAAGATGTTAGTAGATTCTCGACGAAATCGGTCGGGAAGAGATGGTAGATATGGGTTTTTGGGTAGGGCGAGTTTGATCGTAATATTAGTTTTGGGGTTAGTTGAGTAGAATTAGTGTTAGAAAGAGAAAGGACTGCGTGGAGAACGCGGGAGCGAGGAGAAAGAAAAAGTTAGTTTTCACCCGTGCATGGATTCGAGATTTTTAGGAATGGGGCGACCTGAAATCTGGTGTTAAGCTTAGAGTAGAGTTGGTGGCCTAATCATATCGATATTTCGAGATCGCATGTAGGGAGGGGAAAACAACTTCACGAATAATTAAACGAATACTCCCACGTTTTAGCGGAAGATTCATCCTCATTTTGTGTAAAACGGTGAGTAGAGGAGTGAAGCCGGGATTTTGAAGCCGTGCGTTTTCTGCAGCTATCGCAATAATCGTAATTGATCGTGGCCTTGTCCTATCCATGCCTGCTTATTCATACGGCCATGCTCCTGGCCATTTTGCTGATTGTTCCTCTCCCACGCACGATTGCACGCATGGCTCGTAGATTCATTCCCACAGCCTTGGTTCGCCGCGGCCCGTTGGCACCTGGCTAGACTGGTAAAAACCATATTTGGGCGCAAGAACAGTGGAATCGAGTAGCTCTAAACCAACGGCGAGCTGTTCTGACCTTCGGCTAAGAGTCCGATGTCGCACTGTGTATCAGAGGTAGTGGTGCATGACCGTTCTCAGTTGGGGGAGTGACCATCCTGCGAAGCTGCTGTACTTCTTGCAGGATATGCCTACTTCCATTAGCGACCGGGTCGAATACAGGTGGTGTGCCTTGTTTTGAATACAGCCTTTCTAGACCTGTGCTGCAGAAGTCGGGTGCTGTGCAGAAAGGAGCAGGAGGGGGCTGACTGTCGATCACGTTGTAGGCCTCGAAGGATGGTGGACAGTCCCAGAGGGAAGTGAGACCAGAGGACAGACAGGCGCAACATTTACTATGCGGTGCTATAGATAAGAGAACATGTATGTGTGGAGCGTCTGCATAGTTAAAAACAGCAAGGGACAACGGTAAGGCCGAGAACCTACTTGCAGGCTGGAGGTTGTTTGTACCGTTCGAACAACAAAAGCTACATACCAGCCGAGGGGGCCGCAAACATACTAGTTCATCGGTGCGGTACCCACCACGCCAGGGAGAGTAGTATAAATACATGCCACCATTCGGATAGTTGTTGAGGACTGGCGAGGGTATCAACCAGCACCAACGCGCACTCTGCTTGCTGCGTGGCCAACCGGGTTACCCAATTGCCTTGCGATTGAGATAATGGGAGCTACTTCGTCGAGGCCACAGCCCGTGGTTTGAGGCTAGGGACAAGGTTGTTTGGGCTTTGACACTAGGCGAAAAGGCGGAGATCTGAAGAGCTATTGCTGAGAACTGAAGAGTTATCAGGAAGTCAACAATAGGCGGTTTGGTTTTGGATGATGAAGCTGCTGCAGATGTTGATTGCCATTGCGGGACCCTCAGGCGAGTCGAGGTTTCAAGGCCCTCTCCTCGGAGTCTGAGTGCACCCTCCTTGGATCTGAGAGTCTAAAAACCTTCTCTCCCTATCCTTCTTACTCTAAGTCTAATCCTGATCTGAGTGGAAGGCTGCAGAGGGGGTTGCAACCCGTAGGACCGCAGCAAGACTCTATGGGGAGTCAGCCCACCAATTGCGGGAGCTCTGCCGAAACTCAGAAGGGGTTCTGGAGGCAGGGAACTTAGAGGTAACCTTTACTTTCCTTCTATAAGCCCAGATTATAGCCCCTATTTGTTCTGTCTGTTGTGTTGTGACTGAGTATACGGCATGCATCCCTACTTTGACGTTTTGGTTTGACTTTCTGGACATGAGTCAGATAAAGTAAAGGAATGCATGCAAGTCTCAGTTTCAGTTTTGTTGATTGACTGAAAGCAGACCGTAAAAATAGATTGCATCTAGGGGAAAGGCATGACAAAAGGTTGTTTTGTACGAGGTTTGACTGTGTCATTGAGGCTGGGAAGTCCCCATAAACTTGGGGAGGCTCAGTGCTTTGTTTATTTTTGGTTTTGTGTGAAGCGTCAAACCCTTCTATAAGCTTAGGGGGTCTGATTGCTTTGGAGGTTGGGAAGTCCCCATAAGTTTGGGGAGACTCGCTGATGTGGTTGGATGGAGGGTTAGGTTGTTCTATAAGTTTAGGTGGCCTGACTGCTCTGACTTGCGAGGGCTTGAGTGTGATTGATTTTCAGGGGCCAGGGGCATTCTATAAGTTTAGGTGTTTTTGGTTGCCTTGTTTCTTGGGTTCTCTCTGTTTCTTTTGTTCCTAAACGAGGAGGTCTAAGTTGTTCTATAAGTTTAGGTGGCTCAGCCTCTTCCTGCTTTATTTTGAGGAAATGAACTTGACAAATGGCAGGCCGTTCTGTAAGTTGAGGTGGTCTAGCCCAATGCCAYGCACAAATTGGATCAGAGAGAGACGAATCAGGCAGAGGRTCGGGCTGTTCTGTAAGTTCAGGTGGTCTGACTCAAAGCCTCGCATATGATGGAACCCAAAGGTTATAATTTGGCTATACTTTGTTATTATTATTTTATCTACGAACAGGCTAGTCAGACAAGGGTTCCATAAGATTGGATGGTCTGACTATAGCTTATTACAAACTTGAAGAGAGTACAATTAAAAGTATAATTAAAGGTAACTTGGGCCGGCTCAGCATTGTTTCTAAGATGAATGGCTCAGTCCTACGTCCCCTTTGAAGATTAATTTCAGAGAGGTGTATATAATCTGGCTATTTAAACAGTTCAGGGCGACTAGGATGACCTAGTCATATGCCCATAGAAGAGAAAAGTTATTGTGCCCAGTGTTTGTGTATATTTTGGTTGAGTTGGACTCATTCCATAAGTTTGGGTGTCCCGACTTTATACCTTATGTAAGCTGGGTATAAAGGGTTAAATCATTGTAAGATCATGAACTATTGTTTGTTCAGGTATACTTGGGGATGGTGAGAGTACTTATCTTTGTGGTTTGGCCTGCTTGTGACTGAGTGAGGCTACTACTTAGTCTGAGTTTTAGTTTGATAGGTAGATGCTTTAGTCGCTCGCCACGTGCTAGAGCCATAGGAGTTAGTGTCAACTCCTACGTTTTCTGAGTTGAGTTGTTTACTTGGATCAAATTTTACATTTTCTGAGATCTTTTATTATGCTTGACTTTGTATAAATTCTGGTAAGCCACTTTTTCTACGAGAAGCGCTGCCGAAATTTCTGCAAATCCAAGGAGTTAGTAAAATCTTGACTTTTCAAAGTTCAACTTGTCTAAAGTTCATATATGGCTTAGTAAAAATATGAGAAGTGTCATTTTCTAAAGGGAGTGTTGTCCAAATTTTTGTTAATTCAGAGAGTTAGACAAAATTGTACTTTGGAAAGTAAAAGACGATTTTTGGTTTCATGTTTGAGCCGAGATAAATTTTGAAAAGGCACTTTTCCTACGGGAAGCGCTGCCGAAATTTTCTTAGTTTGAAGGAGATATAATATATTTTGACAGGTGGCAATTCTGGCAATCCACTCTATATAGGGGAGATTATGCCTGGGTCTACCTTTGCTTTGGGCACTGCTTAAAGGTAGATTCCGGCTTAGTTAATTAGAGGAATTTTGGATGAGAATGCATTATGGAGTTGTGTTCTCCATACGCTTATGATTTTAGCTTGGGGATTGGTCTGTCTTGTGTTACATGCCCTCTTGGTCGATCGGTTTAGGATTTGAGCTAGATTCATCTTGATCCTACAAGGATCATCTTCTATTATCACTGATAACAGGTCGGTTGCCTATTCGTCGGTTTACGATTCAACTCCAATCCACTCGGGTCACTCAACCTAAAGGCTTTAGCCCTGTGGTTTGAATTTTTTCATTGTGTTTTCACCCGGACTTTATTGAATGGTCATTTAACTGAAGTACTGAGTATTTATTTTTGGAGAGTTGCACAAGAGTGAGATTTGTATGGCTAAAGCAAGGGGCATGAGCATAGAGAATGGTTGAAGTTGACCCCGTGTAGTGCGTGGACTCGGACCTTGTTGGATCTTTGATGTGATTGCACGTATGTTTGCGGTTTGGACTTTGGATGTGACTGTCTGCGATTACATACATATATGGCAGAGAGGAGTCCCACTGTGACTATGAGAAGTGATCGTCCTATATAAATAAGCCTTATGTATGTATTCATATGAGTCCTAGGTATGCGCCCGGCTTACTGTGATCGTGCGCAAGGGTTAGCCAGATGATGGCTTGAGAGAAAAGGGGAACCCTCTGTTACCCTTTGTTTTCTGAATTTCTATGGTTGGACGTTGTAGTCTGTGGCCGCCGCCAAAGTCAAACCCCTTGACTTCAGTCAAGGCCTGGAGTGAGACTCACCTCGAGGGCAGTAAGAAACGACTGCTACCACAGGTATGAACCTGTGTACCACCCACTCTGCGCAGGGTGCAGAAGAGGGTGTGTGGTCTTCAACCGCGCATGTTGGTTGTCCAGCGTCGAGAGATTAACCCTCAAGGCGCGTGTCAGCCGACACTTGAGCGTCGAATGTGACCCTCGAGATTAACGAGGACCGCATAAGTATGGGTACTACATAGTACGCCATCATCGTGACTGCTCGCGTATGTCTGCATTGCAAGTCGGTGTGAGCTAGCCTTGCGCCCGCGCAGTTTTTTACACTAAGTCTCGCGCGTGATGCTTATTCGATTTCCGCATCGGAAAGTTATGGGATGGCAACCGAGGGGCCAAGAGAGTTGTCGCGTTGTTTGTGTTGTGTTGTTCCATATGTGTGTGTGTGTGTGTGTTCTATTTTTTTTGTATGTGTTCATAAAGTGGTGTGCGCGTGGTGTGTGGGATGCGTCCTAGACGACCGGCGAGGAGCCGCGCTTGGGACTTGAGCCCCACCAAGATGTCGGTTCGTGTGCGGGTTCGATAGGCGTATTACCGCGCGTACCCCCTATGCTACAGCGAACGAGAAACGCCCTCGGTTGGTCTACCTCTGCGATTCCAACTGATTAGCTTTCGTATTGTGGACTGGTAGCTCGGCGGGGATACGCTCACCGAAGGGAGGTGATAGCTCCCGTAAGGTGGAGGTACGTTGTGCCTCACGTAGGCCCTATCCTGTCGTAGGGGTTTGCGAGAGGAATGACTGGTGCACTCGGCCGGAGCGGCGTAAGGAAGCTCCATTTGTGTGTTCGCGACGAGGTTGGTCCAACTCCTGTGTGACGCGGCTGAGAGGGTCCCCCACGGCCACGTGCGGTGCCGGACCGAAGCACCCGACAACGGTTAACATACCACGCGATTTCGGCGGCTTGTCGCGTTCGACACGAATAGACTTCGATCCATTTCGAAAAATGGTCGACAAATACTAACAGGACCGAATATTCACAACTATTAGGACCAGGAGGTACCACGATATCGGTTGTATCCATGCTCACCCTTTGAAATGGCCGCTCAACTATCGTTGGTACTATCGATCGTGGCGGTTGGATAGGCGTCTTATCTGCAGCGCAAGCTTGGCAGTTTGCGACGATGAATTTCACATCGTCCTGAATATTGGACCAATACCATTCGTTTTTGTCGATTGCTGACTCCGTAATCCGTACGGCAAAATGGGATGTTGTTTCCTCGTGTGCTGTCTTCACCCAGTCATACCTCATGAACGGGTGCGGTACAATCATCCAGATCCCAGTGCCGTCCGTTTTTCGCTTTTCTAACCTACCCTCGACCCATTGATTATCCCAAGCCATTTCATTAACCCTCCTTCGATCTTCCTTGGTGAAATCCTGGAGGGGGTTACCCACTAAGGTGACAATCAAAGCGATATCGGTCCATACCTCCGCCCTTCTGAACTTCCGGGTTTTTTCCAGCCCTTCTGACGTGGCGTTGTCGGGCGCATCGGTCCGGCACCGCACATGGGCAGCGCGGGACCCTCTCGGCCGCGTCACGCAGGAGTTGGACAAACCTCGTGACGAACACATAAATGGAGTTTCCTTAGGCCGCTCCGGCCGAGTGCGCCAGCCATACCTCTCGCGAGCCCTTACGACAGGATAGGGCCTACTCGAGGGACAACTTACCTCCACCTTACGGGAGTTGTCACCTCCCTTCGGTGGGCGTATCCCCGCCGAGCTACTAGTCCACAGTACGAAAGCTAATCAGTTGCAATCGCAGAGGTGGACCAGCCGAGGGCGTTTCTCGTTCGCTGTAGTATAGGGGGTACGCGCGGTAATACGCCTATCGGACCCGCACGCGAAACGACATCTTGGGGGGCTGAAGTCCCAAGAGCGACTCGTCGCCGATCAACTAGGACGCATCCCACACACCACGCGCACACCACTTTATGAACACAAAATAAAACGCACACACACCCACACATCGAACAACGCAACAACGCTCCTAGCCCCTCGGTGACCATCCCATAACTTCCCGATGCGGAAATCGGATAGGCGTCGCGCGCGAGACTCGATATAAAATTGCGCGGACACAGGGCTAACTCATATCAACTCGCAATGCAAGCGTACGCAAGAAGTCGCAATGATGACGTTCTATGTAGTACCCATACTCACGTGGCCCTCGTTAATCTCGAGGGTCGCGTTCGACACTCAAGTGTCAGCTGACACGCGCCTTAAGGGTTAATCTCTCGACGCTGGACAACCGCCATGCGGGGTTGAAGACCACACACCCTCTTCTGCACTCTGTGCAGAGTGGGTAGTACACAGGTCCATACCTGTGGTGGCAGTCGTTTTTTACTGCCCTGGAGATGAGCCCGCTCCAGGCCTGGACAAAAGTCAAGGGGTTTGACTTAGACGGCTGCCACGGACTACAATGTCCAACTATAAAAATTAACAAGTAAAATCATCCAATAAATAAATAAACATCTCACACTTATGCATCAAATCAGGTATCGAGATACCAACAAAAGAAGGGGAAAACATAGACTCATCGGGTATGCAGATCGTGCGACACATGGTTGTCATTCTCACTGCTTCCAAAGTATGGCCCATATACCAAGCTCCAAAATACTAACCTGCATAAAACACAGGCACACACAATAGCCACATTCCCATACACCAATATGGTCAACTTTACTGTTCCCTGTAACTCACACCATGCCTCACACACTCAAGCCCCAGTCATAGTCAAAATCTTCATAAATCTCCCGAGTTCTTTATAATGGTCATTAAAATAAGTCAAGTTAAAACCATCAAAGAAACATATCAAATCTCAGGGCTAAGGCAATCAGGTTGAGGTACAGGTGTAAGCAAAGTTGTGTCGTGAGCCGACAAGTCGGCGATCAACTAACCGACCTGTTATCAGTGATAACAGAAAATGATTCTCGTAGGATCAAGCTGAAACTAGTCTAAATCCTGAGTCAAACGTTCAAAAGGACCTGTAACACAAGACAGGTCAACGCCCCAAGCTAGAACCATAAGCCCTTGGAGAATAATCCCCATACCACAATCTCTCTCAAAGCTTCTCCTAATAGCTAAGCCTAAGTATACCTCTAAGCCAGCGCCCAAAGAAAGGTAGACTCATGGCATAATCTCCGCTATCCAGGGTGGATTACCAGAATCGTCACCTGTCGAAATATAATCTAACTCCTTTAAACTAAGAAAATTTCGGCAGCGCTTCCCATAGGAAAAGTGTCTTTCCAGAATTTACATAAGCTCAAGTATGAAAACAAAAATAATCTCTTAATCTTGGAAAGTCAAATTCTGTCTAACTCCCTGAATTAGTAAAAATTTGGACAACACTCTTTAAAAAGGGAGACTTCCCAGATTTATACTAAGTCATATATGAACTCAAAAGACAACTTGAGTTCAACTTAGGCAAGATTTAACTAACTCCGAAGTTTTGCAAAAATTTCGGCAGCACTCCCTTTAGAAAAGTGTTTTTCCAAAATTTATACAAGACTAAGTTCAGAATTCGATAATAACTTTGACTTCTCAAAGTCGAATTTTGTCTAACTCCCTGAACTAGCAAAAAATTGGGCAGCACTCCCTTAAGAAAATGAGACTTTCCAGATTTTTAATAAGTCAGATATAAAGAAAAGACAAGTCGAACTTTGACAAGTCAAGAATTGACTAACTCCTTGGATTTAAAGAAATTTCGGCAAGGCTTCCCGTAGAGAAAGTAGCTTGCCAAGATTTATACAAAGCCAAGTATAAGAAAAGATCCCAGAAAATGCAATAATTGACCTAAGTAAAATAAACTTAGCTCAGAAAATGCAAAAATTGAAACTAGCTCCTATCGCTCTAGCACGTGGCGAGCAACTAAAGCAACTACCTATCAAACTGAAACTCAGACTAAGTAGTAACCTCGCTCAGTCACATGCAAGTCAAACCAAAAAGGTAAGTACTCTCACCATCCCCAAGTCGTCCTTAGCAAACAATAGTTAATAATCCTTCAATGATTTAGTCTTTTATACCCAGCTTACATAAGGCATAGGTCAGGCCACCTGAACTTACAGAGCGCGCCCAACTTAGCCAGGCCTAAAGTCAGAATACCTAAACTTATAGAGCGTTCTGACTCAGCCAAGTATACACAAACAGAGGGCACAACTACTTTTCTCTTCCTTTGGGCATACGACTAAGCCATTCATCTTAGAAACAATGCTTAGCCGCCCTGAACTGTTTAATATCCAATTTTTATATATCTCTCTGAACTTTAATCTTCAAGGTGGGCGTAGGGCTGAGTCATTCATCTTAGAAACAATGCTCAGTCGGCCCAGGTTACCTTCAGTTGTACTCTCTTCAAATTATGATAAGCTATTGTCAGGTCATCCAATCTTATGGAACCCGTGTCTGACTAGCCTGTTCATAGATAAGTAGTAATAAGGTATAACCAAATTTTACCCTTGGGTTTCAGCATGTGCGAGGCTTTGAGCCAGACCCCCTGAACTTACAGAAGGATCTAACTCTCTGCCGGATTCATTTCTCTCTGAACCATTATGTGTGTGGCATCGAGTCAAACCCCCTGAACTTACAGAAGGGTCTGCCTCTTTGCCAAAGATTACTTCTTCGGAATTAAAGCAGGAAGGGACTGAGTCATCTGAACTTACAGAACAGCTCGGTTTCCTCGTTCAGAAGCAAAAGAAACTCAGGAAAACCCAAAGAAAACAAGGCAACTCAAGGCACCAAAACTTATTGAGCGCCCTGAGTCCCTGGAAATCAAGCGCAATCAGCCCCTCGCCAGTCAGAGCAGGCAGGCCACCTAAACTTATAGAGCGGTCTAACCCTCCATGCAGACCACAACACCGGGTCTCCCCAAACTTATGGGGACTTCCCAACCTACGGAGCAACCGGACCCCCTAAACTTATAGAAGGGTCTGACGCTTCATGCAATTCAAAATAAACAAAGCACTGAGTCTCCCCAAACTTGTGGGGTCCTCCCAGCCTTAATGACCCAGTCAACCATCATGCAACTCAGTCTCTCATCCTTCCCTTCCCAGATGCAATCTCTTTTTACAATCTGCTTTCAGTCAAACAACAATGTTGAAACTGACATTAAGCGTGCATTCCTTTATTTAATCTGGTTCATCCTGAACGTCAAACTGAAAGTCAAAGTAGGGACGCATGCCATATACTTAGTCAAAACACAACAGGCAGTACAAATAGGGGCTATAATCTGGGTTTATAAAAAGGACAACGAAAACATTACCTCTCAGTTCCCTGCCTCCATAACTCCTCCTGAGTTCCAGCAGATCTCCCGCAATCGGTGGGCTGACTCCCCACAGAGTCTTGCCGCGGTCCTACGGGTTGCAATCCCGCCTGCCGCCTTACTCTCGTCACAGGACTAGACTGAGAGTAAGAAAGACAGAAAGAGGGGTTTCAGACGCTCGAGATACAGGAGGGGGACAACTCAACTCCCAAGAGAGGGCCTTGTTGCCTTGATGCGCCTGAGGGCCCCGCAATGATGGTCAAACAAACAACTTGGTCAAAACTTGAAGTCAACTGCCAAAGTCAACCCTCTGACGATCTCTCAATTTGCAACACCACCCCTCCTCGCAATTCAACCACTCTCCCTACACTACCCCTTCGCCCCCAACCAGCGCCCGACAGTAGCAACACTAACCACCCTCCAAAGAGTTGGCACCAGCAACAGCGACCGCAGTGTATGTCGGTGCCAATCCTGCAGACCGCCTACTTCGCAGGTTGCTGACCTTGCAGACTGCTGCCAAAACCCAGGTACGTACCCCTCTTCAGCTCACCCTTCACCCTCTCTCACTCTCTTCGTTGTTGTCTTGTGCATAGGTACAAACTGCCTCCCCTCTGCGCAGCTATGGTGGGCCCCCTTCGCAACGGCGCTCCTCCACCCAGGCGCCCAGCGCCGCATTGGATGGTGGGCACTAGCTCTGATACCCGTGCAATCAGACTCACTGCCTCACTCGCTTCACACGCATGCAAACGGGAGGCACATCGAACTGGCGATTGGCGCCCAAACTCGAAGTTCGAGGATATGGCAACTTGGAACACAGTCCGCACACAAGTTCCCATCAGACGGCTGCAGTGCACAGCGCCCGCAACCCCCAACTCGACACTACTCAACTCACTGTTTGCACACTCACCCTGCGCTATCTCTACAGTTACGGCGGCGATGGCCGCCTTTACCTCTACACTGTGGCTACTCTTCTTCTTCTCGCCCCCTTCGGACTCCGGGCAGACCATCTCGCCCAAGTCGCTGCAGCAGGGCTTCCGGAAGGCTTACGCAAGAGTGAATTACTTGCTAGGGGTTGCACCTTGATTTATACTTCTGCTGGTCTGACCTTTCCATCGGCCCTGGGTGCTCACAATCCCGTATAGTACCTGCTTGACTGGGCCTGGGCCTAGACCGGCTGGGGTTGTCCCACTGACTCAGTGCAGGCGGACTTCGTGGCTTGCCCGGTAAGTAGGAAACTCAAGACGGAACGAGAGCGGGGGAATAAAAGAAAATTAAATAATAATAATAATAATAATAATAAATCGAGAAATGAAGGTTGCATCTTCCGCTAGAATACGGAGAGATACATCCCTATCGCAAGGCTACTTCCTCCTTCGATCGACCGGCCGAGCAGCACAATACTCGACTGGTAAGTCTCCTTCTTCGCTGCCTTCCTACAGCATCCCCCCTCAGAGGCGACTGGAACTCGAGTGAATCTACTTCCAAAAGTCGGGTAAGTTCGTTCCCCCTCTCAATGTGTGCAGCTCCCGTACTCTGTGCCTCCAAGCTTGCACTTCCAACGCGAAATCCGACGCTGCTATCAGCTTCGCAATACCTCGAAACCTCAACTTAGTCTCCTCCCTCGCTAGATTTCGACGAGAATCGAGCGAGATCTTTGTCTTCTGGTGCGGCCATGTCCTCTCTCCCAATACCTCCGCGTGCGCCCTTTTCTCTACTACCCCTTTCTATACTTATTTACCACTAAAACTTACGTCATATTTGAGGTCGCCCGCCCCTAAAACCCCCAAAACGACTCCTCCCTCCCTCGTTTTGGTAGAGGAACGAGGGAGATACCCATTCTTTCTTCTTCTCCCGCTAACTCCGCTATAGCTCCGTGCAACTCCATTCTCTTGTACCTCTCTGCCCGGCACTCCAATGCCTAAACTAACCTCACCAACTGACTTGCCCGGCCCACAAACCCCCGGGTAGGCTCTTCCCCCGCCCGATTTCACCAAGGAACGGGCGGGCTTCGCCATCTCCTCCCTGCCATGTCCGCATGCACCTGGCGCGTTTCCGCGGCCGGGTTCGCCTCCTCTCTCTGCCAGCCCGTTGCCTCCCGGTCGGTCCGCTCGTCACTCCTTCGCTCCGCTTACCGCTGTCTGGCACAAACCGGCCGAGCCCGCTGTCCAAGCATTATGTTGTTGGTATCCCCTGCTCTTTCCTTTGCTGCTATCGCCCCCCCCCCTCGGTCATCCATTGTCTTCCCTCGCTGCCTGATACCGCCCGTACCGTTGCCTACTCCGCCTTCTATCGCGCAGCGATGCCCGGCCAGCCCCGCTAGTACCCCGCACGACGCCATTTGCTCCACCCCTCTAACCTTCACCTTGACTATACCTGACCCGACAGCGCCCCACAGCGGCCCGCCCATCAACCCTCTCTGTTCTCGCATGAACCTGGCGAGGCCCCCGCTCAGGTTCGGCCCTTCGGCTCTATACCCCAGTCCCACAAAGGGAACTTCGGAGGGGCCAGCTACCAGACGGCTCGATTAGTCTTTCGCCCCTCTACCCCAGTACGCCCTCTCGGGTCCCCAACGGGCAACCCACACACAGGCCATCCCGCAGTTGGGGGCGCGAGCCTACTGCAGGTTTGCGGCCCGTTGCGGTACCGCTGTGGGCCTGGCCATAGTGCCCTGGACATAGCCTTCCGGCTCGCGGGCTTTGGCGGGCACGCTCACACTCAAACCTCCCACAAGAAGTCGTGGATGGTGGTGCCCCCGTAGAAATACCCACGCCATTTTCGGCCTTTCTTCCGCCTCGCGGGCTAATCACCCATCGATCCCCATGCACGTCGGGCCGAGTTCACGCTGTCAATGGCGGCATGATAGAGGAATCTCGCCAGCATCCCAACCCACAGACCCGTCAGTTGGGGCCCGTACTCAAGGTCCTTGACTGTCACGACGCCCATTACGTCCAGCGTCGCATCCGAGTCAATGGCACGCAGGAGAAAAAAAATTAATACATAATTATTTGATGTAAAATACAGACCAACATCTTGCGTCCCGCTGGCTCGCGAAGCCGCGCACGCCTAGGCAGCGCACAGTTGCGCCTCAACGTCGATACCCCACGCTGCCTCGCGCGCCTCTCACCCTGACAAGAACCTATGCTCCCGCTCACGCGCACGTCGTCAGGCGGGTAACACTGCACTTGCGTGACTTGCAGAAAACACGCCAAATACCCTTGTAAGGGTATTTGGTACGACAGCGTCCAAAAAGCGAGCCTCGGTTGGGATCTTGTCGACCCAACACAAGGGACATAGCCACGGCTTGCAGTCATTCTGACACGGGATGCACGAGCCATGGGCTCGTGCGACACACTGTCGACAATTTACCCACTCCGCATAGCCTTCCCCGTTAGGACGCATGGAGACCGAATATGCGTGAGAAATGGCTTCGCAAAAATAGCAAAATTTATCAGGCAGGGAGAGAAGAGATGAAGAGGAGAGGGGAGGAAGAGGGGTTGTAAGGTTACCTCCGTCACCCATCGCCACCGGTCTGCTTCTTGCCACGTGGGAGAACTGCCACTTGTCCGTACTTAGGCCCGTTCGCTGGTTCTGACTCCTTCTACGGAGTGACTTCCTCGCCCTTGGGTACTTTAGCGGGTCGATGTAGACGTGTCAGTCAATCCGCGTTGCCGTGTCTTTCTGTCTTCCGATGGATGATGTCGAAATCGTACTCTTGTAGACGTACCGCCCAACGTCCAATCATGCCCGTGTAATTAGTGAGCTTCTTCAAAGCCAGCAGGGGCTCATGATCTGCCACGAGGCGGAACTTCTGTCCGTAGAGATACAGGTGGAAGTACTGGATTCCCCAAACTACTGCATAGCATTCGCCTTGAGGTGCTGAATCATTCTTTTGTTCGCCTGGCACCGTTCATGACGCGTACTCGATGCCGTGTTCGCGACCATCGTTCCCTTTCTGTGCCAAAATGGCGGAGATTGCTTCCGGTTGTCAGTCCGTTATAAGAATAAATTGCTTGGCAGGGTCCAGTCGGATCAAAACAGGTGCAGTTACCAGGGCCTCTTTTAGTGCATGAAAGGCTTGTCCACACTCAGAGTCCCACTGCAGAGGCTGGTCCTTGCGAAGCAGGTTCGTGAGAGGCCGAGCAATCGCCGCAAACCCTTGGATAGATCGGCAGTAGTACGATGCCAGGCCTAAGAAGGATCGAACCTGTGTCAGCGACGTGGGAACTAGGCCTTCTCTCACAGCCGCGACTTTCCTGGAATCTGGTCGCAGTCCTCCACGTGTCACGACGTAACCCAGGAACGAAATTTCCGAAAGGAAAAATTTGCTCTTCTCGAGCGCGATCTTGAATCCAGCATCTCTCAGCGCTCCCAACGTCCACTCGATGTGTTGCGCATGTCCGTGATAGGTCTCCGAGTAGACAAGAATATCGTCCATGTATACGATCACGCAGAAGTTGATCATTCCCTGAGTCGGCCGAGTCTTGTTGACGAAGTTCTGGAACGTCACGCTCATTGCTCGTTGAAACGTGGCAGGCGCGTTACAAATTCCCATCGGACACCGAACCCACTGCCACGTGCCCTCAAACAACATGAAGGCCGTCTTTGGCCGATCTTCTTCCTTAACCAGAATGTGATGGAAGCCATGCCGAATATCAAACTTGCTAAAATAATTAGCACATCCAATCGCATCCAACAAATCATAAATCCGGGGGAGAGGGTATACATCTTTGATCGTGATCTCATTCAGTTTCCAATAATCGATGCATATGCGGATTGATCCGTTCTTCTTCGGCACTAACACTATTGGAAACGACCATGGCCCAGTCACTGTGGCGGGTTCGATCCAACCGCTTGCTTCGAATTCTCGAATTCGTTTGAGAGCCTTTTTTCGTTCTATCAGGGAATATCGGTAGGGCTTGCAGTGAATTAGGGAATGGTTTCCCGTCTGAATTTCATATTGAATGACCAACGACAAACCGATGTCAGTGTCTGTTACGCTAATCGCTCCCTTATATTTCGTCAGAATGTTCGCAATCAAACGATGAATCTCCTCAGGTACGTACTGTCACCCGCAAAAGAAGTACGACTGTTACGCTTGGGGGCGGAAGCCAGTTCCTTGGAACCCCCTGGGCATTTCGAGGCTGAATCAGATAAGCTCGGACTTAAGATCGCGACCAGAACCGTACCATGGCAAGATATCTGTGATGGAATCACCCCGAAAGGACATGTGGCCATCCGGGAGGAAGACACCCACATGATGGCCACGGTGTTCTTCTGGCGATCGGACCATTCGTTTATCTCTGCGCCACCACCCGATGTGGCGAAACAAGCATGCACAAAGCAGATCGACATACGAATCTGGGACCAACTTTTTGAATTACACGTTGAGCACAAGGATCGTGGTAGGCCCGTGATGTCACAAAAAGCTCGTTTATCGTTATATCGTGAGAGAAGAGGGGCCGCTCCTTCGTACAGGGTTCGAGGGGGTTCCAGAGAGTCGACCATCCTCGAGATCTGTACGAGGGTTTACCCATCATCATTGCCTGGGTCCTTTGTTCATTCCGAGTAGTTAGATGCATCGTTCTTGCGATCGTTCTGGGTGGCGGATAATAAATGCGCTGTCGTGCCAGTTTCAGGATTTCCGGATCATTTTCGTCACTGCTATCCGTATCGTTCGACGATGGTTCGTTGTCTGCGGAGTTTTCCTAGGTGATCATGCGAAGGGTTCCTGCTATCATCGGGGAAACTCGCGGGACTGCGTTGATGGTAGTACGAAGAGTCGGTCTCATAGGTACAGCATAGGGTCTTCCTCCCGCAGCAAAATAGTCAAAACAGCACGTCCTGAGTCGATGATTGTATTGTAGGGAATTTCCCATATCTCAACATAGCATTCCGCAGATTTCCAAAGGATGGGTTTAATCCGTAGGAAATAATCGTCTTTCAGTATTAGTCCTACCCGTATGGGATCCGAAATGCCAGCCGTATTTTCATCTGGCGTGGGGTTTTTAGCCTTCACATTCGGTGTTCGAGCGAGGGCGAATCGTTTCCGATTTGCCTTACAGTGTTGTATCATTCGTTCATTAGCCTGTTCAGAGATCGAGAGCAGATGGCCAATCGAAAGTGGAATCCGATGGTCCAAGGCTCGGATGATATTCATCACATCGATTTCCCCAATGACGAAGGTGGGTCCTCCCGACTCCATCTCTCCTGGAGAAGGTCGCCACTCCGCCACTTCTTTCTGTTCCGGCGCCGGTCTAATCGTTCCAATCATTCCAAGCCCCGGATAACTAAGCGACACATATTGGTCCAACGGAATGAGCTCAACAACTTCTTCCATGATAGCTAACGCACTCCCTCCACTGTCCATTTCGTCCATCAAGGCTCCTACTCGTCCGGGTCCGTTAGCGATGGGAGCCGCTGCCATCGGGGCGATCCCGGCCCTCTATTGTGGGGGTCGATGGGACAATCTTGAGCTAGATGTCCGGGTTGATGACATGCGTAACAAACATTCAGATTATTTGCGGCTCCTCTGAGAACAGGTGCCGAAGCCAATCCTTGTTGGATCCGGGTGGCACGTACTGCAATGGGCCGCATGTTCCTCATCATAGCTTCTAGTCGAGCGTTATGCTCTCGCTGCTCCTTTTTGCTTTCTTGGATCAGGCTAATTAGCGTTTTGGTTAGTTCAAATAATGCGGTCGATTCATTCGACCGTACGGGATTCTCAATTGGTGGTGGGGGTACCGTCATTACGGGTGCTGGTATCACGGGGGCGGGCATGCTCGTAATCACACTAGGTGCTGGTCGTTTGGGGGATATCTGTTCCATATAGGTAACGGGTCCTGATACAAACCCCATGTTTTCGAACTTGTTTTGCAACGCAGCCAGCTCAGCCCTCGCCCTCGAAAGCTCGGACGAGTCTCCTTCCTTAGCATAGTCTTCTCCTTCTAAGAAACTCACCGCAAACTTTTGTTTCATCTCCTCTGCGGCCGCCATAATCTGTTGCAGCGTGTGATTGATGGGGGAGAACTGTTTTCAAAGTTTCGCCCTTATCGTTCGGCTGCGGAGTCCGTCTATAAACAGATCTCTCCCTACTTGTTCGCCCTGCTCAGTCTTCACAACATTCGGTGGAACCGTTTCCGATATTCTGCAATGGACTCGAGAGGTTTTTGAACTCCGTCCTTGATCATGTAGAGTGTTTGTTCTGGATGGACGTAATCGGATCGATTCAAAAAATATCGCTCGAAGGTCGAGAGATCCACCCATACATAGGTACTAAACCAATGATGAGCATCCCCTCCTAGTCGGACGGGAATATTCACCTCAGCTTCGTTATCATCATATTGTTGTGCCCGGAGCGTGGCCAACCATGCTCCTGCGAGATGATGTGCAGGGTCGAACAGATAGAGATCAGGTGGCGTCATGGGAGCCCGCGCTCGTGGGGCGGGTTGATTAGGATTTTGTTGTTGATTCTGTTGTGGATTCGAATTCTGTGGATTAGCGTTTATGTTGGCTACCCGTCGATTGGCCGATCTACTTCTAGTGATGACGGGGTCGCGTCGATGCGCGTTCCGGGGTCGAGGTCGCCCTCGGTTAGCCAGATCACTCAATTATCACGCCGTTAATCCTTACAACCCGGCCACGTGTCAGGCTCCGATACCAACCTCACGCCCAGCGCGACTTCCTGATCGGAGTAGAACGTGGGCCAGGAAGTGCGAAAAGGGGTGTGCCAAGGATTTTTGGGAAAGTGGGGGGTGGAGTCCCAGGTCAGAACTGAGATCTCCTGTGGCAGAATTGTTCGGGGGCACGGGTGCAATTTGGCAGGGAGGGCGGATCATTTCGGGTCATAAGGCAGATGACATGCGCGGGTCATTTATAGTCGTGCGATCAATCAGTGTTGAGGGCGGCGGTTCATCGGAAGGTCCCTTCAGGGTGGGTGTGATTCCGATGAGTCGGGTCGTCGGGTGTCGCCACGTGGCGCCGGTCACCGTACATTCTGGTTGGGCCCTCGCGGTCCCGAGGTTCTCTGGTTGCCGCGTTGTCGGCAATTTCCACAAGGCGTGTTGGGCCAGTAGGGGGCTATGGCTTTCCACGGGATGACCCTGAGTTGGTAATACGGGAGAAGAAGATGGAAGGGAGGGAAGTTAGTGGAAATAACGACAAAACCAGGGGAGATAAAGTAGTGGGTGTGGTCTGAAGTGGAAAAATCAGAGCACCGGGGGTCGCTGGTGGTAGGGCATTGAAACTCCCTAGGACACAACCGATTTTCAGTTAGATAGGGAAATCTCTGTCGAAGGCTTTCTTCTATCCACAGGGTGAAGTAATCCGGGTCGTACAACAATGACTTTGAGCTCTCGTTGCGTGTCATTATGTCATTGCAGAGCTATGAGATGCCTACGGGTGGGTCTGTACCTATGGCGATCACCGCGTGTGAGCGCATGCGAGCCGCGCGAGTCAAGTCACGCTTACACAGGTTCACACGGGATGATCGCTCCGTCGCAGACCCCGGATGGCCGTATCCGCTCAAGTGGTATTCCTACAATCAATGGTCCTTTCTGGAGTTGACGAATCGACGTACGGGAATACGTATACATGCGCAAGTCGAATTGTGCGTATACGTGTCCTCGAGCGGCGTTTGCGGGTCAACAGACATTCGATCACCTAATCACTCCGTAACTTTCGAGCATGCAAGATGCAACAACCATAACAGCTCAATCAAAAGACAAGCAAAGAATGGAAACAACATTGACGACTATACATAATTTATACCCTTCGTACGAGTACATCAGAAGGAGGGACAAAAGCAAGGATCGGCATAAGAATCAGCAAACAGACATGATATCCATTCATCAACATCTACACACAACATATCTGAGAAGAAAATCGCAAAGACAAGTGTGAGCCAAAACCCAAGTCCAGATTAGTAAAAACAGAACGGGCAAATCACCCGGAGCCCAAATCAAAATTTATATATACGAGACAGGAGGAAGAAAAGATAAAAGAAATAACAAATCCGCGTCCGTCAACCTCAGCTCCCTCTTCCTTTCTCTCTCTCTCTCTGCGATGAGGACAGTCCGTCGTCGCGCACCAACCCACGAAGCCGTCACCCCGCTTAGTCCTCCCGCACCCGTCAGGTTCGCCCGCGCCCACAGTCCGTCGTGGCCCGCGTCAACCCCGCGCGTTTGGCACCAGCTCGTCGGGTCGCCCGACTCCTGCTCTACTCACCTCTTACTTCGCTCGTGTGCCGTCCCTCTCTCATCGGGCAACCCCGAGCTTCCAACAGCTGGTTAAGAGAGCTAACTAATCGCGCAGCCGGAATTTATAGTGTGCATGCATGCGTGAAGGACACGGAATTACAAGGACTTAGAAGGAAGATTAGAGAAGGAACGCCTACGTTCTGCATGGCCCAATCGCGGTGTGGGCGACGTGGCCACTCTCCACGCATCGATCCGATCATGCAGGGCATGGCTACCAAGACTCAGCGAAAGGAAAGAGAAGAAGGGCGGGAAAGGCGAAGCACAAGAAGAAAAGATACAGTTACAATGGCGCCCGCCCAAAATTACAGTTACACACACGATTAAAGGCGCCGGCTGATCAGAATTCCGTTGCAGCCGCATAAAGAAGTGTGTAAGCAGAAAGGCGCTGTGCGGCAAAAGGAAAAATCCTAATTACAAAATTCCTAAATTCCAATCTAATGCAAAACGGAAAAAGCACAAACCCCGAAAGAAAAGTCCAAAATTCCGAGAGCCATCAGGGTTCGGCAAGATCTGAAAAAGAACTCAAAAAGAAAGTTTAAAATTGAAGCAAAATCCCCGCGCGATGTCCGCACCCAAAAACCGAAACAAAAGAAGTGACGTCAACATTTATTATTCGTGCGCACGACGGCGCGCCAGTCATCCAACCGACCAATCAATCACTCGATTGTCCCGGGACTCACCCGGCCCTGAACCCAACCTTTCGAAAAGAGACGACGAAAAAGACGAAGAAACGAGGGCACTGATGCAATTTCCCACCGATCCCGATCCCCCGCAATTGGCCCAACCTTCCCAGCTTAGGACCCCTCATCGCAATCGCGCAGGAAATCGCGCGGTGCGGAAATCGGTTCGTCACATCGCTGCGCTGATTGGCGCAGTAGCATGCTGTTTAGTTAAAATATATACACACACACACACACACACACACACACACACACACACACACACACACACACACACACACACACACACACACACACACACACACGCGCGCGCGTTTTATCTCAGCACCAAGGAATTCTCCAATCCCGTCTCCTGTCTTGCCGGCTACAAGCTTTTTCCACATTGTTGTCTTCGCCCTCCTGTTCACTACCTTTCATGTAGCCAGAATCTTTGAACCCCCCTCCCCTGTCTTCACTTTTCTTCTTATCCCACTAGACTCTACTGCCCAGATCGGCGTTATGGTCTTCCTTTCTTTATCCCTCGTCTTCTGATTCCAATGATTCATATCACCATTATCCCCATCCTCATTCTCATCATCATCATCATCACAATCACCATTTTGAGGTGATTCCAACGATGCCAACGATTCATTATCACCATCATTATCGCCATCCCTTATCTTCAGATTCCAACGATTCATATCACCATTATCTCCATCCTCATCCTCCTCCTCATCATCATCATCCATTTTGAGGTGATTCCAACGATTTATTATCACCATCATTATCGCCGTCCCCTGTCTTCAGATTCCAACGAGTCATATCACCATTATCGTCCTCCTCATCCTCATCATTGACATCATCATTATTATCATCATCCGCGTCATTATCACCCCCTGAACTGTGAATGTCATTCCGTCTAATCCTCAGATCAACGTCGGTGGCTCTCAGTACCTCGCCAACACCATTTTGAGGCCGATGGCACTCACCTATCACACAAACCCATCTCAGTTCATACCCACAGTTCAAGCATGGCATGTTTAACTCCATAGGAAGCGTGGCGTTGTTTCTTCAAAGTAACCTTAATCTGACAGAGCTTCCTCGTTGTCACTGACTCTGACATTCCTTCTTGTCCCTCACTAACTTCTTACTTCCCCCAAGTTCTTGCCACCACCAGCACTTCCTTTTCCAACGCTCCCCACCAGCCGACCACTTGCTCACTCTCGCTGACTCTCACGTTCGAGTCAAGATATCGCCGTTCAAGATCTTGTCCAGGAGGGCTGTAGGCAGCCTAAGGAGCAGGCTTTAATATCTAGGTGGTCCGTTTCAAATGCTTTCCAGGTTGACAACGTCCAGCCCAAATGAGCCCTATTGCGACAGCTGGTATCTTCTACATCCAATGGCCAGACGACTGTGCAGGTCGGTGAAAGTCAAAAAGGGATGAGAGTTGGTACGAAGCTCTGCGCAATTGGCCCCAGACTGCTTGCATTTGAGATAGGCTGGCAACCAAGCGAGAAGGGGAAAGCTGGAGGCGGCGCCGTAGCGCTCTGTTCCAGTGACGCGCCCAAGTTAGGGTTTCGTTCTTACGTACGTGGAGTTTGCTCACCATATCCCGGGATGCTCAGCACAAGGGAGGTGAGTCACGCAGCTGTCGAGTTCCATGGTGAACTCGAGCAAAAGTGACACGAACTTGTCCCTAGTATGAGGCGAGGAGGAGTGGTGTACGTATGGGCAGTGGAGCTTTTGTTTCTCTCGACCATCTCAAACCATCTGAACCTAAGATCGCTGTACAGACAGCGAGCTTCCTATGGAACCTTTGCTTTCCCATTCGTCAGTGCATAGGAGTCTATTCTTCACGAAGCGAAGCTCTTTTCTGCTCTTGAGTCGGTACTGCAGAGTATCTTTGAAGCCTGGGAGCCGAAGCAGGACAGGAGGAAGTTAGTACAGGAACATATATTGCTTCTAGCGAACTCAGCAAAGGCTGGAGGCAGGGCCACGTGGAGCAAGGAGAACAACTGCTCTTCCTCCTGTAGGCAAGTAAGCCGTCTATACACATGTGGACAATCTTGGAGGCATTTCAGAAGTCGCCCGGTGGTGCACAGACCGTTCGGGATTCTAGTTCACCCTTGGCGGGCACCACTGGTAATGACGAAAGAACAGCCAGCAAACAAACAGCAAGTGGTCGAACAGCGAGTGACCGAAGTTAGTAATTGGTAAGCGCCATCAGGATCTAGCAGCAGTTTTTTGAATCCGTTGGTGTACCAGTTTTCCCCTAGCCTTCTATGTCTCAGCCTAACCCCTGCTAAAGAACGGAATGGAAGGGCCCCTGACAAGATCAGCCAGGGGGGGCCAAGCCAAGTATTGCAGCCGGTGACCCCGACGTGCGCCCAGGGGGCTGTGGGGAATTGGACGCATGGCAGGGAAGTCGGTCCACGACCTGCTGACTGCCACTCATGTGCTCTACCAACTCAGGCTTTTTTTTTTTTTTTTTTTAATTCCTCCAATCTATTCGTGGGGAGCATCACGTGCTGGGAACCGGGCCCAGCGTCCCTTAAAAAGGAATACATTGATGATTGACAATTGATGAAAATTTGGGATGATTGAGGATTATTTAGGATGATTTAGGATGTCAGAGTGGGTGATTGAGGTCTACCAACTGAGGCTGCTGGCCCTATGGTTTGAGTTTCAGGAGCCTTCTATGTTTCAGGAGGCCTTTTTTTTTTTTTTTTTTTTTCTTGTTTTTGGAAAAACTAAGCTATACTCTTCTCTCAAATTTACTCCCCTTATCCCGCGGCCTAGCTCAGCTGGTTAGGCATGCAAGTGGCACTCAGGAGGTTGTGGGTTCAAACCCCATACCACCCTGCGGCAAACTTAGTGACAACCAGAGGTGATAGTCTGTGTGATACCTCTGATCGGTATTAGTAGGGTCCTTGGCGAACACGGGGGTGAGTGCGAGCATGAGTCGTTTGCGTGTGGTGTGCGGGAGAGTGTTGGCCTTTAAGTTAGACACTGCTGTTATTCGGTTGGGGGTGGCGGAAGATGAAGAGGGGGCGGCTGCTTCTGGCAAAATGCTCGGTCCTTGCGTTAGCCGGACCCCCACCGGCGGTCCCGCCCCATCCTTGACCACCACGGTCGGGGCCAGGGGCAACATGCATCCAGGCCCTGTGATGGCGGGAGGGCGACAACAACAAAGCTATGTTCGCAGGAGGCCCCTGTATAAGCCTTAGGAGTAGTGGTAGGTAGGTCGTGAAGGTCAATTGAAAGAATTCGAAAGATGATACGACGAGGGACGAGGCTCGTTCTACTACGCTTCCACCAGGGCTGGGTAACTAGCCCTGGTGCCTGTCACTACTGTGCAGTCCAAGTTGCCCTCGATACTGGTAGGGTAATGGTCGTGAGTGCTGGTCACACTGAGGTAGGATAATTACCGTAGGAATAGGGGGTGCGCTAGGAGTATTGAGGCAAGGATGGGATAGGACGTAGCCTCGTCTCTTCAGGGCAACCATGCCTGACCGCTTCCGGCGATCAATGTGAGCCTAGTAACTGGCCTCAACAACACCCTGGACTACACAAAATAAAAATAAAAAAAAGATTTGAAAGAAGAATATAACGTAGTTTTTCAAAGAAAAGAAAAAATTAAAAAAAATTGCTACCCTCAAATTTACCACCTACCTACCACTACTCCTACCGCCGGGGCCAAGTCCCACATGCACCGTTGAACTAGCTCAACGCAACGGTGTGACACGGTTTTTGAGACTTAAAATCTCAAAACAAAGGCAAAAAAAAAAAAAAAAAAATGCTGAAAGTTTTTTTCCCCTACTTCCCAAAAAACAATGAATAACCAAATGCTACTGCAATCTTTGTCCGTATTTTCTCAGAATTAAAATGGAAAATACAACAATCCTCAGTGAAAGGCTCCGTATAATACGCAAACGTCAGAGACAGGGACTCACTACAACATGAAATGAATGTAGACGGTACTCCTGGCTTGGTGCCTTCGCAGAAACGAGTTTGGGGCTGCACAGCCAAACACTGCATGAACACTCTGTCAGAGTGTCCTCCGGCAGAATGCCAGAGTGTCCTCCCACTGCTGTCAGAGTGTCCTCCCACAGAAGGTCATGATGGCACAAGCCCCATTGAACTCATACCCCACTCCAAGTGGGGTATGTAGTTCAACCGAAAATGGGCAGGGTAGGGGGCTTTGTCTTCGGGCGGAAGGATTTTTCAGCAGCTTTCTTGAACCAAAAAACAAAAACGAAAGTCTTTGTATTTTATACACCTAGGAACAACCGCTGGATGTGCAGCTCCCGATGCATCTCAGACGTCGCGTGGGGTCACACACGTTGAGCTAGTTCAACGTTGAACTGGCTCAACGGTGTATATGGGACTTAGCCCCCTGCAGGCCTATACAGGCGACCCCGCAAGCATAGCTAACCCTCACCACGTCGAACGTTCTCGGTTTTTCTTTTGTCTTCCGTCTTTCCTTGGCTTGAATCTAATCTGGCGCCAAGTCTTTTCTTTTTCTATTTTTTTCGAAAATGGCGCCAAGGTCCACTAGCTGTGTCGAGTTTCTTTTTCACCCCAAGAGCCTAGCTCAGTGGGTACACCCATGAACTGTTGAAATACAGACCTGTGTTCGAATCCAGACGATGGAACTTGACAAGTGAAACCAACTACTAATGAATGGCTTGGGGCTGGTCAGCTCAATGATAATATGTCAAGGCTGTCGCCCTTTTTCTCTTTTTTTTATGCAGTGTCGAGTTTCCGCAAAGGCTGAGGGCGGTTGAGAAAACTCATCGCGATTTTCTGCACATGTCCACAAACAAGTCCAGATTCAGGGGTTGAGTAAACTCAAGGCTGCTGGTGGGACTTAGCCCCTGTTCGTGGGATCCCGTAGCGGTAGATCCAGAAATGCACAGCACTCGCGGCGATCTTCCGCACTCTCCAACACGTGCAGATTCAGGGCCTCGCCGCACCACTCTCGAAATGTGCAAAATGAGAATGAACTTCCTGCTACATCATGGCCAGATGCGATCACCACGTTTTTGTCTTTATGCACATTTCGAGAATGGTGTGGCGAAGCCCTCACACCTTCGAAAGTGGTGCGGCGAATCCTCACACCTTGAGCCCTCACACCTGGAAGCTCACTTCGGGCATCGCCACACCCGCCTCGAAATGTGCAAAATGACAATGAACATCCCTGTAGAACATGGCCAGATGCACCCGCCACATTTTTGTACTTTTCCCATTTCGAGAGTGGTGTGGCGAGGCCCTTCGACGGAGATGCCGTCACTAAGCAACGATGTGGGATCGAAGCTTCGACGTAGATGACCTCACAAGGCGATGGTGTGGGACCGAAGCTGAAGGCCTTTCAGTTACCTTTTTTTTTTTTTTTTTTGGACCATTTCTCGATTTATGAGTGTCATCCTTGCTTTTTTTGTTTTTTTGTTTTCTTGGGACATCCGGTTATTGATTAAAAAATATAATAATAATAAATTACCCTTCTCTGTATCGCTCCAATTTTAACGGATGTCCCGAAGGACAAGGCCTTTCAGTTCAGAATGAGGGCCAGGGCCTACTCACCCCAACAGCACGTTCTTGACCGAATGTGACTCGCTCCACTGCACAAGCTTGTAAACGTCTCTGTAGCTAACTGTCGTCCCGATTCATTGGGAAAAAAAAGGCAGCTCACCGGCACTGCCGGCTGTGCTTGTCTTTCCCACGTGGTTAAGCACGGCCACACCTGGATGAATCTGGCCGCAATCACGTCCGGAGCTTAGTCCTAGGGCCTCGCTGCACTACTCTCCACATGCACAAAAGACAAAATTGGTAACCAACCAAGTGCTCAAAATGTACTATCAACCTGCTGGGGTCCAGAGTCCCCTCTTAGACAGAGCACTTTCCAGAATTCACCGTTGAAGCTCAGGAAAGGAGCTCTCAAAATTAAACCGGGTCCATCACCCCATGAGGTATTATCATATGATAGGAATAGCCAGCCTTGAAGTATTATCATAGGAATAACCAGCCTGGGCTGGTTAGCCCCACTTGACCGGATTTTTTATTTCTGGCCCTTTGGCACCCGGCCTCTCCCCCCC
>BFEA01000126.1:466415-476573 GCA_003427395.1 Chara braunii
GTCAGGCCGCAGGTGGTTTTCCCTGCAAAATGGCGGGAAAAAAGGAGGCCGCGAGGCCACCACTTTCCACAACACAGTCGATTTTTTTTTTTTTTCATTTTTATTTCGTGATTGACTTGTCCGGCCTAGCTCAGTTGGTAAGGCTCGCAAGTGGCATTCAGGAGGTCATGGGTTCAATCCCCATTGGCCTCATGCCGTCCTGGGCTTACTAGGCACCCGCTACCCAAGAGATAGACCACCGGATCCCCAGATCGGCATCAAGCAGAGTCTGCTATGTTCGTAGGGGAGGGGCCTGAGGGGAGACACGGGGGATTGGTCCGCTTTATCCCTGGAGCTACCGGCCGTCCCCTGGCCGTTATCCTGCAGGCTCGAGGGGCCATAAAAACACGGCTCTGGTATGCTACGGGTTTCCCCGTATGCCTATAGGTAGGAGTATTGCTAGGTAGGTAGTGTGAGGAAAAAATTGAGAGAAGAGTTTAGTTATTAAAAGAAAAAAAAAAAAAAGTGTGTTGGTGCTACTCCACTGTCATGATGAGGCCGTCAGAGTAACGCAGGGATTTTGCTGGCGGGTTCTTTACTTTGCAATACTTTGCAATTGCAAAAAAAAAAAACGTTTTTTTTTTTTATAATGTTTTTAAATGCAAAACGGGCGCCACACACTGTTTTACGCATTGCTAGTCGGTCCCGCAACTGTCACACCACTCCACATACATCGTTAGTGGGATCTCCCTCCAGGCCCCTGGTCATCTGTAGATATATCTTAAGACTACCGCCCTTTAAAAAAAAATAAAAAAAAATTAGGGGGAACCGGTAGCACAGGACCACAGGTCCATGAGGGCTACCGGTATTACAGTGGGGGGAGCTGGCAGAGTGGGAAAATTTAAAATTTGCATTGAATTACCCCCACGATTTATTTCAGGGTTGAAATGATTTTGCTTATTTTTTTAAATATTTTTCCTGTAAAGATCACGACCCATTCTATAGACCCTCAAAGTTTCAGAGTTGTTGGGTCATCGTTCTGATTGCGAAAAATCGAGAAAGTTGGGTTTCATTTCCCGTTGGCCCATACGTGGTAGAGTAGCAAAAATAGAAAATGTGACAAAACAGCGCGGTATTTACTTCACCATTATTTTATTTTTTTTTAATTTTTCTGATAGTTTTTCTGGAAAGATCACGGCCTAATCTACAGGATATCAATTTTTCAGAGTTTTTTGCCAATTTCTCTGAGCGCGGAAAATCATCAAACTTCACGCTTGAAAATGCTTGGCCCGAACCCGCCTGCGCGACGTTAGGGTTCGGACACACAGCCACATCCTGACGTGCCAGCAGGCTGACGTCGGATACACTTCAAAAGACAGCAGTCCCCAAAAAACAGACAGGGACCCAGTCCACCATAGTGGTTATAGCATCGGGCAATTGGGTATTTCAAATTATGTGCGTGGGTTCAAACCCCAACCCAACCATTGTGCACGAACTTCAAATACTGTATATACTAATAATAATATATGTATATATACTAATACTAACATGTGTGTGTGTGTGTGTGTGTGTGTGGGTGTGTGTGTAGGTGGGTGGGTGTGTGTGTGCGTGAGTGGCTGAAGGTGGGTGCGTGGCTGCCGCCGGCCGGGCCTCCTTGCTTTTGTCGTCGCCAACTCAAAAGAAGGGAAATAAGGGGCAACACGACAGGCGAATAAGAAAAAAGGGGAAAATGAAAAAAAAGCAGGCCAGACGACAGAAGAATACGATGGGAAAAGGGAATCAGAGAAATGCGACGAAGAAGGGGGGAACACAACAGAGGGGGGAACACGACAGAAGAATACGACGGGAAAGGGGGGAACACGACAGAAGATTGCAACGAAATCACAAAGAAAAAAGAAAATAAAAAGGGAACCAACCGATGACGAAAAAAAAAAAAAAAAAAAAAAAAAGGAAACGGAAATGAATTAAAAACAAAAGGGGGGACGGTTATCCGACGGCGGGGGCTTCGAGATATTCCCTCGCATCAACGCCCGTTGCCGCCCGGCCCGATGGGCGCGCTCACTCATTTTTTGGCGCGATGTAAACAATTCGGTACGCGCTTTGCTTTGCATGCCGCCCCTCCCTCGATCGCCTTCATCCGCTGGCCCAAATCAAAACTTCGATTGGATTCCGGTGCGCGGTGGACACAACTCCCCCCCGCGGGCCGCTCGCGCTTAAGGGGTAGGATTTGGCAAAGCCAAATGACTTGAAAATTTACAGGTGTGTACCTCACGTCATAGAGAACTCACAAAAAATCATTCAAAAAAAAATAATTAGTTTAAGGCCCCAAAATAATTTTTGGCGGAGGCCGAACGCCGTCGGGTTCGGACGCCGTACGAGACCCCGAACGCCGTACGTACGGAGGTCTGCCCGGGGACCTCCGTACATACGGGCTGGTGACCCTGTATATATATGACGATATATATATATATATATATATATATATATATACAGGGTGTTCGAAGCTTTTTCGAACGTCCGAACATGCTCGGGTGTTCAGCCGAATGCCACCCGAACGTGTTCGGCCGAACATATTCAAGAAAAAAAAAAATAAAATAAAAATTTTTTGGTTTTCGATTTTTAACTGGAGTTTGCTTACGAATTTGACCATACCTCCATGGCAAAAGTTGTTTGTAATGTTATTTTACATAACATAAAGTTTTTTGAGGGTTTTTGGGGAAAGTTTTTTTTTTTTTTTTATAAATATTTTTATGTTCGCTTTCGGAGAATTTCGGCGCTCGTTCGCGTTCGGTGTCAAACGTTCGGGTTCGGTCACCTAACCAGAACACGATGCTACACACATATATATATATATATAACGATATATATATATATGATATATATATAAACAGTTTGTCACCACCCCTCGTTTGTTGTCCTCTTCTCTCTTTCTGCCTACGGTTTACCGGACAGTTCTGTTTGTGACGATATATATACAGGGTAACCGACGTTCGGGATGGGCCGAACACCCGAACCAGAACGCCCGAACGCATGGGACCCCTTAGGGATGCGTTCGGCCGTTTGGGCCGAAGGCGGACCAAAAAAAAAAAAAAGAGAAAAAACAAATCGAAAACATTAAACGAATCTGAAAAAAAGATATGTTATGAAGAAAAATAAACTAAACAAGATTTGCCTGAGCATTAGATCCAAATTCCTTGCCAAATTGAAATTAAAAATACAAAAAACAAATACTAATGAAAAAAAAAAAGAAAAAAAGAATTAAATTTAGTGAGTTCGCGAGCACGTTTTCGACACCGCCACCTTTGGCGATTTTTCATTTCTTTTTTGAATAGCTAAATGCCCTGAAAATTTATATATGTGTACTTCACATAATGCAAAACACACTACAAAAGTTTCAAAAAATAATAAAATTGTTTAGACCCCGAACGAAAGTGAAAACAAAAAGTAAAAAGTGAAAAAAAACTTGGGCAAGCACGTTTTGATACCGCCATGTTTGGCGATTTTTAATTCTTATTTAGCGAAGCCAAAGGACTTGAAAAGTTAAAGGCGTGTATCTCTTGTCACAGAGAACTCACAAAAATAAATTCAGAAAAAAAACATTATCTTTAGGCCCCCAAATAATTTTTGGCGGGGGCCAAACGCCATCTGGTTCGGAACCCATACGGGACCCCGAACGCCCCTACGTATAAAGGTCTGCCCGGGGACCTCCGTATGTACGGGCTGGTGACTCTGTATATATGTATATATATATACCGGGTTACCAGACCGTACGTATGGAGGTCCCCGGGCAGACCTCCGTACGTACGGGCATTCGAGGTCCCGTACGGGGTTCGAACCCGGCGATATTCGGCCCCCGCCAAAAAATATTTCGAGACCTAAAAATCACTTGTTTTTTCTGATGTTTTGTTTGTGAGTTCTCTATGACGTGAGGTACATGCCTGTAAATTTTCAAGTTATTTGGCTAAGCCAAATAAGAATTACAAATCGCCAAAGATGGAGGTGTCAAAACGTGCTCGCCCACGTATTTTTTCACGTTTTACTTTTTGTTTTCAATTTAGTTCGGGGTCTAAATAATTTTATTATTTAAAACTTTTTTAGTGGGTTGTGTATTAGGTGAAGTATACATGTGTAAATTTTCAGGGCATTTAGGTATGCCAAAACAAAATGAAAAATCGCCAAAGATGGCGGTGTCGGGGGTAATTGGCGTTCGGGACGGGCCGAAAGCCCGAACCCGAACGCTCGAACGTACGGGACCCCTTCGGAAGGCGTTCGGCCATTCGGGCCGAGTGCAGATAAAAAAACCAAAACAATTTTTCAAAAAAATCCGAAACAAAAATATGTTATGGAGAAAAATAAACTTAACATCATTTGCCCTAGCTTTACATCCAAATTCTTTACCAAATTCGAATGAAAAATCAAATACTGAAAATAAAGACTATGATAAAAATAAGAAAAAATAAAAAGAGAATTAAAATGAGTCAGTGTGCCAACAACTTTTTGACACCGCCATCTTTGCCGATTTTTAAATATTTTTTGGCATTGACAAATACCCTGAAAATTTACAGTTATGTAGTTTACATAATCAATAACTCGTTAAAATTTGTTTCAAAAAATAATAAAATTGTTAAGGCCCCGAAATAAAGTGAAAACAAAAAGTTAAAAGTGAAATAAAATAAAATAGTGAGTGGGCGAGCACGTTTTGACACCCCCATCTTTGACGATTTTTAATGTTTTTTTGGCTGAGCAGAATGGCTTCAAAGTTTATAGGCGTGTAGGTTACATCATAGAGAACTCACAAAAAAAAATCAGAAAAAATAACTTATTTTTAGGCCGCGAATTGTTTTTGGGCGGGGTCGAACCTGGTGGTGTTTCGGCCCCCGAACGGGACCCCGAACGCCCGAACGTTCGGGGGCCAGCCCGGGGGCCCCCGAACGCTCGGTCAGGTAACCCTCTCTATATATATATAAATATACATATATAAATATATATATATATATATATATATATATATATATATATATATATATATATATATATATATATAGGGTTACCTGACCGAACGTTCGGGGGGCCCCAGGCTGGCCCCCGTACGTGCAGGCATTCGGGGTTCCGTTCGGGGGCCGAACACCTCCAGGTTCGACCCCCGCCAAAACAAATTTCGGGGCCTAAAAATACGTTTTTTTTTCTGAATTTTGATTTGTGAGTTTTCTATGAAGTAACCTACACGCCTTTAAATTTAGAAGCCATTCTCCTGAGCCAAAAAAACATTAAAAATCGTCTTAGATGGGGGTGTCAAAACGTGCTCGCGCACTCACTATTTTGTTTTTTTTCACTTTTAACTTTTTGTTTTTACTTTATTTCGGGGCCTAAAAAAATTTATTATTTTTTGAACAATTTTTTATGAGTTATTGATTATGTAAAATACATATGTGTAAATTTTCAGGGCATTTATCAATTCCAAAAAATAATAAAAAATCGGCAAAGATGGCGGTGTCGAAAAGGTGCTGGCACACTCTCTCATTTTAATTCTCTTTTTATTTTTTTTTATTTTTATCATAGTGTTTAATTTTCTGTATTTGATTTTTAATTCAAATTTGGTAAAAAATTTGGATGTAGTGCCCAGGCAAATGTTGTTTCGTTTATTGTTTTCCATAACATATTTTGTTTTCGAAATTTTTGAAAACTTTTTTTTTTTTTGTTTTTTTTTTTGGTTCGCGTTCGACCCGAACGGCCGAACGCCTTCCAAAGGGGTCCCGTTCGTTCGGGCGTTCGGGTTCGGGTGTTCAAGTTCGGGCGTTCGGGTTCGGGCGTTCGGATTCGGGCGTTCGGGTTCGGGCGTTCGGGTTCGGGCGCTCGGCCCGTCCCGAACGCCGGTAACCCTGTATGTATATATATATATATATATACATATATATATCGTCAAATAGAACTGCCCGGTAAACTGTAGGCAGAGAGGGAGAAGAGGACAACAAACGAGGGGCTATGACAAACTGTTTCGTTGGAGTTTCACCGACTCATCAGGAGGCTGAATATATATATATATATATATTTTCCCCAGGCCGTTCGGACCGAACAAGAACATAAAAAAAATGAAAAGAAAACGAATTATTACAATAATATATGTGAATCTTACATACGATATGAATAAAAATAAAACAAACCATAATTCGAATGAGCATTTACATCCTGATTCCTAACGTATTTCATTTTGAAATTATATATATATATATATATATATATATCGTCACAAATAGAACTGCCCGGTAAACCGTTGGCAGAGAGAGAGAAGAGGACAACAAACGAGGGGCTGTGACAAACTGTTTATATATATATATATATATACAGGGTTACCTGACCGAACGTTCGGGGGCGCCCGGGCTGGCCCCCGAACGTTGGGGCGTTCGGGGGCCGAACACCTCCGGGTTCGGCCCCCGCCAAAAATTATTTCGGGGCCTAAAAATAAGTTTCTGTTTCTGAATGTTTTTTTGTGAGTTCTCTATGATGTAGCAGACATTCCTATGAATTGAGAAGCCATTCTGCTTAGCCAAAGAAACATTAGAAATCTACAAAGATGGGGGTGTCAAAACGTGCTCGCCCACTCACTATTTTGTTTTTTTTTACTTTTAACTTTTTGTTTTCACACTATTTCGGGGCGTAGACAATTTCATTATTTTTTGAAAAATTTTAATGAGTTATTTATTATGTAAACTGCATATCTGTTAATTTTCAGGGCATTTATCAATGCCAAAAAAAAATTAAAAATCGGCAAAGATGGCGGTGTCGAAAAGGTGTTGGCACACTCACTTATTTTAATTCTCTTTTTATTTTTTCTAATTTTATTACAGTGTTTATTTTCTATATTTGATTTTTAATTCAAATTTGGTAAGGAATTTGGATGCAGTGCCGAGGCAAATGTTGTTAAGTGTATTTTTCTTCATAACATAGTTTTTGTTTTTAGGATTTTTTGAAAACCTTTTTTTTTTTTTTTTTTTTTTTTTTTATTTTGTCCGCGTTCGGCTCGAAAGGCCGAACGCCTTCCGAAGGGGTCCCGTACGTTCGGGCGTTCGGATTTGGGCGTTTGGCCTATCCCGAACGGCGGCAACCTTGTATATATATATATACATAGGCCCCCGGGCTGGTGGCATGTTTATGTGGCTTTCGTTTCATTTGGATTATATGCAAAACGTGATATGTAATATAAATGCATTTCCACGGATGTGCCTAACATCATACATAACCAAAATATAACACTAATCCTTAAGCACGTAATTATTTCTTGGTGCAGAAATACTTTATGGCGGGGGCTGAAACCCTTGAGGTTCAGTCCCCAAACGGGACCCCGAACGACCGAATGACGGACATCCGGCCGGGGGCCTCCGTACGCAAAGGCTGGTGAACAAGTGCATACATATATATATATTAGAATGGGTTGGACCCCCGGTAGTGTCGGAATTTGAGTGGCCGGCTTTGTTTTTGGGCGGACGCGGGTCTGCGTCAGCTAAGACACCACGGTCGCTTCGCGGTAGACCTTGAAGCAATGCTTTGAAGTGGCGCGACTGCGAAGACAGGTACGAGGACATCGGTCCGATGTTTGAGAGGTTGAAGCCTTGAAGGTGAGGGACGACATGACGAAGTGGAATGCAAAAGCACAACCTGATGTTGTGTTTATTGAACCTGTGAAACTTCTTTAGATTCTTCGCATGCTTGAGAAATCGTGTCCTCAGCACGACAAGGATATTGAGGTCACGATCAAAAGGATATCTTATCCTTGCCACATTTGCAAGTTGCAGTTCGAATGCACGAAAGGGTGCATGTGGCACTGGAGTTCCGAAAATTTTTTTGGTGGAGTGAGAGAGTCGAGGATTGAAACTCAACAGTTCCACTCCACTGTGGCGGCAGGGATGACGTGCACTCAACTGAACAACCTCTTAGTGGGCCTAGGGATGAGGCATGTGAGTGAAGAAACTTTCCATCGTTTCTTCCGTGACGAGGGCAAAGGGTCGCGACAATGGCTACGTCACATGAAACGAGTTACGCAAAGGAGCTTCGACAGGGTCATCGCACGTTTGCGAAGATCAAATGATCCGGTTGTCGTTTTGGTAGATGAACGTTACGATACATCCCGTGATGCGCAACATTGCAGAGTGATGGCGCTAGATTTGAATCCAGGATGATCGCGGGTACGGAAACGATGCACAAAAGGAGACGAGTCAAAGTGGAGACGGGAAACGCAGTGTGTTGAAACGTTTCTACAACGCTGAGGTCGTGCATGATGATTGTGGCGTTGTAGACGTCATCTTGCGACGAATGAACATTGATTCTCAGAAGTGCATGTGGCACAAAGCGAAGACTCTGAACAAACGTTTGCGAGAGGTTGTTCGTGCTACGAAAACTGTCAAACCGTCTGTTGTCGGTGCTTGTGAGCATGTGCGCGAAGTGAAGTGTTTCACAAAGAAGGAGCTCGAGGAGTGGCTCGATTCGGAGGGGGTACGTGTGCAAGGGTGACCACGAAAAAGAAGGATGACCTGGTTGGAATAATATGGGGTGTGTTATTTCCTAATGAAGCAGGGAAACCGTTGCCTGATGACGTCGTCGAGATCGACGCGTTAGAGGCGTTGCATTGTAACGGAGGAGGCGAAAGAATGGTTGTACGGTGTTTGTAGGCTGCGTGAACGGGAGGGGGACGGCGATGACGATCTTTTGGCCGCTCATGTGCAACACTTGGCCAATCATTGGGCAGGGGATCGCTCCGTATGCCAGAAGGAGTTGCCAAACATGTGCAAGGCGGCCGGTGGCTCAGATAGGGAGGCATTGTACGAGCCTGGGGGTCAGGTTCATGTGGCCATTTCTCGTTGTCTGCAGCAGTTCGCTTCGAACATGAAAATGACGTACTACACACGTGTGAGGATGACTTCCAACAACAAATGCTTTCATTCTGTGATCAACAAGTACGCAAAAAAACGAATGAACTTCCTGAAGTCCTATGAAGCGCGAGTTTGTTGCACGACTTTGGAATGGAATAAAAACAAAGCAATCAAACCACCAGGCTCTGTTTATCGCCAGCCAGCAACACATCACTCACCGACGATGGTCCGCATGACGCAACGTCTATCCCTCCTAGGATACATCGTGGCGGTTCGACATTGCAACTGAACTTTTTGGGACTCCTCATGTGAGAGAATGGGCCTGTAATATGTTGCAACAACGGGACGTCGACGACCTGATCATTGAGCACGTTGATGTTGATGCTTATTTCAGACTCTCGGTTAAGGGTAAGATCGTGGCGGACGGTGAGGAAGCCGAGGGTGTTGAAATGTTGTTTTTTGTGGGGAGCGATGATGACTCGTCTGATGATGACATCTCCTCCGACAACGACGACGGCGCCGTCCTTTCGCAGGAAGTTTCCGTTGTGCGAGATTGAGTGTAGCATTCAGATGGGGATTGGGATGCTCGTCATCTACAATTCGATATTTATGTAATTTTATTATTTATTTTTTTTTCGCTGCGTGCTTCGTAATAAAACATTGCGTATGCTTCGTTTTCGTTGCTGTACTTTCGACTTGTAGAGTTTAGTTCACTAAGTGTGTCGTACACATGTGTGTGTGAGAGAGAGAGAGACACACACACACACGCACACACGCACACACAGAGAGAGAGAGAGAGAGAGAGAGAGAGAGAGAGAGAGAGAGAGAGAGAGAGAGAGAGAGAGAGAGAGTAATGAAGTATTGAACATTGTTATTTTTTATTTAGAAAACTTTGTGTGCGTGTGTGTGTGTGCGTGTGTCTGTGTGTTTTGGCGGAGGCCGCTCAAACACATCCACATGGCTGGCTTTGCACGCAAAACGTTGTGAACACGGAGAGCTGTAAGTAAAAAAATAAAATACAATGAACTGATATCTTTTTTGTTTCCTTTTGTTTTTTTCTGCTTTTTCACTCGTGCAACTTTGTAAATATATATATATATTATATATATATTATATATATATATATTATATTTATATATATTTCGTCACAAATATATATATATAGAGAGAGAGAGAGAGAGAGAGAGAGAGAGATGTATAGTGATAGGTGCGACGGATAGCCAATCCATATAACATATGCAATGCCAACGACATGGAATTTCTCTCTCTCTCTCTCTCTCTCTCTCTCTCTCTCTCTCTCTCTCTCTCTCTCTCT
>BFEA01000126.1:570865-581231 GCA_003427395.1 Chara braunii
TGTGTGGGATGAAGTCTCTTCTTCCAACTATCTGTATAATTTTGATTTCTAGTTTAGCTGATCTTGTTGCGGCCCTCTCGGACTTTCTTTGTAAATCGTTTCGAATTTTCTTTGTTGCCTTTGCTTCGTGTGTATGCATGACATGGATATGAACCCTTTTTTTTTCAGTGATCTTTTCGCATTTCCTTTATCTTGTTCTAGTATCCATCTGTGTCGAGCATCCATCTGTGTCAAGCAACAATCCCGGGCCTGATCGAAAACCCTCGCTATGGATGTCTTGGGTTTAATTGTTAGCCTTTGATCGTCATCAAATCACCGAGAGTGTCGTGATGTGTTGTCCCTCGATGCCAGGACAATTGCCCATCCCCCTCCCCTTCTCTTTTTCTTCGTCACCTGAATGACATGGGTGTGAATGAAATGACTGGAGCTCACCCGAAATAACATGGGTAGGATATTTGCATGCATGTAGCACACAATTGATACACCAACACAACAACAAAAAAAAAATTCCAGAATTAAATAATCATTCTATAATAAAATTACATTCTAAATTTTAAATTTTCATTCCATTTAAAAAAATGTTATTCCAATTTTTAAATTTTCCTTCTTACTTGAAAACTTTCCTTCCAAGAATGGGGTATCCCTTTTTATTTGAACTGTATGCTAAAAATGGAATGAAAGTCTGGATGAGTTCACAAAATATTTTAATTGGATTGTCATTCCAAGTAAAGATTTAAAGTTATAAACAGGTTAATTCTATCTAAATTAGAAAATATTTGTTGTAGAAGAACGGAAGTTTAATTAAAACATTTTATAAACTCGTCCAGACTTTCATTCCATCTTGAACAAATAGATGTATTTGGAAGGGAAAACTCATATTTAGACGGGAACTGATCAAATAAAACTGGAAATTTTAGAATGGGACGAACATTTGAATGATAATTTATAAATATGAAGGATTTTTTTCTTTTAGAATGTTTTTTCAACTTTCATTTCTCGTGGGAATTTTCTGTTGAAGAAATCCGAGCCTGACCATCTTTCGCTCATATGCACGCTCGCGTACGACCACGATCTCGAAAAAAACGAATCGTAACGTATGTGCGCATCTGCATCAGTCGACCTCGATCGTGACTCATTATAAGGGATGTGGAAAACCGAGTTCAGTTGTCGGATATGGCTGTAGAAATTCCCTTTTGGATCACTGATTGTGAGAGTCTGAGGGACCCGAAGTATCCCAAATACTGGGAGGGTGAACATCTCAGACGGCAGGGAAACTTGAGAAACCCGGAATTCCCCTGTCTAACGTGAACGACCGATTGTGCGTGAGAGACTTTCACAAGGCCATAACAAATGATCCTAGGGGACCAAACTATCCGGAGATTAACAACACTCAATATTACATATCTTCGGGCTTCGTCGTTATTAGTACCAATTTCTCTCCCTTCCACCTCCTCCTTCCATATCACCAGCTCACAATGGTACCGTCACTACCGTGGAATTCCATAGCCCACTATTGGCCCCGCACATCGTGCGAAAAGTGTCAGCAGCACAAGGTATATCGAGCTTCGGAAATTACCCAGCAAACCCGAGCCGCAGCCGAGCGGCGCCGACAACTGTTCGAACCGCGTAACAGCCACCACGACTCAGTGGTTCACCAGATAAGGAATCGACCACAGCGACGCAACTGGCAGAGACGATAATCCCAGACACGATCTTCGTGTACCATCTTGCATCGTTGTCCCTAAACTTGCCACCGGAGATCTCAGTTCCGACCTGAGACTCCACACCCACTTTCCTAAAATCCTTGGCACACCCCCTTTTCGCACTTCCAGGCCCCCATCCCACTCCGATCAGGAAGTCACGCTGGGCGTGAGGTTGGTATCGGAGCCGACACGTGGCAGGGTTACGAATTGACACGAAGGGTGATTATACTAAACAATCTAGCGAACAGAGGATGACAGAGACAGCGGAACGCGCCGCGCCGCGATCCTATAGCAACACGAAGTAGGTCGGTTGGGCGGCAGACAACCAATATGAATGCGAATCAGAACCAGAATCCGAATCCGGGTCCAGTCCCAGCCCTGCGAGCTCGCGGGCCCATGACTGCACCGGATCTCTATCTTTTTTACCTTGCACATCATCTAGTCGGGGCATGGCTGGCCACGCTACGCACGCAGCAATATGGTAACGTTGAAGCTCGAATTAACATCTCCGCTAGATTGGGAGGGGACGCGCATCATTGGTTCAACACTTACATTTGGGTAGATCTCCCAACTTTTGAGCGAGATTTCATGAACCGATTTGACTACACTCACCCGGAATAAGCCTTGTTAATGATTAAAGACCGAGTACCAAACCCACTCGAATCTATCACGGAATACCGAAACCAATTTTATAGGATGTTTGTTAAAACTGAACGAGGGGAGCAAGTCGGGAGGGATCTATTCATCAATGGGCTCCGCAGCAGGACCATGAGGGTGAAATTGTGAAAACAATTCTCCCCGATCAATCATACCCTGCAGCAGATTATGTCTGCAACAGAAAAAATGGAGCGGAAATTCACCGCCAGTTTCCTAGAGGGGGAAGATTATCCTAGAGAGGGGGACTTCTCGGAGCTAGCTAGAGCAAGGGCCGAGTTGACCGTGCTTCATAATAAATTTGAAAACATGGGTTTTGTCTCTGGGCCCGTCACCTATTTAGAACACATGGTAAGAAAAAAAAACGGAGCCAATGCAGCCACAGGATTGCCCATGCCAGCAATGGCCGCTCATGTACCTATTGTACCCATTGTTGCACCCTCTCCAGATACAACGAGTGGAGTCAGTGAGCCAAACACGATATTAGAGTTAACCCGAACCTAAGTCATCCTAATACAAGAAAGCAAGAAAGAGCAACGAGAGTACAATGCACGGATGGAATCCTTGATGCGATCGATGCGCCCCATTGCTGTCAAAGCTGCCCCAGTGACAGAAGGCATTACCCCCACTCAACCAGTAGGAAGAATGGCAACCAATCTGAGTGTCTGCTACACATGTCATTAGTCAAGTTATATCGCTCGGGACTGTCCACTCCGACCTGCGCAAGCCCAAGTTGGGGTTGCCTCTGTGGCCGCCGCGCCAGTGGCCAACGGTCCAGGAAGGGTAGGAACGATGCTTGAAGAGATAGGAGGGGGAAGCACGATAACCACTACCGAGGAAGCAGCGGAACTGATCTCGCTCGATCAATACATCTTCTTAGGGGTTAGGGATAATCGGAACCATCCGACCGACGGACGAGCGAAAGGAAGTAGCCGAATGGAGACCTTCCCCAAACGAAACGGAGTCAGGCGATCCTACCTTCATAACAGGAGAGATCGACGTTTTGAACATTGTTCGGGCCGTAGACCACCGGATTCCATTGCCGATTGACCATTTGCTATCAATATCAGAACAAGCTAATGAATGCATGTTGCAGCATTGCAAGGCGAGCCGAAAACGGTTCGCTCTTAGTAAACTGACAACGACGAAAGGGAAAGCCCCAGCTCCCGATGACAAGCCTGAAAAGCCCAGTACGTCCGACCCAATACGGTTGGGACTAATCCAGAAAGATTATGATTTCCTACACATCGAAGCAATTCCGTGGAAATCCGTGGAATGTGACATCAAAGTATGGGGAGTTTTGTACAATGCTGTCATCGATTCAGGAGCAGTTGTTTTGGCCATATCACCGAGGGTAGTGGAAAAGGCAGGGCGACGGAAAGATCTGATCACGCTAACCGAGAAAGACCATCTCGTCTCGGCGGATGAAGAGAAGATAAAAGCAGTGGGAAGAATGACGAATGTCGCTTTTCGGTTGGGAAAGATTCATGTTTTAGGGGATAGGGTAGTATTGGATGTCAATACCTACGATGTACTTCTGGGATTACCGGCACTTGTCGCACTACGGGCCAATCTGGACTTCGAACGACGATTGATAGTCCTACGAAGTACAAACGCGAAACCGTATGTTATTCCAATGCGCCTAACTAGGCGAACCATGATGCCCACGACTCATAAAATCCCTCCGACCCCCCGGGCCAGAGTCGCTCTCCGAGTAATCACCTGGGAACAACGAACTCGAAAAGTCGAGCATGAGGACGAGGAACGTAGTTCTTCGAGCGAATCTGATGGCAAAAATGAAGTTGATCTCGATACGACTCAACAGCTGATTCGCTATCCAATCCGACAGAGGACTTCCAAAACATTCGTCCTTACGGAAAGAAACCTGCAACGAACTCGGGCTTTAATTTTTGGAGAACGCCTCGTACAAGTATCCTGGATGGTCGACTCTTTGGAACCCCCTCGAACCTTGTATGAAGCTACGACCCCACTTCTTTCGAGATACCGAGAGAAGAAAGCGTTCTGCGACATTACCGGGCTGCCTCGTTCCCTACTGTCATCCGATAAGGAGGTGCGATTATTATGCTTAGGGGCCGAAAGTGAAACTTTGGAACCCCCTGAGCACGACGACCCTACGCTCTACGAGCTCGGGATCAAGATCGACGTAATGTCGGTTCCCTGGCAAGACATCAGCGACGGTGTGACCCCGGAGGAACACGAAGCCATCCGAGAAGAAGACGTTTATATTGTTGCCACCGTGACACCGTGTTCTCCTGGTGGTCAGATGAATCCTTCATTTCTGTTCCCCCTACCGAAAACAACCACAGAGCGAGTACAAAGCACGTGGCGGTTACCATACACGGAAAGTCGTACGAACTGCATGTGCCTCAGTATGTACCCAACGAAACCCATCGACTGATTGCGGATATTTTGACCGAATATCAAGATGCGATTAGCGTAACGGATACGGATATTGGATTGTCTTTAGTTATTCAACACGAAATTCGGACCGGAACGCATCCCCCGATCCATTGTAAGCTGTACAGATATTCTCTCGCAGAAAGAAAAATTGTGTTACAAAGAATCAGGGAGTTTGAGGCTAACGAATGGATCAAACCATCACAAGGACCTTGGTCATTTCCTGTGGTCTTAGTCCCAAAAAAAGTGGGTCGATTCACATTTGCATTGATTATCGAAAGTTCAATGACATCACGATCAAGGATGTGTATCCCCTTCCCCGGATTGATGATTCGTTGGATGCGATTGGGTGTGCGAATTATTTCAGTAAGTCTGATATTCGCCATGGATTTCTTCACATCTTGGTTAGAGAGGAGGATTGGTCGAAGACGGTCTTTGTATTGTTCGAAGGCACCTGGTAGTGGATTCGTTGTCCGATGGGAATCTGCAATACACCAGCCACGTTCCAAAGGGCGATGAACGTGACCTTTCAGAATTTCGTCAACAAGACCCGACTGATGCAGAGGATGATTAATTTCTGTGTTATCGTGTACATGGATGATATTCTGGTCTATTCAGAATCATTTCGCGGGCATGCACAACATATTGAATGGACGCTGGGAGCACTGCGGGACGCTGGGTTCAAAATTGCACTGAAAAAGAGCGAGTTCTTCCTCTCAGAAATCTCGTTCTTAGATTACGTAGTAACGTGAGGCGGGTTAAGGCCAGATTCGAGAAAGGTCGCGGCTATCGGAGAGGCTCCCACGCCCACATCACTTACATAGGTTCGGGCCTTTTTGGGACTGGCTTCGTACTACTGCAGATTTATCAAGGGTTTCACGGCGATCGCACGACCTCTAACGAATCTTCTGAGTAAGGACCAGCCCCTACGGTGGGACACCGAGTGCGAGCGGGCCTTTGCCACTTTGAAGGAGGCCCTGATTACTGCGCCTATTTTGATCTGACCGGACCCGCAAAAGCAGTTCATAGTACTTATACTCATTACGGACTGGCAGCCTGAAGCGATCTCCGCTATTTTAGCCCAGAAGGGAAAAGACACTCGTGAACACGTCATTGAGTACGCTTCTCGGACAGTGCCTGACGAGAGGAGAAACGAATCAGCTTATCACGGAAAGTGTTACGCAGTGGTTTGGGGAATTCAATATTTCCACCCATATCTCTACGGATAGAAGTTCCTCCTTGTCACAGATCATGAGCCCTTGCTGGCCCTCAAGGCTCAAGAGGCTCACCAACTACACGGGTATGATTGGACGTTGGGCGGTACGATTGCAAGAATACAATTCTGATATCGTCCATCGAAAGACGGAGAAGCACGGGAACGCTGACCGCTTGACACGTCTGCATCGACCCGACAAGGTGACTAAAAGGGAGGAGATTACCCTGTGGAAGGAACCGGAACCAACCAACGAGCATTCATACGGACAGGTGGTCATCCTTCCTCGAGCTCCTAAGGGGTGATTGACACAATGGCGATGGGGCGCGGAGGTAATCCCGAAGGTCCCCTTTCTCCTCTCTCATCTCCTCCTTTTCCTCCCTACTTGACAAATTTTGTTATTTTTGTGAGGCAATTTCGAAAGTTTACTCGGTCCCTATGCGATCAAGTGGGGAAGGCTATGTCGAGTGGGTAGATTGTCAGCGATGTATTTTCCGAGCCCATGGTTCTTGTATACAATACCGAAATGCGGACAAACCCTGGTTGTGTACTCTGTGTCGCGATGATGAAATCCGACGGAGGCTCGATTTCTCGAAGTCACGTCCGAAGGATTAGAAAAGATCCAACGGTTTAGAAGGGTTGAAGTTTGGACAGATGTCGTCTTGATAGCTACGGTGGTTGGGAACACCCTCCGAGATTTCATAAAGGAAGATCGGAGACGAGCCAATGAGAGAGCTCGGGATTACCGATGGAATGAGGGACGGTTAGAAAAACGAAAAACAGACGGAAACGGGATTTGGATGTCTGTCCCGCATCCGTTCGTGAGGTATGACTAGGTTAAGTCAACCCACGAAGAAATTGCGGCCCATTTTGCTGTCCGAATCAGGGAGGTGGCGATTGATAAAAATGAGTGGTATTGGTCTAACATTCGCGACGATGTTAAGTTCATCGTCCGGAATTGTCAGGTCTGCGCCGCTGACAAGGCGCCAATTCAGCCGCCTAGGTCGATTGTGCGTACCGTAGTCGAACGGTCATTCCAGAGGGTTAGTATGGATACCACCGATATTGTTGTACCCCCTGGACCGAATAGTTGTGAGTATTCCATTCTATTGGTATTCGTAGACCGCTTTTCGAAATGGATCGAGGCGTATCAATGTAAGACACGGCAGGCGGCTGAAATCGCGCGGTACTTCAATCGTTTTCTCGGAATACACCAGGACACGGAGGAGATCCTGACAGATAATGGGGCAAAATTTAGAGGGGACGTCTTGAGGAATCTAGTCTTACACGATGTCTCCATCCGCAGTACTGCTCCCCACATGTCGCAATCTAACGGATTGGTAGAGAAGGCCAATCGGGTGATTAAGATCGCCTTGCGACGCAATATCGTGGCAAATGATACGAGGCATTGACCCGATATCGTGGACCATATAATGGCTATCCACCGGGGAACACCCCATGAATCCACGGGTCTGACCCCCGTCTAACCACGGACCAATAGCCTACCCTGTGTAGCCCTACCGAGCCTAAATGATGAGACGCCCCTTCCACGACGGACCACTAAGGCGACGGTTAAGAATAAGGCCCAGTGCCCCCTAAAATTGATGGAAAAGGTCCTCCCCCGACTAACTTGAAAATGATAACGAATGACAGAAATGCCCCATGGGAGACAGGTCCGGAGTTATGAGGCCCAAAATGGGAATGTTGGGCCTCGGCCCCAATATAAATTAGGTGACATCGTGCAGGTGAGGAAATGTACTCGCCAAGGCAAGCTAGTGCCACGATTCTTCGGGCGATTTGACGTCGTCGAGCTCGGTCCCAGTGGGGTAAACACGGTGCGGCTTGCGCCGGAGGTGTCGGAAAGTCGATCGGCTCGTTCGATCATTCGACACGTGTCCTACCTTCGTCCTCTCCCCTCTTCCCCTTCTCCTCCATCGTCTGCATTGTCCCTTGGTCAAGACGAGGACGACGACTCTCTAGAATCCTCCTTTCTCTCTCAACCATCGTCTTTGACTCCGCCTCCATCGCCATGAGTTTTTCGACAGAGCAGGTGATCAACGAGCGTCTCATGACCCCGAGGGGGCATATAGCGATAATCCGGTAGGTACAGCGACCTCGGTTGAGTCCCGATCTCCTTCGCTTCGCCGCCTTCTTCAGCACAGGAGCCATCCACGCGGCAACAGAGTTTCGTTTCGTACAGGCAGGGGCGACGCGTGTACTGGTCGAGATTTCGGCTTTTCAGCGCCTGTCCTCGCCTGGCGTTAGCCACATATCCGTCATCGTCACTTTCACTGCTGACATTACGGCGCTACATCCGGCGATCCACACGGACATCTATCGGTAGTTCCGGGGTTGGGCCGAGGAGATCGCGGCCACGTGGGTCGAGTTGCTGGCTCGGTCGGGGGAAAGAATCGCGACCACGAACGATATAGACCTCCGACTCCGCACCTCTAGTAGCATATCGTAGATCCTTCTCCCGGAGCTCCTCCCCTTCGAGCGGCCCAATGAACCGTCATCGGCTCTCCCTCTTTAACCTTCTGTCTGATCTCCCCACCTTCTGGCAATCTGCGATCGATCCCGCCCTCTCTTTTGGAATCCGGGAGCTTAGCGTACCGATCTTGGACGAAGACAAGTGGAACGGGTGGAGGGACGCCTACGTAGAGCTCAACTTTTGTTTGGTGTGTGTGGTGTTTCATTGGGCGGAGCCAGCCCCCGAAGCTGAAGGGGGTGAGGTATCGGACGACGAGGTGGAACTGTTGATCGTGTAAGCTTGACGAACGAGTACGGAGGCGGAATTGTTGGGGATACTATTTGGCAAGGTGGAGGAAGGACATCTCGAAGCAATCACAAACGAGTTGCTGGTGTTTTTGGCGCAGCTGGCGGACGATTTACCTCTCGACATCTTGTCGAGGTGTGACGGGAAGCCGAGGACCGACGTGCTCGCTCGCGCGCTTGCGCCACATCTTTTGTGGTCCACTTATACGGAGTTGGACGGGGATAACTGCTCTTACCCGTCCCCGAGCCTCTACCTCGACATTGATGTCACCAATCTCACACTGTGGGACTCTTTTGTCCGACGGGTAAACGCGCTAGGAGTCAGTGACGAAGAAGAGGAAGAAGAAGAAGAAGAAGATAAGTCAAAGGAAGAAGAATCAGGCACCGATCGAGACGATCCCAACTACATCAGGTCAGAGGAGGAGAAAGAGGAAAGTGGATCGAGAGAGCCGAGTGGCCGTCCCCCGCGAAGCAAAGAGGAAGAGGAAGCTGAAGCGCAGCGGAGGCGGGAGAAAGCGGAGGGCAAACGACAGTCGAAGAGTTTGAAAGGACGCCACCACGGTTACTGCTGGGCGATCCATCGCTGAATCCGGAGCCACCGCGCGAAGAATCTGATAGAGCCGCTGCAGAGGGATCAGGAAGTCGACGCCACCGAAGGAGTGAATCCGCGGCTCCGTCTTCTCCACCATCTCGAGCCACTCTTTGCCTTCGTGGAAATATGGGCGATTGGGCTTCGTCCCAGGTCGTTTTCCCGTCGTCCCCTTGACTTCCTCACCCCTCACCAACTCCTGGGCCGATCCCCATTCCCTGATGGATGGTGCCCTTTCCCTCCCTCTCTCTTCCACCAGTTCTACGCCACCCGCCTTTTTGTCACTGTCGTCCCGCACGCTACCACCCACTCCTTCGTCGCCTCCTTTCCTCTCCATGTCCTTCTTTTCAGTGTGAACAAGCGGGAATTTAATAGTAATATCGAAATTTACTTCATTATCTCGGGCACAATTCCCGTCTGTGAAAATTACGAGAATTTCCACGCTACTATCCCTCGCACCCTCTCGACCATCTACCCCGACTATCTCGCCTGTCTCCCTCATCAACAGGAGCACCCTCGATTCCCCCGCATCCACGACACTGTCCGCTACACCCGGATCCCCATGAGTGACAGGAAAATTCGTCGCTTCGTACCTCCCCTTCCCCAAGTCCATCCATCACCTACTCCTCCCGTTATCAGATTGCCCTTCCCCCAGTGTCATCGCTCGTACGTTGTACGGGGGGTCTCCGTACGGCCCGTGCGTATGGATGGACGGACGGCCGTACGTCCGTATGGACGATGGCCGTCCAAAGGTGCTTTTGGGGCAAAAAAAAAAAAAAAAAAAAACTAAAAATATGGGGTTGTAGATATTTTCGAGAACTACAACGCCATAGTTTTTTTCTATTTTTTGGCCTTAGAGAAGATTTTTTTAAAACAGAAAAAAAAAAAAAATTGGTATTAAAAAAAAGGGCAGTTGCCCCGCGTGCGTGTGTGTGTGTGTGTGTGTTCGCGGGGGGAAGGTGAACCCCCCCACTTGATATCAATCAATCAATCAATCAAAAGTGGAAAAAAAAA